>JANAVB010015000.1:10585730-10670730 GCA_029216955.1 Iris pallida
TAGAGATGCCCGGCATTTTGGGTATATTCTTCTATCCTTTTAGGATTTTCTAAGTGCCACTACCCCTGTCCCTCCACTTTAAATCCTTTCAAGTAGTTTTGATTTAGGAGACTTAGAATTCAAGAGAAATCGAACCAAAGTTCGAGAAAAATCATGTCCTAAAATAGTACATGAAACAGTCCATGAACCCACATTGGCGGATCAATTCAGATCGATCCAGTAACTGCTTAGAAATTCTACCTGAACACAATTATAGAAAATATATAGAAATTCATGATCCTTTTTGTGGATTTGGAAATTATGAGCCCATGTTTTTCAAAAATTTATTTAATTAGTGTTAATTAGTTGTTAATGTCATATTTAGCCTTAAAATAATTTATTATGATTTTAGAAATTTTTCTAGAATTTTTAAATGAGTTTTAAATGGGTTTTAAATACTAAAATATCATTTTGTAATTTATTAAAATGTTTTAATATCATTTTATAATATTTAGAATTGTTTTAATATAGTTTTGTAATTTATTAAAATGTTTTAATAGCTGTTTGTAATATTTAGATTTGTTTAGAAGTCAGTTTATAATTAAATGAATTGTTTTAATTCGGGTTTGCAAATTTCTATTTACATTTGGTCTTATTAGGGACCCATTCATAAAATCCTAAAGTCTAAGGACCAAAGTGTAAAACCTTAATCCTACCCACCCCCGACGACCGCCACATCGACGACGACCCCCCTTTTCTCCGCCATTTCCGGCCAGCAACCGACCTAATAGCCGACCTAAGTCCTCTATATAAACTCCCCGACCCCTAAACCCTAACCCTAGACTAACTTCGACCACCCAGCCACCCACAACCGTCCACTTTTGTTCGTCTAAAACCTAACTCCGGCCATCTACCCAGCGCCGCTTCCTCGACAGTCGCCACCCCCATCCACCACCGTCGACGAGTTCGTCGCAGCGAGCTGAGTCGATCGCCACCACTCCGCCGCGACCACGTCAACTCCTCCGCCGTCCAGCACGTTCAAAACCCCCCATTGAAGTCGGACACATAAGTTGCAGCGTCCAAATGTGTCGTACGTGTCGCGAATCGACGTATGTGGTTCGCCCGGACACGAGGACCCTTGCCCAGTGCTTGGACATGCGAGTCGAGACTCGTGCGTGTCGTAAATGACCCAGACACGTAGACTCATGTGTCCTTAACTGTCAGGACACAGGGTTGGTTATATCGGGTTTATTGTTATTAGCTTAAAACCTAAATAAATTAAACTAAATCCTAACCCTAACACAAGCTGCGGGCTGACCCCCTGGCCAGCCCGACTGAACCCAAGAACCCGACCCAGTGGGCCGAGTTTGAACCCCCCTTGCTTTCTGTTTCTTTTTCTTTTTCTTTTTGTTTCTTTTGTTTTATTTTGTTTTTATATATATATTTATGTATATATGTATGCATGTATATGTATATATATATTATTATATATACTGTATTATATGTATACATATACTGTATTTGTATATATATATATATATATATATATATATATATATATATATATATATATATATATGTATTTATGTATATATATGTAAAAAAAAATGTATATATGTATATATGTTCATGTGTATATATATTATTATATATATAATATTATATATATGTATACAATATTTGTATATATATATATATATATTTTTTTTTATAGTTAAGTATTTCTTATATATATATGTATATATTTATATGTATGTATATATCCATTATATAAATATCTATATATTTATATGTATATATAAATATTGTAGTTATACATTTTATATATGTATTTCACTCTACCTAGTGTAAATTATTATTATGTAAATATACTTGTCATATTTATAGGACTACTATGTATAATTTTACCTTGTTCAAATATTAATATTTATTATGTATTTTATCTCTTTATATTTTTGTGCATTTTAAATTACTGCAACCATTTGGTGTCCAAGCCTAGCACGGGTTTTTGGGCTCAAATGTGTTTTCACACATTCAAGACCTGTACAAGTCATATTGGACTTGATTCATGGCCTTGGGTCCTGTATTTGAACTTTGGTTCAAATTATGTACATGGACAAAATACGCAGATAATTAATTATTTAGTTTCAATTATGTACCATGCTGTATTTGAATTTCTAAAAATACTTTAATTGCTGTTAAAATTCTGGAAAAATAGTATTTAGATACTATATTAATTTAGCTAATTTATTATAATTTTACAGTATTTAATTTACAGTTTTGCCACTGTTTTGGCATATGAAACCAGAACTCATTTTCTGTGTACTTAGGAAAACTAATTTTTATAAAATACTTGTACTGGTTAATAAATTCCAGAAAAATTATAATAAATTTCTATAATTAACAAGGATAATTTTGGTACTTTATTTTATGTAAAATTGAGCTTTTTGTCTATCTCAAAAATTGTTGGAACACAATGTTCATTTGATTTATTTATTGAATAATTACGACTTGTAACTTTTTGTGTTGTTTTGAGTTATAACCGTATTGAACCTCACCCCTCACTAGTGTAAAGACCCTAGAAAGTTAGTTATAGTAGTGTGTCACCCCACATTGGTCTCCTATGCTAAAGTCATCATTTTGGCTAGGTGCCCAGTCACAAGTCGTGTTGCACCAATTAGTGTCTTAGTATTTTAGCTTAGTGTAAAAACTAAGTTTATGTATTTATTTCTACAGTGACGAGTTACCAGGCATCTATGGCAATTTTATCGCAGCTTGCTTTGCTAGAGGCAAGTACTTTCTACAAACTTTATATATTGTTGCATCAATGAACTGCAAATCCAACCATGTTAAATGCTGATCCTTGGGGTAGCAAGTTAAATCTTCACATGTTGTACTTTCAGTTACTACCATGCTTAGAACAGTCTTTATATATCTCTCACATGATTAAAATATGGGTTATGGGGAAACTGCCAGTTGAGTACATGATCATGCCTCCCTATAGTAGCGAGCGAGGTCGCATTTTATATACATACCTTGCCGCAGGCCATTATCCAGCATTTCTGTACGGATGTACACCTATGCTTGTAGACTTGTACGTATGTAAATTTTATTTACATGTACCACAGTATATTGTACACCTATTGACGATCATGTACCTGCTACAGTTTTAAATATTACATATACATCTGTCTCTATGACATATGTGTCCCTGCCATGATAGATTATGTGATGCCATGTTTCCAGTTATTCCTCTTATGGTCATTTCCATGTTTCATATGCTAGTTTGTTAGAATCTGTACTTGCTCCCGTCCTGACAGGATAACGTTGTAGGTGTCCTTACTGAGGAGGAGTTGCTCTGTGATTCATATTATGGAGTTACTGCCGAGGACCAGGCTTTGTCTTACGAGGATGTACCTGCGGGGAACCTCGCCTAGTTGTCTTTTTGCTTTAGACTTTTGAGAGTAGTCATGTATTAGACTACATATTTTGTAATTGGACATGTATCCAGTTTTACATTTCAGACTTGTAATTGGACTTATTACTATATGAGACGACTTTTGTGTTTGGAGCATTTATGACTTTTATTCACTTATAGAACTGTTAGCACATTTAGTCTTATCTTATTATCTCTAGAACAGCTTACTGCGCTTTATCTCAAGCGCAGGCTGGACATGACTCGGCCCGGCCCAACAATTTGGGTAGCGGGTCGTGACAGAAATCATCGACTACGTGTCGAGAAATCGAATCCTGAAGTTCGACAAAAATCTGTTTTCAAAAATATAGAAAATTAGAAAATCCTCCGATACGACGTGCGTCCCGCTAATCCGGGCGACGTGGTCGCAAATCGAAAGCATCAAAATGTGCGTAACGACTTCGTGGACATGTGGGCTTTGACGAAATTCAAATTGGTCGCGTGTGCGCTACGAATTTGATGCGTATCCATCGAAACTCACCGTATCGGCCCTTTGCAAATTTCCCAATTACTTTGTGCACGCTCATCAGATCGAGATGAAACTTGTGCCAACGGGACCGTATCATTTTTCTGGTCCTGTATACCCAGTTTGGTCAAATTCTGAGACAGTTGATTGGACCGCCGTTTTGTGGGCCCCACGGTCCGATTCATCGGGCCATTTCGTGCACGGCCCGTCGGAATCTAACTTTGGACATACGATTGGATTTGTATCAAAAAACCGGACCTATTGATATATAGTTTAACGACTTTACAGACCGTTGACTCTGGCACGCTTTTTGGTGCAAAGCGGGTCCAACGGCGGATACTGTTTTGATCCGAAATTACCGTTTTGCCCTGTGTCCAAAATTGGACTTAAGGACAGGCAATCCTAGCTAATTTGACTATTCTGAGAAAGTTGGTAATATTTATTTCAGCATCTGGAGACTGTTTGCATGTGTTAAGTTTAGTGACTCATCTGATGTGGTTGTACTATCGGTTTCTCCAGCTAAGGATCTCAGGCAAGTGCACTTTCTGATTACTTTCGATTCATAGTAGTCTTTTCATTTCATGTTTATACATATATCTTGCTGTTTGTTGACACGCTCGTCACACGGAGTAGTCGGGAGGGAAAATATCTTAGTAGACATATGGACTACCAAGAACTATCCCCATGATGTCTATTCGTGAACAATAGCACCTGTACACGACACGTGCAGGTGCCAGATTTACCTCCTAGCCGTTCACATGTCGAAAATGATATTTCACACCACATAGGTAGTTGTCTTTTATTTATTTTTCCTTGTCTTCTTCACCACCTTCCCTGTCATCAGTTACTTTTTAGCTTTCATATCTCATATATTATTTTCATGTCTTGCTAATTCTATTGTGTTTTCGCATTACCGTCGGTTTGTGTACTTGTTCTATTCCAGACTGGAAACCAATATTTTTCAGGTTAGCTGTGGCTTCACTTAGCTTGGGAGATACGGGTGTACATGCAGACAGAAACCTAGAAATAGATAGCAGTGTATCATTTTCATTAATTATGAGAACCTTGTATTTTCTTTAAATATAAATGTGGTATATGTTGTAATAAATTTAGAAATATGAATGAGCAGCAAATGTTATATTTTGAGCATTTATTTTTTGCGGGCTTGACAGCGTTCTACCGCCGATTCTGCGGCGTAGGCTGGCTTGGACACGTCTCGTATCCAGAAAAGCGGGTGCGGGTCGTGACAAGTTTTTGTGGTGGCCCATGCAGGTCAGTTTTTGCAAAATATACGAACTCGTGATAGTACTTAAGTTAGTCTTACTATTGCGACCCTGCGACTAGGAATGCTCATTTACAATAGGATTGAAATGATTTAAGAGAATGACTAGGACTAGGACTCCCTTGTCCAGATTGACCGTTGGGTAGTTAAGGTTGTCAGATAGGCCATGCAATTTAGATAAGGAATTATTGAATTCGGATAGCTTGCTGGATACATTATTGCTTTTGATACGACGATATGCTTCAAGGTTAGTCTATTATTCACTTGCTTAGTTAGGCTTTCCCATAATTAAGGCAATAATCTTGATAACCTATTCAGTTTTCTTTTGCTCTATTTAGATATAAATCTTATATCATAAGTTAGAACTGTCTATTTAAATTCTGTTTTGTTGTAAGGAACTGGTTTATAATTTCTAATTCTGCTATTTATATACGAATCTCGAGGTAGATTGATTCGAGATTTTCCCTCAACCATTGAAATGCATATGAAATAGATACTATAATGTTTGTATTTCTTTCCTCTTTAATTATTTCCTCCCTGTTAAATCTTTTATTTTAAATGTTGTGACTGATAGGACAAATACCTACGGTTTATTTTTGTCAACTTGTTTGAATCTCTAGAAGCTCATGAATTTTTACGGATATAGTTAAAGAAATGTTAGTTAACTCATAATGGTTAGACAGCAGCGCACTGTCGTCAATTATTTGAGAGTGGAGAATGTGGGTTTACTGCAGCCAGCAGCGCACTGGTGAGGCACAACCCATAGAATTGAAATCATTTTGACGAATTATAGTTTATGCAACATTGCTAAAACTATGTCTTCGTTGACCTCTTAGGCCCTTGTGTCAATGTAAGGTAGAGTATCTGATAACCTATCACAATTGAATCATGGAACCGAGGGTTTACCACAGCCAGAGTATACGGGCGAGGCAAAATTCTCGGTGAAAGGACTTCAGACGTGATCACAAGTTTAGGATACTATAGAGGATAGAAAACATCCCTGTATGTCCCATAAGACACAAAGCCAATACTAGTGGAAGTTCTGTGGCATGTCTTCCAACCTCGCATTATGTGGTCATTGTGATCTATTGACGAGTTAATTGACTGACACTAATAAGTTACCTAGAATGTAGAATCCAGAAGTCCATAACCCATTAGTCGACCATGGCCTTAAAGACAAGAAGGTAATAGGATGCCTATAGAAACAAGAACACTAGATAAGGCTTTGATTCTCTCAAAACTCGAACCAATTGTGCCTCATTTCAAAAATTTTGCATATTTATATTTTGACTCTCTTGACCAATACTGCTATTATAGCCTAGTCTTTCTAAGCTTACTCTTTTATCAAGCTTGATTCAAGACATATGTTCATTGGGGACGCCCGCTAACATAGTCTAATCAGAATCATTGTATTACGGTCTGATAAACTATGATGCATTTGGTTCGCTCTTCATCTAATTACCCTATGTGGATTGAGATGTAGATATCTCTAAGATCTCATCTGCGACTGCTTTGACAATTTCTCTTGAATTATGCATTCGCCTTTGAATCACGGAATTGTATTTAGCGACATCTCTCTTGAACCCTTTATTGTTTTTGTCTTCCACTGATTAGAAAGACGAAAGCTCATAATTGATAGATAGATAGATACAGAGTATTTCCATGACTATGATAGTTGTATACGCAAGTGTAGCTACCATCGGCCAGCTCTGTTACTAGAACCTTGCCTTGAGTTACTCGTCCTCCCTTCGACACTAAACCTGCTAATCTTGATCGTCTAGTTATTAGAGTTCTAGAATGATTAGGATCTTTCCCTTGATCAAATGCCAGGAGACTACCTATTCTCAGGAGACCAAATATTGTGAGCCTCTAATCATTTGTTTGAAGCTTGGTTTAACTAGAACCCTTGTGACAATAGTCTGGCAGGTTTGACACAAATAGAAATACAGGACTCAGTTGTTAGAAATCTCTTCATATGACGTGCCTTAGAGCTGGTTACCCCGTCGATAACTCTTATATACTATGGATGTGTATGTTCCTCTATTTTATCGACCATGTGTTATTGTACACCCTCGTTTCTTATTTATTGAGGAATGATCATTGACTTGACTTACATCTACCATATTCCGTGACACCGTGCCTTATTCTTTATTAACAAGAGTTAAGGTACTATATCGGGGCGTTAAAATTCTTCTAACCTCGTTATTCCTAAAACTATATCCTAGCTTCTAAGGTGGGTAGACTGTAAGCCTTCTAAAATTTTGAGATATACGAGGATTATCGATTGATTGGAATCATTCCCACCAGGATGATAAATAGTGCCCCATGGACTCCCACTTTCCATTTAGATCATTTTGTGTCCCCAGCCGTGCTATTAATATTCAGAGCACGAGACCAGCTGTAACCTTCCAACAAATTTCATATGCAAGATCTAGACGAGTCCACCTTCATCTAGGTATATCATGTCCCACTTAAACCCATCTCCTTGTACTCTATATTTACGGTACAACTTTTAGGTCAGAAGGATTAGCTATAATCCTTACCATAATACCGGTATACTTTCCGATTTCTATTAGAGCCTCAACTTTGACTCAACTCCTTTGACCCAATATATGGTGGTGATCTACGCGAAGCCCAATACGCACTTGCCACTAGTGTGCTCCCAATTGAGGCCTCATGTGCTACTTAAACACACAAGTCACGAAAGGCACATTTTGGGCCTAGCTAACCAACCTGACGGGCAACTAGCTCAACCCCTTGGGTAGAAGCCTACTCTAATTTACCCTAACCTAGTAGAAATAGTTGGAATCTTGTCCCGTCAATATAGATTGAAATCTCGGGTTCATCCAACCAGTGAGAGATGTCCGAATAGAGAACCCATTACATACCACCATATTTGAACTTTAAAATTGAACTAATTGAAGTAGGTCCCTATATCTATTATGTAGTCCTCACCTCTTAGGATGTGAAGTCATTCGTAACCCTTATTCCATCTACCAGGAAGTCGAGATACGATCTTGTATTACATTTATACCCCTTGCTTGTGTGTCTAAATAACCACGGAAAAGATCACAATCTTGATTTCTTAAATTCCATTCTATTTTGGAAACTTGTTTAGAATTTTGAGAACGAAATTTCCGTATTGCATGGATTGCAAGCCCTCTAGGAAACGAAGAGTCCTTCGATTTAGCAAGTGACTAGACTAGAGTAGCCCAATCTAGCAAATAAGTCAATGGTTCGTAAACTTTCTTTCTATCCGCATCATTGGAAACTCTCTACCGCTCTTGAGACTTCATATTTGCTTTCGATTATTCTTTCTTATCTTCATGTCCTTCCTATTTTGGAGCGACGAATGGTCATGCTTATTAGAGTTTATCAATATTTCTTAGCTACTTGTGTAAGTTTGTTGCTTGTTATATTTTGGGTTGCTTGATAGATACGAGAGGATTATAGATACCACATGTCCTAGATATTTTTGGAAGAGTTATTAGCCACTAGTTAGAAGATTATAAGATTTTAGTGACCTGTGTTTCAAAGGAGTAGTGTGACTAAAGGTGGATAGAAGTCCTCGAGATTTCGTAAATACCAAATGACTAGAGAAGGATATAAACAATTTTTGAGGAATTAAATTTAAGGAGATTGAGGTTAAGGCAGACTTCTTTTAGAATTTTACGGAATAACTACGAATTAGAATTTCGAGGACAAAATTATTTTTAAGGTGGGTAGATTTGTAGCTTCCGTTCCCGGAATTTTGAAATATTTTTTATTTATTTATTTGATTCAAATGGTAATTTTAGAATTTTGTAAATAATTATTTAGTTAATTATTACGGTAGATGATTTTAGCCATGATTAGAAATTGGAGTACAATACGACTAGGAATCATGACACGGATAATGCAGTGGCGTGCTTTGACTAGTGTTTAGCCATGGTAGGGGAAGGTCGAGCCATAAGATTGTTCTAACTAGGAAAACCAGGCCAAGTTACGACTTAACCTCCACCGATGAATTAATTATTTATTAATTCGATATATTGATTTTAGATGACCCGATTGTACCAACTTAGCCGAACTGGGCCCGAACCGAATCCAAGCCTTTGTAGGTATGTAGTGAGACCAAATATGGCCATATAGGCATATTTTATGTATGTACAAATATTTTCTAAACTATTTTAGAATTTTTTGTACAACTTCTAATCACTTAACTATTCGCACAAATATTGGTATTTTGTTATTAAATAATTTTTGCAATATTTGTACAAATCTTTCTGGACCCGAATTTAGGAGTGTGGTATGGGTTCATCAAAACCACCATTGAGCAAATTTATTTTTTTATTATCATTAAAGTTATTTTGGAGATTAAATAAATATATATATGTTCACTCTATTTAGAGGTTATTGATTCAATTTATTGTAGATCAAAATTTATATATAGGTATATATATATATATATATATATATATATATATATATATATATATATATATATATATATATATATATATGTATATGTAGATGTGTTTAAATACATTAAATAATTTGGATAGATGATATTAAGTTTTTATGGATATTTTATTGTGTGTAGTAGATATATACATATATAGATATGATTATTGATATATATATATATATATATATATATATATATATATATATATATATATATATATATATATATATATATATTTTTTTTTTTTTTTTTTTTTTTTTTTTTTTTTTTTTTTAATATATATATATATATATATTTATATATATATATATATATATATATATATATGTGTGTGTGTGTGTGTGTGTGTGTATGTGTGTGTAGAGATATTATTCGTATATATGCATATGTATATAAATACTCGTATATACGTATATGTATATAAATAATTGTATATATGTATATATATATATATATATATATATATATATATATATATATATATATATATATATATATATATATATATATATATATATGCAAAAAGAAATAGGAAAAGAAAAACAAAGAAAAACAAAATTAATAAATCCCAAACCAATCCCGGCCCAGCCACCGAGCTGAACCCCAAGCCCATCCCAGGCATAATATTCCCCAGCAGCAATTCTTTAGAGCCCGACCCTAGGGCTGTCAGCATTGTATATAATCGCATATATAATTATATAGAGAGACCCGAGAGAAGGAAGAGATCGAATGAAGAATGTAAACCCTAACCACAGCGGTGCCACCCTTAGGCGACCCCAACCACTAGACGACTCCCCTCCAGCCTCGCGTCGCCGCGAGGCAGTCGTCGACGGCAGGCCAGGCTACGCCGCCTCGTGCGCTCAGGCGCACAGCTATCAGAACAGAACGACAGTAGCAGTGGATAGCAGCCCTTCATGATCACGACATCATCGCACAACCATTTCTCGAGCCATTTTCTCAGGTACAACAATAACCTATACCACTTTAAATCCTTTCAAGTAGTTTTGATTTAGGCGGCTTAGAATTCAAGAGAAATCGAACCAAAGTTCGAGAAAAATTATGTCCTAAAACAGAACATGAAACAGTCAATGAACCCACATTGGCGGATCGAATCCGATCGATCCAGTAACTATTTAGAAATTTCACCTGAACACAATTATAGACAACATATAGGACTTCATGACCCTTTTTGTGGATTTGGAAATCATCGACTACGTGTCGAGAAATCGAATCCCGAATTCGACAAAAATCTGTTTTTAAAAATATAGAAAATTAGAAAATCCTTCGATACGACGTGCGTCCCACTAATCCGGGCGACGTGGTCACGAACCGAAAGCATCCAAAGGTGCGTAACGGCTTCGTGGACGTGTGGGCTTTGACGGAATTCAAATTGGTCGCGTGTGCGCGACGAATTTGATGCATATCCGTCAAAATTTACCGTATCGGCCCTTTGTAAATTTCCTAATTACTTTGTGCACGCTCGTCAGATCAAGACAAAACTTGCACCAACAGGACCGTATCGTTTTTCTGGTCCTGTATGCAAAGTTTGGTCAAATTCTGAGACAGTTGATCGGATCGCGGTTTTGCGGGCCCCACGGTCCGACTCAACTGGCGATTTCGTGTACGGACTGCCGGAATCCAACCTTGGATATACGGTTGGGTTCATATCGAAAAACTAGACCTGTTGACAAACAGTATGACGACTTTAGAGACTGTTGACTCTGGCACACTTTTCGGTACAAAGTGGGTCCAACGGCGAACACTGTTTTGACCCGAAATTACCGTTTTGCCCCTGTGTCCAGAATTGGACTTAAGGACAGGCAATCCTAGCTAATTTGACTATTCTGAGAATGTTGGTAAAATTTATTTCAGCATCTGAAGACTTTTTGCATGTGTTGACTTTAGTGACTCATCTGATGTGGTTGTACTATCGGTTTGTCCAGCTAAGGATCTCAGGCAAGTATACTTTCTGATTGTTTTCGATTCATAGTAGTTTTTTCAAATTATGTTTATACATATATCTTGCTGCTTGTTGACACGCTCGTCACACGGAGTAGTCGGGAGGGAAAATATCTTAGTAGACATGTGGACTACCCAAAACTGATCCCCATGATGTCTATTCGTGAACAATAGCACCTGTACACGACACGTACAGGTGCCGGATTTACCCCTAGCCATTCACATATCGAAAATGATATTTCACACCACATAGGTAGTTGTCTTTTATTTATTTTTCCTTGTCTTCTTCACCACCTTCCCTGTCATTAGTTACTTTTTAGCTTTCATATCTCATATGTTATTTTTATGTCTTGTTAATTCTATTGTGTTTTCGTATTGCCGTCGGTTTGTGTACTTGTTCCATTCCTGACTGAAAATTAATATTTTTCAGGTGAGCTGTGGCTTCACTTAGCTTGGGAGATACGGGTGTACATGCAGACAGAAACCTAGAAATAGATAGCAGTATCATTTTCATTAATTATGAGAACCTTGTATTTTCTTTAAATATAATATGTTATAAGTTGTAATAAATTTAGAAATGTGAATGAGCAACAAATATTATATTTTGAGCATTTATTTCTTGCGGGCTTGACAGCGTTCTACCGTCGACTCTGCGGCGTAGGCTGGCTTGGACACGTCTCGTATCCGAAAAAGTGGGTACGGATCGTGACAGAAACACAACCATCTAGTGAAGTAGATTCACATGAAACCATATGACACGACTTATATTTGGCCATCTTCTTTGACTTGGTAGAAGAAGTAGATGTCTTCGGTTCAAAGTCAGCTACCAAATCAGGATGAATCCACATGATTTTGCCTTTGTCAGTTGATAAAGGTACCAAGCCATCACTTTTTGCTGGTGGAAGGTTGACGATCTCCAACGTAGCCTTCGAGATAGGAATAACACCATTGTGTACCAGTTGAGCAGGAAAGTCATCGAACTGTAGAGAGACGATATTGGCAGTCATCATCTTCTCGTTTTGTTGAAGAGTGATTGCTTTGGCATTGATCAACTTTTGGATCTTTTCTTTGAGTACGTAGCATGCCCGGGTTGGATGCACCAGGAACCTGTGATACATACAATATTTGGAATTGTCAGTTTTATCTACTTCATCTGGCCGTTTAGCTTTGGGCAGTTGAAGTTTGTCACTCTTGATTAGACAATCAAATATGCTCAGGATGTAGTCTTCATCAAAGGAATATTCTTCTTTGGGATGTGGTGCCCTCTGTGGAGGTGCCGTTGTTGTAGGTGTCGGATAACTCACGTTGATAGCTAGGGATTCTTTACCTTTATGGTTGTTTTGGCGACCCCACTGTTGGCAGCAGAATGCCTATCTTTGTCGAGGTTAGGGATCGGGATGCCTAGCTACTTGAATTTATCAGCACTGTCTTCGGCTGCCCTAACAGTTACTATGAAGGAGCCCAGTCTTAGAATTGTGTGGGTCCCGTCCATATGCTGACTATAGGTAACAAGTTTGATTTACATGTATCTATAGTCAATGCGTCAGGAGTACCCAAAGGCATTTTGAGTGATTCACGACGGAAGAGCTCTATAAAATGTTCATCGGTTTTATTAGGCCTTTGTTTCATTTTAGTAAGAGCTGACATGGTCATGTCGTTTGTTCCTTCGTAGAATCGTTCCAGGAACATCTGTTTAGTGCTGAGAAGGATGTTATGCAACCATCTGGCAAACTATGGTACCAGTCATAGGCAACACCTGCTAAATACCCGACGAATACTCTGGTGAGTAGAGCATCGTTCTGCTGAAGATGGTCAATCATCATCTCGAAATGGTTGATGTACTGACTTGGTGATGTGCTGTCATCGAATAGCATTTTGGTCGGCGACTTATATTTGGGTAGGAATGGAACTTCCTTCCATTCAGCAGGACATGGTTGTTTGATCCCCAATTATTGTATACCCTCTTTTTGCTTGAAAGATTCGAACTAATTTCGTAGAAGCTTGGCTGCTTCCAGAGGGTCTCCCGGTATTTGAGGAGCAGCAGACTGGTTCGATGGATTGGGAGTCAGAACTACGTGATAAGTACCACCCCCAGCACCAGAATGACTTAGGATAGCCTGAGCTGGTACAGCAGCATTTAGAGGGGATTGTACCCCCAGACTGGTGTTGATAGGTGCAAAGACTGCTCCGTGTTCTTAAGTCAGAATTGGATTCGCAACGGACGGGACAACATATTGTGTCATAATCACGGCATGCATCCCTGTAACCATGTCAACCATAGCTTTCAGGCTAGCCTCTAATGCGACAATTCGCTGCTCCTGACTAGCAGAGGTAGAAGCGTCTTGCTCTTCATTAGTGACATAGAAAGACACTTCTCTGGCCACCGAAGATGAACTGGTGGATAAGATAGTCCGATCAGAATCTTCATTATCGGCGTCGAAGTCAGACAGAGTACTACCCCCAATATTAGGAGTGGGAAGATTCCTTTTAACGAAGAATTTTAGGTTTCTTGCTCTTGTGTTCTGGTACACACCCTCGTCGGAGTCACGAATTCGATCAAGATATTGTTGACTAGGATTACGAGATGCGTTACGTCTTGGACTTTTCTACCCCCAGTATTATATGACATCATGTTGACTGAAGCAAATAGCAATTCGTCTTCATCTACCATGATAAGTTCAGGAGTCCGAGTGTAATTCAAACGGTCAAATACAGACCGTTTGGCTAATTGACAGCAGCACTTGATTACTATCTCATGATGCTGATTACAGTAATGTCCTTGGTATGGAGTTATAGGTATGTGAGGTGACCCTGCAATCTTCCACTTTTGTACAAGAATCTCGCGAAGATCATTTACATTAACAGAAGAAGAAGAAGAAGGTACATGCTCCCTAATTATGTTAGGAATATGGTTCATATTCTTAATATTTTGTGTTCCCTGAGTGTACAGGGAAGTGCTGAATTCATTGGCATAAGTAAGAGAATTTTTTATCTTAGAAGCCTTCACTGTACACAATTTGGTAGTTGGCACAGACTGTGCTTGGTGCGCCATATGATTCGATGGAATAGATTCTGTTATACACTTGTTACGATAAGCACACATGTCAGTATTATACGCAACCTGCTTATCTGTTTGAGACACCACCAGTCTTTCCTGCTTTGATCATGATATGTGCAGGATAGGGAGATTCTAATTTTGGCCTGACTGGCACTGACAAGTTTGATGTGGACTGGGCAAGATGTCCTGTTGCTCTGCGCAAACTATTCCAGCACGTTTAACGCGGCACAGATGGGCAACATGAAGTAAAATTTGAGCAGAGTCTATTTTCTTGGCATTGATTTGATTGTCTCTGCCAAGAGAAATAGAGTTTCTACTCAGAAGTGTTTTGGCATCGATTGGCACAGAGGCGCAATCAGATGAGTTTTCCACTAAGTCTAGAACTGGGGAAGAATAAGGAGAGGCTACAGGGTACTTTTCCTTGTCTAGTACAGAGGCAGTAATGGGTACGCTCTCTACCAAGTTTGAAACTGGGAATGAATGAGTAATGGCCATGTGATGCTTTCCTTTGTTCTCTACAGAAGCATTGATTGTCGTACCTTCCACCAAGTTTAAACTGGAGAAGAATAGGGAGTGGCTACAGGGCGCTTTCCCTTATTTTGTACAAGAGCTATGATTGGCGCACTCGTAGACTTTGGGGTCCAGATGGCACAAGTCTTCCTGTCATTAGAGACAGAAGTAGTTGCGCGCTTGGCACCCCCAACGCCAGTCATTGCTTCATAGGCTGTTTGGTCGACTTGAACGACCAAAGTCTTCTGCGTCGTGTCGACTGATGCAACATTGCATTGAGTTCTCCCTTTCTTGTCAGAGGATAAAGTTGTCCACACCAGAGTCGCCATTTTGTTTGTAAGAACAAAAGTTTTCCAAAAAAATGTACTACAAACTAAGAAAGAAAGTACAAAAGTATAATTTTGATTCTTGGAAAGTACAACTATAGAAATCTGATCAGAAGATGATAACTTTATTCCTTGGATGATGCGATGTCGAATAAGAAAGCCTCTTGAACGTGATGTAGTAACTTAGTTAGGAGATAATGATCATTAGTGATGCTTTTGAAGTGAATTTGAACTCTATTTATAGAGTTTTGAAATAACTATCAGATAGTTAAACTGGTTGGCGTACAGTGCAATTGGCTCGCCATCACCTATTTACGCGAATGGTTGGCTTAACTGCTTGGGATGCATGGCAATCTGTGAGAGAGACGCACTTGGTCAAAGGCAGTGTAACGTGCATGTTCTTCGAGATTAGTGCATGCGCGACACATCATCTAACTGCTTCTGGATGATAATTGATCACTTGGTGCATACCAATGAATAGCGAGGCACCATCTGCTTAAAATATTAAATTTGTAGGGATTGATTACCTTGCGCCAAATGATGAATAGCGCAGGGCAACTGACAATCATTATGATAAATCTAACACAATCATCTCGAGCGCTGTGCGCTCAGGATTTGAAATGATTTTCTTCAACTGACGTGTTGTTAGTCATTATGACAAACGCCTTAGCTTCTCGAGGAAGTTTGCCATGTGGCAGCCCAGAGTCACGCTCTATTTGTTTCTGAGCATGATTTGTCCAGCACGATTTAATAGATGAGTCCTGGCGCCATTTATGCATAGCGTAATGCATTCCTTTAGCAATTTTTAGCTTCTACACTTCAGTTCTTGCAAGGAAGCTTCACAGTCGTTCGACCATTCATACGCGACTCCCTTTTGAGTGAGGCGAGTCAACGAAAATACAATCTTTGCTAAGTCTTTCATGAATCGTCTATAGTATCCTGCCAAACCAAGAAAGCTTTGAATCTCACTAGCTGACGCAGACCGTTTTCAATCAACAATAATTTTAACTTTCTTTGGGTCAGTTGCAATGCCTTCTGTGGAAATAATATGCCCAAGGAATGATATGCTACTCAGCCAGAATTTATAATTGCTCTATATTGTATACAACTGATTGTCTCGAAGAGTCTGGAGTATGGTCCGTAGATGTTTCACATGTTGCACCTTGTCCTTCAAGTAGAAGAGAATATCGTCGATGATGACTACTACGAATTTGTCAAGGAGTGGGCGAAACACCCGATTCAGATCCATAAAGACAGCGAGGGCGTTTATAAGACCGAAAGGCATTACCAGGAACTCATAATGGCTGTATCGA
Source organism: Iris pallida (assembly GCA_029216955.1). Classification (NCBI taxonomy): domain Eukaryota; kingdom Viridiplantae; phylum Streptophyta; class Magnoliopsida; order Asparagales; family Iridaceae; genus Iris; species Iris pallida. Next base: position 10,602,546 of record JANAVB010015000.1, read on the forward strand.
GTGTGGAGGGCTAACTTTGATATGTCGTCTAGCTTGATCTTGAGTTGATGGTAACCCGAGCGAAGATCAATCTTCAAAAACACCAAGGCGCCTTGTAGCTGATCGAACAAGTCGTCTATACGCGGCAATGGATATTTGGTCCGAATGGTGTCTTTGTTCAGCTTTGGGTAGTTAGTGCACGACTTTGTGTTCCTTCAGCTCTGCAGGGGCCATTTTGTAGGGAGCCTTGGAAATCAATTTGGTGCGGGAAAAGATATCAATGGTGAATTCGATTTCTCGATCGGGTGCATGCCGGGTAGCTCGTCCGAAAATACATCAGATAATTCTGCCATAACGTCAGTTTGACCCGCATTTGTACCATCGTATCTTCTATCATAAACGGACGCCAAGTATCCTTTACAGCCGAAATGCAGCATCCTCCGAACAGAAATAGGCGAGATCACCATGCACGACATCGATGCTTCATCACAGGAGTGGCAGAACTTGGTCTCTCTAGGTAGGCAGAACGTGACCTTCTTTTCTGCGTAATCAATAGCAGGATTGCAAGTGTCGAGCCAATCCATTTCCAAAATGATGTCGTAGTTCTTAATATCTTAAGCTATCACATCAAGATACACCTTTTTACCTCCGATATAAATGATTCCATGTCTACAGCCTGAGTGTGCAAGTAGTTGCGTGCCCAAGGGTATGCTAATACTAAGGTTAGAGCTAGCAGGGTTATAGGAAATTTGTGTTCCTTGGAAAAATATACCGAAATAAAACTATGTGCGGCACCAGAATCAAATAGTTCATATGCAGGCTTATTATTAAAAACAGTATACCTGTCACTGTAATACCCCATCCCGCTCAGTTCAACTGGAGGATTCGAAACGTAACGACATTTGGACTTAGCCATGCAACGACGTGCTCAAAGTCTCGTTCAGATAGGTGGCTTCAGTGAACTTACCTCTGCTTGGCCTTCACTCTAATAAAATAGAATTTTTATTGCACTACATAGGCTTGATAAAAAAAGAGACGAACCCATATTGCTAAGGGAATAATTCTATTGCCTTGAGTCGGTCAGTATAGAACTTAAAATTATTGAGTTGTTGCCTAGATATCATTCCATAATTGGCTTTCAAAGTCGGCATTGGGTCTTTGACATCATGAATTGGGTTAATCAAGTTACGCCACGAGATATCGACTTGATGTCATAACAGGGACGTCCCCAAGATCCTACTGTTTTGTATAGCAAATACGTCCCACGGTCTCACGGTCGGTCTTGTGGAAGATGGCACGGTTATGGCACTCAAAGAACACGATTGTTCAAGTTGAGCACGTGCACGGTCCTACGGTTCCACGGTTTGGTATAGCCATATGATCCCACGGTCTCAAGGCTCAACATATAGAATAAGACTTGGACGATGGTGTCGTATGGAGCACAATTATTTTAAGGCATGAACCACAGCCGATTCAATGAGAAGTATGCCACGGTCTATGGCACACATGGAATACGTTTTGTTCAAGTTAAGTAGGAAGACTATATAGTAGCCATTTTCTGGGTTTCAAAGAATGGAAAGTTCACATGACCATTTTTTGCCGAGGCAATTCCTCGTATGGGAGTCTTCAACAAAGTATAAAAATTATCGTTTATGAGCACAATATACAAAGGGTTTGAGTCATACCATAAATTAGGCCATGCATTTAGGTGAGTCTAGATAAAGTTTCGTAGGTGCGTAGTCATGGAAAACTTGTGCACAAGGGTGATGTTTCTTCGGATGACAACCTGGGGCCACATGGCCGATCCGGTCATGGATGAAATACGATATAACTGATGCTACATAGGGAACAAGAAATTCGATAGGCTTTCATTGGGGCTAGCTACCTGCATTGATCGACCCACCGTATTCCTAGCTATGTCCATGATGGCTAGCTAATGCCAATGACCTTTCATATAGATAAGTTGTGTGCTAAGCGGTAATCCACATGCACGGTATCGGCTGAGTCGTAAAGAGTATAACCACAACACTGATGAGTCAAGGTATGTGTGCACTATCGGTACCACGATTATGGAGCCTAAGGTTTAGCTATAGTAGAGACACGTGCTTCGACACAAAGTATGGGATATTGGTTTAGTGTTTGGAAACTGACTTCCCATATTTTGGGCTATGTCACTGTGTCCCACGTTTTGGGTTATGTTGTAAGTCAAACAAGTATGTACCATAAAGCAAGTATAGGCCGAAGGGCCAACACAAGTAGATATGTTACTGTTGTTGGCACGAGAATAGTATAGAGGCACAAGGATAAGTAAGTTATTGCTGTAAGGCACGGCCACGATGTTGCACAGATGAGTTTTATAGGGCGGTCAAAAGAATTTTGGAACACGATCACGTTGTTGCAACAGGAGTAGTCTAGGAGTCTAAGTATTGGTAGCGATCCTAAGGCAAGATTAGAAAGGTAATCAAAAAAATTGCACTCACTAAATGTGTTAGTTTTCTATGGGTGGACGAAGAGCTCACACCGCCAATATGGTTGTGTACTGACCACCCAACAGTTTTTATGCGTAGGCTTCAAGTATTAGCACGCTCGGGCAGAGCTCGCTTGGATGTGCTGAGGCATGGAGTTCCTTAACATTTCGAGGCACGCGTGTGCGGCCACATGGAAGTCTTCACCTATACGGGACATAATGTATGGATATCGCCTTCTGAAGCACCTTCAAGTTGCAAGCCGAAGGGGCACCTATGTTTTATTGTATTGAGAGATAAGAAAGAGTAGAGTGACTTGTATTGCGAGAAAGAGTGACATCGAGTGTTGTAATCTTGGCTTCGTGCCATATTTGTAATCTTTGTTTCAAAATCAATAAAGAGCTATTTGTATGACTTTTATTCCGGTGGCGACTTATTGATTATTAAATATTTCTGTTTCGGAACTTCTGTGCCATAACTCCGTCGCTTAGCCTGTAATCAGCCGTTATGGAACCCTCCTTGCGCGAGCACAACCTAGGCTCGTGCTACATCACATCATAACGAGGATGATCGGTTCTTCAGAATCGGGGCATGACATAATGGATTCAGAGCACGACTTTATGTCCTTGGACTTTCGATTGAATTCTTTAACTTTGCTGTTGCCTTCATAATAAATGTCGTTTTCGTAATCGATGTCATTTATGTGCACTATCTTAATCTTCCGCGGTGTGCTCCATATAATAAGTCTGTATATTTTGCAAAATCTCACGAGGGAAATTGGTTGAACAAAAGATAGAATCATGGAAGGCACTATTGGCTAAGTCGGGCTGGACATATACACTAAGAATTGCGTCAATAATAGCAAGTTGTGTGGGAGATTTAATTGTGTCAGACAAGAATGAGTTAGACTTGATTCATGAAATGTTGGTAGTAGCGATAGAGGTGCTATCGAACAATGATATCATCAATGCGATATAAATAGAACGTGCTTGAATTTTGAGGAATTGTTCGAATGGAAGATTCAAAGTGATCGGTTGTGAATTGAATAATCATTTCGAGGATTTATCAAGTAACTTCATCCCTGAGTGGTGTATGGAATAGCCTTGGGGATGTTGATCGATTGAGGGTCGGGGTACCGATGGGTCGATCAGCAAGCGACACAAGTACTGTAAATCCTTAGAAAGGAGTATGACAAATTTAGTCATGATTATAGATATTTCATGCGAGATTTGAGTTAGACAAACAAGAAGGCTATGCCTAGCGGTTTGGGATTGCATTATTATAAAATGTTGATGGAAAGAGTAGATAGATTAAAATAAAAAAAAGTTAAGGTGTAAAGAAACAGATGACTCGGTCGGAGAATCCATGTGAATCGTATGAAAAGTCGGCACGATTGGAAGTTAGCATAAATTGATTCGAATGTACGACAATGACTCTAAAGATTTGGGATAGATGTTGCTCGATGACTTGAATTATCATATAACGATAGGATTTGAAGAAATATGTTGTTCAATAAATTAAGATAGACAAATAAACATACATGATTTTGGGTTTGAATAGATTGAGCATGTAATTAGTTCGAAGGATATTGGTCAAATTTGATCTGGAATGTCAAGGAGATTGTGGTATATCCATTTCGGATGATAGCATCAGATGCACGACTCGAAGTTCGTTGTAAAGGAAGATCGTCAGGTTATGTATATCATTGATGGTATTGAGGTCTATAAAAGATCGATGTACAGGGGTACTCTGATTCGAGGAATGATAACCGTGTCAAACGTTATCATTTGTATGGATTCTATAATTTTGGAGATTGATGAATACATCGATGGTAACAAATATTGGGATAACTTGATTTGACGAACTCGAAGTATACGTGAAGGTATATTGGCGGACTATGTAAAATGAAAATATTGACAGATTGAATGATTAAGGATTGTTAGAAATTCGGAAAATTATAGTAGGCGACCTTATGATTGTGCGATGAGATAGATACATATGATTGATGATTTGTAAGTTTGGAAATTTGAGTGACGTTATGATGGATGAATCATGATTGATGTTATGCGACTTGAGAATTAAAAATCGACAATACGACTTGTGATCGGTGGATTATGAAATTAGAATTTTATAGTCGGGGTACATAAATTGGGATTGGTAGGTCTAACGAACGAATTGTGGATTTGCAATTTGGAGAGTTGTGTGATTTTATTATGGAACCATAGTATGATCGAGTATAATCGTGGAACGAGTTAACCTAGGAATCACTTTGCTGAATGACTCGGACCCCTTGGACTGAACGCTATGAATGCGAATAGGAGGAATCTATGCTCAAAGTTTAGAAATTGAAATAATGCGAGCTTGGGTAGAAAGACCTTGTATTACCAACTATGGTTTGACCTTAGAATTGGGGGGTGAGCATTTTGATATTGTTGTTTGGGAATGGTGATCCCAACATTGACTTTGACTTTAGCCTAGTGAAGATAGCCTAGCGGTTAGGCAGACGTTTCTATACGAAGAGAGAAATTGTGCGATCGACCCTAGTAAGTGTTGCCGAAGTGTTCTTAAAAATCTTGAGGATTGGATATAGGTATTGGTGGATAGAATGATTCAATTATATGGATAAATCACTCACGAGGCTTAGCTAAAATGCATATATTTTAGGGACGTCTTAAATATCTGCACGATCTGACTCGTAGGGTAATGGCGGATTCTCTATCATGAGGCTTGGTTGAAAAGAATGTATTTCGAGGATGCCTTAAATATGTGCAAAATCCAACTAAGTGATACGTTGAAGTCAAGTGAGACTAAAGGTACAAAAAGGTATCGAGGATTTTGAAATCATGTATTTCAAAGAAAATATTGATGGTAGTGCGATCGTTGGATTTGAAATGAACTTGAATGTTGATTGATCGAGTTCGAGATAAACAAGTCAAGTTTGCTTAAGCTGGATACTCAGGATGATTATGTTGATATCATACGAGTGTGATCGATAGAACCATTGTGTATTGATTGTAGCAAATTGAAATGAATAAATTTGTTACATTATGAAATCGGTAGGCAAAATACTTGAATATGGATACATACGAATATTGATTGAGGCATTGATGCAAGTCAGGTTTCGAAGATTGTTAAGGAAGGGTAACGCTGGGTTTCGACTAGAAGACGGTGAATTAATAAAATTTTGATTCAAATTTTTTTGAGAAAACTGCTCGATTGGTTTGCCCTAGAACTAAGTTTTTCGTGTGCCTGAAGAGTATAAGTAACCCTAAGTTTGAGATATAGTTATTCAATATGAAAAATAATAAAGGTACGAGCATGGCTTGGATTGAAGAAATGCATAGGAGGAGTATGGGCGAGAATCATTGAATGTTGAATCAAGTAATAAGTCGATGAGTGTGTACTCAGTAAGTATCGAGGATAAAACTTTTTCTGAGTGGTGTATTATGTAATCTCGTCCCGCTTAGTTCAACCGGAGGAATCGAAACGCAACGACGTTTGGACTTAGCCATGCAACAGCTTGCTCAAAGTTTTGCTCGGTTGAGGCAACTCCTCGCTCAGGTGGGTGGCTTCGGTGAACCCACATACATAGGCACTACATAGGCTTGATAATAAAAGAGACGAACCCACATATCTAAGGAAATAATCCCGTTGTCTTAAGTTGGTTGATATAGAATATGGAATTATTGAGTTGGTGCCTAGATTCTATTCTACAATTGGCTTTCAAAGTTGGCATTGGGTCTTTGACCGCACGAATTGGGTTAGGCAAGTTACGCCATGAGATATCGACTTGATATCAAAGTAGGCACATCCCCACGATCCCACTGCTTTGCATAACAAATACGTCCCAGGGTCTCACTGTCGATCTTATGGAAGATGGCACGGTTATGGCACTCAAAGACCACGATTGTTCAAGTTGAGCACGAGCGTGGGCCCATTGTTCCAGGACTTTGTATAGCCAAATGTTCCTACGGTCTCAAGGCTGGTCATATAAAATATGACTTGGATGGTAGTGTCGCACGGAGCACAATTGGTTTAAGGCACGAACCACGGTCGGTTCAATGAGAAGTATGCCACGGTCTATGGCACATATGGAACATGTTTTATTCAAGTTAAGTAGAAAAGCTATGCACTAGCCGTTTCCTGGGTTTCAAAGAATAGAAAGTTTACGTGACCATTTGTCACCGAGGTAGTCCCTCGTTTGGGAGTCTCCAACGAAGTATAAAAATTATAGTCTATGAGTACGATATGCAAAAGGGTTTGAGTCATACCATAAATTAGGTCATACATTTACGTGAGTCGAGATGAAGACTCGTAGGTGCATGGTCATGGACAACTTATGCACAAGGGCGATATTTCTTCCGACGACAACCTGGAGCCACAGTACCGATCTGGCCATGGATGAAACACAATATAACTGATGCTGGTAAGGCAACTAGGAATTCGATAGGCTTTTATTGGCGGCTAGCTACCTGCATTGATCGACCCACTGTCTTTCTAGTTGTGTCCACGATGGCTAGTTAATGAAAGTGACCTTTCATATAGATAAGTGGTGTGCTGAGCGGCAATCCGCACGCACGGTGTTGGTTAATTCGTAAAGAGTATAACCACAACACTGATAAGTAAATATAGGTGTACATGGTCTGCACCATGATTATGGAGCCCAAGATTTGGCTATATTAGAGACACGTGCTTCGGTATAAAGTATGGAGTATTGGTCTAGTGTTCGGCCCTGACTTCCCATATTTTGGGCTACGTCGTTGAGTCCCATATTTTCGGTTATATTACAAGTCAAACAAGTATGTACCATAAGGCAAGTATGGGCCGAACAGCCAGCACGAGCTTCGGTATGAAGTATGCTGGCACGAAATTATAGTCTAGAGGCACAAGGATAAGTAAGTTATTACTGCAAGACACGGCCACGATGTTGCACAAATGAGTTTTATAGCACAGCCAGAAGAATTTTGGAGCACGATCATGTTGTTGCAACACGAGTAGGCCAGGAGTCTAAGTATTAGAATTGATCCTAAGACAAGATTAGAAAGACAATCAAAAGAATATGTTGCATTCACTAAAAAAACATGTTGGTTTTGTATAGGTGGACGACGAGCTCACACCACCAGTACGGTTGTGTACTAACCACCCAACAGTTTTTATGTGCAGGTTACAGGTATTAGCACGCTCGGGCAAAGCTCACTTGGATGCGCTGAGACATGGAGTTTGTTGGCATTTTGAGGCGTGCGGTCGCGTGGAAGTCTTCACCTATATGGGACATAATGTATAGACATCGCCTTCTGAAGCACCTTCAAGTTGTAAGCCGAAGGGGCACCTATATTTTATTGTATTGAGAGATGAGAGAGAGCAGAATGACTTGTATTGTAAGGATGAGTGAGACTGAGTATTTTAATCTTGGCCTTATGCCACATTTGTAATATTTCTTTCAAAATCAATAAAGAGCTATTTGTATGACTTGTATTTGTTTTATTCTGCTGGCGACTTACTGATTATTCAATGTTTCTGCTTTAAAACTTCTATACGATAACCCCATCACTTAGCCTGTAATCTACCATTTTAGAATCCACCTTGTGCGAGCGCAACCTAGGCTCGCACGACATCGTGCCCTAGCGAGAAAGATCAGTTCTTCAGAATGGGGGTGTGACAGTCACGATTGTATCAGAGGCAAATACCTCATCTCGAGTCATGGCATAAATGCATCTTGGGCATTAGGGTGACCGTCTTGAGCGTCGTTTTATAGTACGAGGTGAGGAGCTTGGGGTACTGGTCCTTGATTTTCTGGATGGTACTATTGTTAGGGCACATTTAGGTTCGGTCTCTCGGCCGAGCAGCTTGAACTGAGTGGCCCTTTTTACCACAGTTCCAACATCCACCTTTAAGAACTTCAAAGTCGATGACAAGGTGTCTGAATCGACGATATTTCGTGCAGCGAGGTCCCGTGCTCTGCCCTTGGTATTCGCCCTGGTGGTCCTTGTTTGGCCACTTGGTCATATTTTACCTCCCGTATGGTGAGGGCATTTGTGATTGTAGGTATGCATAGTGCCGGTAGCTGCTGGAGGGTATTGACGCTTAAGGCGAAGAGCATAATTCAGAGACTCGCCCATGGTCTTGTATTCTGGCACTGATACGTGGGCATAGATAGAGGGCCGTAGACACACTTCGAACAGTCGAGTGCGACTCTCTCTAGTAGGCATGAATGCCCCAAAAAATTTGGCTAACTTGTTTAATTTTGCTACGTGCTGCCGCACCGCCATGTTCCCTTGTTTCACCTGCATAAATTTATTTTCTTTTCTTGTCGAACAACTGTAGGATGATACTCAACTTCGAACGCCTTTCTGAATGTATCCTAAGAGATTGCGACTGTCTTTACATCGCGTTGGTTTGCTCGCTTTTGTACGACCCACCAGTCGTGCGCGTTCAATAAGAGTTAAAGTTGTGCATATGTGACTTTCTTGGACTCTTTGATGCCGAGAAGTTTAAAATGTTCTTCCAACTCCTCTAACCAGTCGATCGCCAGAGAAGGATCTTCTTTACCGTTGAAGGAAGTACGATAATATTTTTTGAATTTTGACACCTCAAAATTATAACTTATTGGTGCTGCAGGTTGATGTTCAGGCTCCATCGGTTTGACTTTAATCGGTCGGGCCGCAGGCTCGGATACAACATGTGATATCGCAGAGCTGTTGTTGGCCACAACTGTCTGGACAATCAGCTAAAAAATATTAATTATTTCTGCTGTAACTTGAATTAAGCCTCGAATCGGGTCTCGAACTAAGTCTGTCGTGCCTCAGCTTGTCTCTGTTGGTTCTCAACTTGCTATTGGTGATGCTTGTTCTGGCGTTGATTCACCTTGACCTGTCGTTGTTGTGCTTCCAACATGCGCAACATCCTTTCCGTAGGGGCGTTTGGGGGTTTAGCCTTTGAGCTACTCGAGCCACACGAAGCACTCTTTTCGTTCACGGCCGCAGCTTCTCCAACTTCTGAGATTAGAAAGCTACTCACATTAGTCTCAGAAAATATTACAGACTCATTGTATGAAACAAGTCATCTCATCAATATGAGATAAAAGTTTTGAGACTTTAGATAAAAGGCCAAAGGACGTAAAGACGTACTCGGGGATACCATTAAATCATGCCCCGATTTCAAAGAATCGATAGTCGTCCACCAGGCGTGATATCAAACGAGCTTAGGTTGCGCTCGCACAAGGCACATTCACAAGGTTATCAGAAATACAACAACAAAGAGAGTATACAGAAATTGAACGACACATTTGGAACAGAAAACTTGTCTTCATTGATAATAAATATGTTTACAAGACTCGATTACAAAAGATGTCGTACGGGCTTACAAACTGACTCAGATGAGATAGCCATTCCATACATTTACATCCCTTTATACATAAGCACAAAACAGTCTCTTAGACTTGGGATCGGAGAGAGTGGATGAGACATGGAGCGGTCTTGATTGGAGTCGTCAAAATATTGTTGATTGCCTTCATACGCTAGCAAGGATTCAAATTGTCACGAGCGTCGCCTTCAGTTCCTTTGCACGCTTTCTGGGTTTGGAGCACCTGTGGAGAGCGAGGATCAGTACATTGCCGTGTACTGGTGGGTAACTAATTATATTCTATGATCTCATTTGGTTCAAGAAATTATATAAAATATGCATTTATATTTGGTGATCTTTCTAGTCATTCTAATGTATTTCATGTAAGTAGTTGAATAGGGCATAGCAGCATAAACTACGACAGAATTTACCTACGGACGAGCGTGCTGTTGATGTATAAAATTTACCATATTCTTCTCTGTCATATTGAATAACATAAGTTAAACTAGTGCATATTTGTGGAGGTCACTAGCATGACAAGCCATCCTGGACTTATATCTTGGTTTAGATGGTGGCCCGTTTCGTGCGGGTAGTGAGCCCGTTGAAATGCACCAAATACCCATGGTACAATCCAGTATAGCTATCGTATTTCTTCCTAGGCCGAATTGGTCCCATGGTCCGGGATACCGTTCGAAGAAACAATCACCTTTGTGCACAAGTTGTCCATGACTGTGCTAGACTAAACTAATTACTCAAGTTTCATCTACGCATTCATAAGAAACTTAACCGATTTCATTGTGTCCCGCCTTACCGTTTCAACATTTATTCATAGCATCAATCTTTGGTTAACACAGTTCTATGGCATATATGTAAAAGTAAGCATATAGCAGTTCTATCGCATGTGTACGTGAGAATTCGTGCAATAGTTTATTTAGCGTAAGCATTTGTGTCGTTGTGGCTACAACTAGCATATTAATTCATATTTATGTAATCGATTGATTTGAGATAAGAGGGTCAAGGGGAGAAGGGTCAGCCACTCACCTAGATTTACTTCCTATCTTGAATTCGAAATCCGAGAAACAAAAGCCAAAACTACATGAAATTGAATTCTCTATAACATGGAACAACTGGTTTTTTAAAAATAATAAATTTGATAGATCATTTCATTAAAAAATTATAAAACTCTATTTTCGTAAACTTCGATATACACCAAAATATTCAACAAATCCGAAAATACCAAGTACTAAATATATAGAAAATGTAAAGGTGCATAATAGAGATCAAAAGTATGTCGAAGAAATAAAAGAAATAAAATGAGCAAGTGGTCTCAATTTAGTGCAAGATGCACTTGCCTAGGTAGTTGAGTGAAAATGAAAAGTGAATGAGCAGAGAGAGAGAGATGAAGAGAATATATACAGGGAATAGGGTTGGGTAGCTCAACTAAGCCCTTGTAGGAAAGAGATGTAAAGCACCATACTCTAGAGGAGGGGAGGTGAATAGAGTAGGCAACGAAAAATTAGCTATTAAAAAATTGTTAGCAGCAAGATCACAGAATATATTACAGATATATAAATGTAAAAGTAGAGAGCAGAGAGCAAACACAAACACAAGGATGTATATTGGTTTCCCTCTTGTGAGGACTAATCCAGTCGGAAGAACTCTAGCTTCCAGTTAAAGTCCACTACGAAAAAAATGCTACAAGTTTTCATGCGAAGTTCTTGCAACTTCTACAACACGAGCTTTGATCCGAAGTACTCGACCAACTTCAATTGTGAAGTATTTTTTTTCAATCAATCCTCTAAACACTTTGGAAGGCTTAGAACACTTTGGAAGAACATAGTAAGCTTAGAGAGAAGAGAAGAGAGAATGAATTGGTGTATTGAAATGATAGAAATTCTTCTCTATTTATAGGTTTTCTAAAGGAAGAATTCGGACAGAATTCTTTGAGAGAATATCGGCAAATAGTCGTTACATCCGTAACTGCGGGAAGGCTGGGTTAAAAAATTCTAACGTTCCACTAACCGAATTCTGGCCGAGTTTGCTCTAAATTCTGTTGGTCCAGAACTGGTTGGTTAGGGTTTTGTAAATTTGGTTTTGGGCTTTTGAGAAGTCGAGCAGTTATCAGCTTTTTGTAAATGTGTTTATTTTTAAAACAAAGTGGTATTTTGAAAATATTTTGGGATAGACTATTTGCCAGTACGACTTGGTGTACACTGTAAAATACATTGATATTGAAAATACAGACTCAATGGCAAAATGGCTCCAAGTCTTGAATGAAAGTAGTAGCAGTTCTCAGCAGTCGTCGAAGTAGCCCTTATGTCGAGACAAGGTTGGATCAATTATTAAAATTAGGTTTGACCATAACCAATGGGACAACAATCTCCTCATTTTGATAATTGACAAACCTTGACCGATATAACATCTCGATCTTAATTTGAAAAATAATTAAAATTTTGAAGTACTGTTCTGTACTGTATAAATGTACTGTACTGTCTTCTCATTTTCTAAAATAGATGTTAGATCCATTTTCTTCTCCATTGTCACTTAGCAAAATAATTGCAAAGAGAGAGGTTCTCCCGCAATTCATGCTTAAGGAACGAACGTTGAAGAAATACAGAGAATATATAAAGAATGGCAGTTCTATGAAGGAAGCATAAACTAAGATAGATAATGCTACGCATAAAATGAGAAGTGCATACTAAGAATAAAAAAGAAAAATACAAACTGAAATAGAAAATGCATAGTAATAAGAGTTTGAAATACATCAACTCATCAAAGAAGTGCAAAAAAAAAAAATTACTATCTTGGAATGTCGGAGCATTTCCAAGAACACATAGACAAATAATAGAGTCTAATAAAAAAAACATCTAAACAAAATACAGTAATGTCTAGATCAAATCCTCAATAAGAAATACAAAGTAATAGTGTAATAATTATCAAGGAAATCAAGATAATATAAGAAAACTTCTAATTTGTAAATCTATAAAAATAAGAAAACCAAGAAGAATCATATTCTCTCATAATCTACTATAAATCAAAATACCATGACCAAATCAATAAGATATAAAAGAACACATGTCCATGACGAACTAGGTATACCACATATTAAGGGTATATATGAATTGAAACAATTAATTTGCTTCCCCTTAAATATGCATATCTAGTTGAAAAAAACATTTATATGCATAAAGTAAATAAAATAATCACAAGATCTAAGGGATATCCGAGATATACATCTTTCATCCCTTTGATCAATGCATATAAAGTTTCAAAAACAAATATCATTTTTAGACAAGTAAAAGAAATATCCAATCAACAAATGCTTAAAGATGACCAATCAAATATATCTCCAAAAAAATATTTCCAGAAGAAGGAAACTAATTCATCAAAATATTATAGCTTCTTATCAAAGTTTATTTCTTCCCTTTTAAAACCTTAGCACGGTATTCATCTGATATCCGTAGGGTTAAAAAAAAAACTTTGAGAGAGGGAAATTCAATGTGCCTGACTTCTCTCCCGCAAAGAATTACTGCTATAGGCAGTTATTAACTTGAATAAGAAGAGAATAATAAAAGCTTCATAAAATGAATATCATGAATATTATGCAAATGCTAAAGAACATATCAGAAAGCCATAATATTCAATGAGTAGTCACAAGATCAAATCAAAAATAGAGTGACAAAAAAATGAATATATGAAAAGATGACAAACATTAACCTATAGAAGATCAATATATATTGCTATTAAATAATATTATCCATCAAAGTTAAAATCAAAAGACGAAATCCATATCTCTTCTTAAAAATGAGATCAATCAAAGATTATAAATCGATATCAAAAGATATCAAACAATTACAAAGATTCAAATCATTTGTAGCTATAAGCATACGATGTATCAATTACATGTATCCTTATATGTGCTACAAAATCAATGGGTAAGAATAAAATATAAAATATTTATAAATCAAATGTAGGGCCTAGATACGCTGATGTGTTCTGGAACCTAGGGGACCGGGTTCAGTGCCTTGGATCCAGATTTAGACAATAGGTGCAAGTAGACCTTGATAAATCTTAAGTCTATAAAGTATTGATTACTTTGGGTTAGCTACAGTGGTACTGGCCCAGCTAACGGAGGTCCACGGGAAGATGGTTAAGTACCACTTCGCTTTAGCCGTAGCCGTGGTGACAGACAGACCCTTTGTAGGCTTGTACCCAAAATGATCTCTACTTTTAAGAATTGAAATTTAAAGAAATATATGCAGTATTATTAAACATCATCGAAATCCCGAATCCCTAACTATAAGAGAAGTAAATATCTAAAGAATGAATAAGAAATGATCATACAATTAAGATACTAAAACTATTTTTCATGAAGCTTTCATAGTGCACTATAGAGGTAAATATATAAAAGATGTATACTAAAAATGTGCACTAATAAATTAGAAAAATAAAACACAAGATTAATTGACTAAAATGATATACATACTTTATAAATAAAGACAAAAAATATGCATGGATAAAAAATGTCAAACAAATAGAAAGGATGCTTAGTGTGACATAACATTTTAGATAGTAACTAGCCATGCAACTATATTTCAAGAACATTATCCTAAGCATTCTAGAAACATATACCACACTAGTTTATATAAGATAACAAAAATAAGCACTTCTAGTGAGAAATAGTAAAACAAAATTCATTAAAGATATAGAATATTCTATAGTTCTAGCTATTAGGAAGAATCATTTAGCATGTTACCAAAGTGGTTCTTAGTGTCAACACTTGTGTTGGTGCAATTGGTTGGAAGATGACCTTTAAAGCTTTATGATCGCCAACATTTTCTACGATTTTATTTGATATGAGATTTCACCTGCACTAAGAGGCGAAGGCTTTGGTATCCAAAACTTGGATCCACATTTGTTAGCTTTTGGAATCCATTTGCACAAGTTCATATCAACAAGTTTCCTAATCTGATATGGACTAGAAATGTGTCCTTTCATACCGCAATAATGACAAAAATCATTAGTGTTCTGTGCAGCAGTATGAGACCATGCAGTAGTGTGATATGATGTGCGTGGACACTTGTAATAGAAAGCATGGTTATGCTTAACCTTAGCTGTGCCAGATCATTTTTGAATCCTGTTTTTTGTCACATGCCTTGTGTATGACTGTGTCTTGGGTTGAACAACTTGTTTACCTAATTTTATCTCCAACTTTTTAGAGATTGTGCAAGCCTCATTATACTTAACAGTTAATGAGTCTGTTCTCTGTGTAGCAATGCTATACTTCTTCTTCTTTACATCATAAGATTTATTGAGTTTTGCATGCTCTTGTGTCATCTTATTAATGTATTCTTGAGCATTATGTAGACTCAGCTTAATCGTGGATAGCTCATTTGTGTCACTAGCAGTGGCAGTATCTCTAATCTCATTAAATATAGAGTACAACCTTTCATTCTCAAGCTTATAAGCCTTAAGCTCTTTTCGAGACAGCTTATACTTATATAATACCTTTTTGTGTTCTTCCAATAGATCAATGAAAGCATCAAATAACTAATCATAAGAAAATTTACTATAAAGAGAATTATTTTGTATCTTGTTAGATAATACCTTTGCGCATATATTTGCAGCTAGACGAGGTCATTCTTCTTCTTCGGAATTGTTTGCTTCACTTTCACACCATATGCTCATGGTAGCATACTTGTGAGATGACGATCTTCTTTGTTTGATTGTTCACAACTATTCTCCTTTTTAGTAGTACAATAATCTTTTACCATATGGCCCGATCTTCTGCAGTTGTGGCATACAAGGTCTTCTTCAAATAAGGTGTTGTGTTGTACCTCAAATCCCAATGTCATCATGTAAGGATTTTCTTCTTTTTTAGAGTTGCTAGCTTTACTTTCATACATGTTCTCATGAGTAGCTTTAAGCAGTTTCCAGATTTCATGAGATGTAGTGCAAGTAGAAATATGATTAAATATATATTTTTCTATAGCACAATAGAAAGCATGTATTGCTTTTACATCAAGGCTAGCTAACTTCTTCTTTTCCTTTGTGTAACTATAATAAGGCTTGTTAATAATAGAGAAAGTAAGAATAGAGGTGATAGTGGACTTTTTGTAGTCATTTATAATAATTGACCAGAGGTCAAAGTCTAGTGACTTCATATAAAATCTCATGTGTATTTTCCAGTATGTGTAGTTGGTACCATCAAACAGTGGGAGTCTGTTTGTGGCTTGGCCTTCGCTTGTAAATTTCACAATTATCATGTGTGATATAGTGATCTATAAAAAAACAACAATACTACCTTGCTTTACCTGTATAACCCGCTTTGATACCAATTGTAGGATCGAGATATAAAGCGCTATACTCTAGAGGGGGAATAGAGTAGGCATCCGAAAATTAGTTATTAAAAAATTATTAGCAGTAAGATCATAGAATATATCATAGATATGTAAATGTAAAAGTAGAGAGCAGAGAGCAAATGCAAACACAAGGATATATACTGGCTTTCCTCTTGTGAGGACTAATCCAGTCGGAAGAATTCCAACTTCCAGTTGAAATCCACTATTGAAAAATGTTACAAGTTTTCATGCGAAGTTCTTGCAACTTCTACAACGCGAGCTTTGATCCGTAGTACTCGACCAACTTCAATTGTGAAGTGTCTTCCTTCAATCAAGTCTCTGATCACAATCACTCTGAAACTTCTAGACCGTATCACACTGACAAATCGACTAAAGGATTGTAACTGGCTTGGGATTTGAAAAAGAAAGGCTTAGAATACTTTAAAAAACGTAGTAACCTTAGAGAGCAGAGAAGAGAGAATGAATTGGTGTGTTGAAATGGTAGAAAACTTTTCTATTTATAGGTTTTCCAAAGGGAGAATTTGGGCTCGGGCAGAATTCTTTGAGAGAATCTCGACAAATAGTCGTTGCATCCGTAACTGCAGGGAGACTGGGTTCAAATTTTCCAACGTTCCACTAACCGAATTCGGGGCGAGTTTGCTCTGAATTCTGTTGGTCCAGAATTAGTTGGTTAGGGTTTTGTAAATTTGGTTTTGGTCTTTTGAGAAGTTGAGAAGTTGGATACTTTTTGTTAATGGGCTTATTTTCAAAGCGAAGGGATATTTTGAAAATCTTTTGGGATAGCCTACTTGCCAGTACGACTTGGTGTACATTGTATTCCTACTCAATAAATTATGAAAAATACATTGATATTGAAAATACAAACTCAATGGCAAATGGCTCTAAGTCTTGAATAGTAGCAGTAGCAGTTCTCAGCAGTCGTCCAAGTAGCCCTTATATGGAGACAGGGTTGGATCAATTATTAAAATTATGTTTGACCATGACCAATGGCTAACAGCCGTAACCCTAACATGTTCTAGCCCAAGTCCTCGTGTCATGACACCTCAATGAAGTCAAATAAATAAAATCTGGATCGCAATACGGTCTAGTATTCTGTCATCGAAACATTGAACCACGTCTACAACTAAATAAGAACAAGGGGTGGCTCACTACTCCGTGATGAGATGCTGTTCCATGCCATGATCTGGTACAAATACAGGATACATGTGCATAGGTTACAGATACCAGGTACCATATACAATATTAATACAAAAAATATGTATACCGGGAACGGGAAGTGACACGTGGATTCTCGATTGGAGTAGAATGGGCGATGGTCAAATAGAAGGAGAAGGGGAAGGGGGCGCTCACAGTCAAGATCCGATTGGGATTTCTAGGACACTCGATTGAGGTTTCTGTATAAATAGAAGGAGGAGAAGAGATACTTGAGGTGGAGGTGTCCTATTGGGGTTTCTGTTTTTTTTTATTTCTCTCTCTTCTTTTATTGTTTCATTAGATTTAATCCAGATTGTTAATGACATTTGATCCAACGAATAGGATACGTATAATTAAAGGGTGGACATACTAGGAGGTAAATTTGATCATATATATATATTGATGGAATACTACCTTTTATTCAACTCCGCAAAAAACAATTACATGAGAGTTTTTGGAGAATACAATTACTGCAGAAAGGCAGAGGCTAAGGAGAACACACCTGATCGGGATGGAGCCCAAATCCAGGAGCCAGGATCCGAAGGGTGGGGATCAATAAGGTGATTAGAGATCTCTCCCTTGAAGAATCCTTTTCCAAATCTGAGAAGCATTTGAATTGGCTTGAACAACATCTATTCCAGTATACTTACAATACCGGATCTTAATAAAAGTCGACCAGAGCCCTTCCTGTGTCTTTAATTTCCACCAAAGTTTAGTAGAGAATGTGTTGATAACCTCTTCTAAACTTCGCAGTCCCAGACCCATTTCATCCTGAGGCCTAGCCATTTTTGACCAACTTAGCCATGAGTGTTTACATAGCCCCTCCTTCGATCCCCAAAAAAATTTAGAAAACATAACTTCAAGTTGATTAAGGACTGCTTTAGGAGGACTGCAAGCTGCAAGAGTGTACATCGGTATGGATGTTAATACTGATTTGAGAAGTACTAACTTTCCCCCATAAGATAGGAGTCTCTGCTGCCAGCCATCAATCCTGTGCCTGATTTTAGATATCAGCTCTTCAAACATACCAACATTTTTTCTTCCTGACATTAAAGGACAGCCAAGATAGGCAAAAGGAGGCTTCGAGGATCTGAATCCAGTAATATCCTTCAATTCTTCCTCGCGATCGGGTGGGAATGACTGGTGAACATATATAGATGATTTGTGGCTGTTAATAAGCTGACCAGATGTTGCTTCATACCTTGTCAGTACCGACCGCAGAGCCCGTATTGAAGAAACATCCCCTGCTGAGAAGATCAAAACATCATCTGCGTATGTAAGATGGGTCACTGCAGGACAACCACTTGGAGAATAGAAGTGATTAAAGGATGGGAGATCCACTAATTTCTTGAGATTGCGTGATAGTGCTTCAGGTGCAATGATAAATAGAGCAGGAGAAATTGGGTTACCTTGTCGAACTCCTCTGAAGCCATGGAAGAATCCCGAGGACTCCCCGTTGATGATAGTCGAGTACCAGACATTGCTGAGAAGACGATACATCTGATTGATCCATCTTTCGTTGAACCCAAACTTCCTCATAACCTTCATCAGGAAACTCCAATCAACCCGGTCATAAGCCTTGGCCATATCAAGCTTAATGGCTATATTCCTTCCTCTATTCTTGATCTTCATCATACTCATCATTTCCTGAGCTAGGACAACATTATCAATGATTTCTCTACCTCTCACAAAACCACTCTGCTCTAGAGATATGATTTTAGGTAAAATCAGAGCCAATCTATTAGCTAAAAGCTTCGAGATAATCTTGTTCATGACAGTACATAAACTAATAGGCCGATAATCAGACCATGTCATTGGACTCTTGTTCTTAGGAATAAGAACAAGAGATATACTCGAGATTGCTCTAGGAAGAGAAAAGCCATCCATGAACAGTTGTGTGTGTGTGTGTATCCTTCTAGCCTAGTAATTAGTAGGGAGGCATACGGTCTTGGTGGTTGGGTGTTCGAGCTCCAATGGGGATGGGTTCACGGAAAAGTATATACCATAGGGACTTTATGGCTTTATATATATATGTGGATCAAATTCACCTCCTAGTATATATATATATATATATATATATATATATATATATATATATATATATATATATATATATATAATGAGGCCTAAAATGACTTGTCGTTTAAGCCGTATGTATATATAGATATATATATATTTTCACGTAATTAAATTTTTAAAAAATTAAATTTTACCTAGTTATTTAACTACCTAATACTATCTGATTATGGTAAAATAACTCTAACTCATATGGTTAAGGTTGAAGGCATTCTTCTTGGTTGGTTGTGTTCAATTCCACTGGACAACATTATCTAAAATAAATCTAATTAATTTTTTTTAAAAATTTAATTGTTTACCGACGTGCAATACACGTGCACATTACTAGTGTATATATAAAAGATGAATACTCTTAATGATGTTTCTGTTTTCCAACTTTAATTTACTTTACAATTGGGGACAAAGATAGTTGTGGCAGTTATTAAGTTTCCTAATGACCATAGAAATGGTCACAATTAGAATAAAGATGGCAATGCCATGATCAAATTTGTCTGACTTGTGGAACATAAACCATACCATAACACAAACACATGCAAGGGCCATCATGACCAGACCAGCAGGACACTAATCATCAGCTAGCTATTTCATAGAGTCTAAACCATGATCTTCAACTTTCTGATATGAACCCTTTCTCTTGTCCATCTTTCCTTTCCAGTCTGTTACATAAATAACTAACTTCTTTTGGTTAGTATGAGTCAGCAGCAAGCTAGAAGAAACAATCAACCAATAAATAAAATCTAGCTTAGCTCTTGTATTGCCAGCTTGGAGGTATAGTCAGTAATATTCCAACCGACTTAGTTGAGTATCACTCTGATACTCAACTAACTCAGTGTATAAGAGATGAACCTATAAATAAAGGGAGGAAGGAAAGATTAGGGTATGGAATTGTATTTTCATTTCAGCTCTTTTGATTTCTGTAATTTCTATTTTCCCCCCTATTTCAATTTGAATTACAAACCCTAGTTCTTCCCCAAAAATTCCTTCTCCAGTTCAATTTTCTTGTTGTAGCTACTCAATCCATGGCAAATTACACCACATCGACAATAAATCTAGGTATGCTGCTCGAGAACCCATCAATTTGGTATTAGAGTGCTTGGAAGCCGTATTCGAAGACTCCGGCGAGCATGGATCGAGTACTCATGGCTCTAGGGGGTGGTTCTCAAGAGAATCCTTTGATCCAGGAGGTCAGTGGCCGAGTTGATGCACTTGAAGGTTCGATTCACCACCTTAGCAGCAGATTTGATAAATTTTACAAGATTTTGGAGGAATTTGTTAGATCTATAGGTGGATCAGATGTCTCAATCGGAGGATCCAACATGGCCCAGGTTCTAGTGACTGTGTTCACACTGTCACCACTTCTTGCAACACTTTTTTCCTATGGAAAGCTCTGCTTCAACTCTTACTCCAGTGACTGCACCAATGATAAATCCCTATCAAACAGTTCAGGGATCAAATTCCCAATTCTATATACCATGTCCTCAAGTAAAAATTACTCCTATACAAAATACTCCTCATTCAGAAATACAAACTCAAGGAATATTACAAACCCAGGGGTATGCTCCTCAACCTGTTCAGTATATTGCACCCCTTATGCCTTCACCTGCTGTTCAGCTTGTACCACCACTTGCACAGACACGTACTGCCATACCTACGTCTCAGAGTGTTGGACAACCCATTGGAAATGTTGTAGGACCTACATGGGGACAACCTCTGTAAACCTTTGGACCCAATTTTGTTTCTTTAGTGTAAATTTTAAATGATTATTATATTAATTTGTAAATGCTATTATTATCAAACATAGGAATAGAGAGTTTTGTAAAAACCTATATTCCAAAGGGCCTTTGTGCAAAGATTTTCAAATTCAAATATGTGGATTGCTTGGCCGACCTACTAACCTCTATAATTGGGTTGTTCAAATTCATATTCAAATTCTGTTTACAACCCTTTCCTGTGTTCAAATACAAACAGGGATTTTAAGAACTCTGGGCTTGGTCGAGTACACCATCCTAGTAGTATTTGAATTTCATTAAAAATTCAAGAAGGATTTATCCTAATCCTTTTAGGAGTCAATCATATCTAAAGACTGGATATATATAGAGAGAGATCAGCCGGATCCCCACTTGTCCTCATCAAAAACCTAAGAACCTAAACTTCATCTTCACAAAATCGCAGACCTTCCCCCATTCCAGTTCTAGTGTGCCATAGTCAATCACAGGAGTTCGTCATTAAGGTAATCCTTCTACTTTCTAAACCCTTCTGCCATTAACAAGAAACTAGGATAAGTTGGATAGGTGTTTGACTTAATGTTAAGGAGAGGCTAATGGGTGAAACCCGTATCGGACACAGGAGTTGCCAATGATACTGCCTCGAGTATCAGATACACTATAGCGTAGAAGCATGAAAAATACAAGACTGTGTATCCCACATGAAGAAGACAAAAGAAGCTATGCGCCCACATAACCAAAAGGAGGCTATGCGCCCACAGAACCAAATGGAGTCTATGCGCCCACACGGTCGAGGAGGGGCTATGCGCCCACATGATCGATGAGGAGCTATGCGCCCACATGATCAAAGAGGAGCTATGCACTCACATTATTTTCATGCAGATCAAACATGCACCCAAGTGTGGGCACATAAACTTACTCCCACACTATGCGCCCAAGGCAGCAGATCCCTACGACTTAGTCAAACTCCACGATCAATCGTGCAGCGGAGCATTCGGCCACGTCAGTCTCCATGAGCAATCGTGCACCGAAGCATGCGGCCATGTCAACTCCACGTCAACCCCATGATCTACCCACGATCATCCAGTGTCCATGCGCCTACACCCTATGCGCCCAAAGGGGTGTTATGCACCCACAGTAAAATTAGTGTATTTTCCGCCTGTGGGCGCATAACAGTCGTTTTAGTACCAAATGACTATAAATAGAGGGCGTCCCCCTCTACAAAGATAGACAGAACGGAGAGCATTTCAAGAGCCAATTGCTGCCCTTCATGCCAGTGAGCCGAGAGTTAGCAATTTTCGTAGGTTTTCTCCCACTTTTGTAATCGGAGTGTCAACGGAGTAAATGAGCAAGTGCCGCTCGATCTCCATCGTCCCATTCCCCAGAATTCTTTTTGTACTCGGGGATCCTTAGCGCAGGATCTCTCAGGCGTACTCAATTTGTGGTGCCTTGCGCCAATAAGAAAAGATAACATTTCTTCTTCTTTTTTGCGTGTGTCTACAAAAATAGCGAATCTGCAGGGAACTACCTTTTCCTCTGACGAGAAGGTGGTGACGCAATTCGATACCGATAAAGTGGGGAGCACTCAGAAGATGTTGATCGTGAAGTTCGATCAGCAGGCGCTCGAAGAGATGCTCTCGAGGGATGGCTCTACTCCCTCAAAATCAGTAAAGCCAAACAAATCTCGCAAGACTTGGCTTCCGAAGGCTCGTGGTGCATATCCTACTAGTGTCAAAGAAGATATGCAACCGAAGAATTCTGTCACGTAGGCGCATAGGCCTTCCACGTGGGCGCATGGAGCTCCCCTGTGGGCACATAGCTCTGCCACAGAGGCTCCTGACACGAAGAAGGCGCATACCATTCTGGGCTCTACTAGCCCAGCGACTTCCCTCTTGTGCAACCAACAACAGAGTGTTCAACACTCCAAACTTGGCAAAGAAAAATACTATTGAAGTGTTCGACGCTCTGAACAAACTCAGCGAGGCTCACAAACGAAGAAGGCGAAACTGGGAGAAAATATCGCTATTTTCCAAGGCATGCGCCCAGAGTCATGCGCCCAAGGCAATATGTGGGTGCATAACTCTAGCCAGAGGACTTCTGCCTTTAATAGGCTATGCGCCCAGGGCCATGCGCCCAGGCTCTGATGACCCATTCTATGTGCCCACATCCAGGAGGGCCAGACATGCTGTCAGAACTTCAGGGAAGCATGCACCCAAGGAAATGCTCCAGGGTCTATGCACCCACAACAAAAAGACAAACCCCACCGCTTATAGCACGGGCTTTCTTCAAGGTCATTATGGAACTTAGGTGTGGGGGTTGCCCCTGCACGTGAACTAAGTCCGGATATGCCAACTCCCCTTACAAACCCATATGCAAAGCTCGGCAATGCATGTGACATGGGTTTTAAGGCAAAACTCTCTTCCACCGATTTACGTGACGTGATAAATTATAAGCGTAAAGCGAGGGAGGATACTACAATTCATGGCGTACATCCGTGCGCCAGTATTGTCATCAACTGTTGCTGCTCCAAAGTAACGAAAGTGCCTCAGAGGCAGTCCGTATTTCGACGACTGCATCGCTCTGATGGTGAAAAGCCGCTATGTGTTTCATCCAACATGGCTTCATGGGGTCCTCCTTACGGGAGCCCCAATCAAAGAAGGTGGACCACTAACCCAACCTTTTCTTTCAGTTCTACGAACAGAAGAAGAAGAAGTTTGCCAACAGATAGCCAACGAGCTGTTACATCCGAAGGAGTCTATATGGGTACTCGGTCAAGGACGAGATTTCGTATATATGACGAGGACTCCCAAGCTGGGGGTGATGATCCTTCAACTGGGGGTAGTATTCCCTCAGAATCTGAAGCAGATGACCTTCACACCGGAGGTAGCCTTCAAGATAACGATGATCTCTTCGAGTCTGACGGTGACTATCTACCTCCCCTGCCTGAAGATGAGGGTCTTTTCAACTCAGAGACAGACAGTATCAACACCAGTTATACTGTCTCCTCTATTCATCCTTGCATGTTATCTACGTACATGGCGGATGGAGAGAGAACTGAAGAAGCTAGTGATCAGACCAACAAGCGGCTAGAAAGTCTTAAAACAGTATTTGCCAAGATCATTGATATGCTTACCAGTATCATGGCAGTCCAAACTGCTGGGGCTGTTTCTCCACCTCAGTCGAACATCTCAACACATATTAGTCCGGTTGATAGCAACGACCCTCCTTCACTACAAAAGGAGTATCATTCCGTTGCACCTTCTCAAAATCTTGTAAATGCTGGGGGTGGTCCTTCGCCAATGACGCCTGACATTCGTACAGTAGCCGTTTCTCAATATTTGCTCAATCAGCAGGATGCAATTGATTCTCTTGTTGCCCGTCTCGATACCATCTCACACAAAGACGAGCTTCAAAAAATGGGGATATCTCAACCTTATCCTCCTGAATGGGAGAATGCTACTTGCCCTCCTAACTACAAGCCACTGACGCTAAATTCATTTGACGGGATGACTTTTCCTCGCCAACACATGACATACTTCACTACGCAGACTCTACACATACCAAGGGACGATCCGTTCTTGTCAAAGCTATTTATTAGCACCTTGCAGGGGGTAGCTTTTGAATGGTTCTGCAGTCTGCCTAACGGTTGTATTAATTCCTTTAAAGATTTGGAAAGGTTATTCCTCAACAGGTTTTATAAAAGTGGCATGCATGTTAGTATGTCCACCCTCATCGAGACCAAGCAAAGGAGGACTGAGTCCGTTATTGCTTTCATCGAACGCCTCAGGCGATCAGTATTAAAGATGCCCTTCGGTATACCAGACTCAGAAGTTATGGATAGATGTCGACATAACTTCCTTTCTACAGTAAAGTTCTGTCTGCGTATACATAAGTGTGATACATGGCCTGCTTTTATTGGGGCTGCTGATGCTGCTGAAAATGATGTCCCTAATATGGAATTACTGGGGTTGAAGACACCCAAATGTGAAGACAAAAGCAAGCACCCCCAAACTATCCCTGTCCGTGGAGGTAAAGGAAAAGAAGTCTTGAAGATCGACACTTCCAAGGGAGCTTCCAATTCTCAGGGCGCTCCTGACAAGCCTAAGGAGACTTTCTCCTTTGACGAAGATGATGTTATTACCATTTTTTATACATTGATGAAGGGTAATAAACTGACATTGCCTTCCCCACGATGTCCTGCGAAGGCGAACCAACTCAACGATCCCAAGTACTATCTTTATCATCAGTACGTGCACCACTCTACCAAGGATTGCATCATCCTGAAGAAGACGATACAACAGCTTATCGACAGCCAAGTGATCAACCTCGAAGCTAAAGACAATGTAGTATCTTCTAACATGATCTCTCTTCAATTTGGTGATTTTCCTTCCACAAAAGTCCCAGACAGCGTAGTCCCAATCCCCAAGGCAATAATGGATGTCGTCAACCTGCCTCCAGCTCGCAACTCAACCTTGGTGCCACTCACGACAGAAGTGGTGAGATCATGTGGGTCCATCCAGACCTTGTACAAGAAATAACGCAGGGGGTGGTGTCTTCCAAAGTAAAGAGGGACAAGAAATATAAATCATGCCATATGGTGTCTTCTACCATTTACGAAGTTCTATCTGGCAAGACGCGATCTGGGAAGGCCTACCTACGGACTTATGACTCCATACAAGAAGATGCAGTACCTTCTCAAGCTCCTGCTATCCCTACAAGTTCAGAAGTTGGTCCATCTAAGTCCTCAACTACCGACAAAGCTAAGCAGAAGGAGACGCGATTTGACAAGTCTCTGAAGACACCAACTCCCGAAGGCATGGATCGGCCTTACAACTTTGACATTCTGGCACAGCTGGCCAATACACCTGCCAGGTTGCCTTTGTTAGATCTATTGCGACTCTCCAAAGAGACACGGAAAGCCTTAAGTGAGGCATTACTACATGTCGACTCTTATCTCGCTGAAGTCAAAGCCCCCGTTGAAGATCTCGTCTTCTGTCCTCACTGTCACAGCACTATGAAAGTGGTGCCCAACATCACCTTTTCACAAGAGAACATGCTACTAAAAAACAATCGTCATAATAGACCTCTGTACTGTACAGGGTATATCGGGGCGATTAAGGTGGATCAGATGCATATCGATCCAGGTTCCTCCCTCAGCATCATTCCTAGAAGTCTACTCCAAATTCTAGGGATCCCTCTGTACAAGCTGTCTGCAACCAATACAACTATCATAGCTTTCAATGCTTGGAGAAGCCACCCGCTGGATAAGATCCGTCTCAAGTGCCAGATTGGTGATCTCTGAACGGAGGTTTCTTGCTATATAATCGACGCTAATGTGTCCTACAACGTCTTGTTAGGATGTCCATGGATACATGAGAACATGATCGTTCCTTCTACCCTTCACCAGTGCTTCAAGTACGTCAACAGCGATGGCATCGTGAAGACGGAGTTTGCCGATGTCGATCCTTTTAAGGGTATTAAAGCCTACTATGGAGATTTGGTACTTTACCAATCTCAGCCCTCCAAGGATGACGGCAACGAAACTGACGATGAAGCTGAAGTGAGTTCATCTACCAGTTATGGTCCCCTGTTTATCCGAGTAAATGGACGTACTACTCCAAAAAGTACTCCAAAGCCTCTCACAATCTGGGTCAAAAAGAAGAATCCTGATAAGGTCAAACCATTGACTATCACTCTCCGCAAAAAAACTTGGGTGGAACCTGCTGAAGTCCGTCCTGCCAATCCTGAAGAGTTACCCTATGTGACGAACTTGGCCAAGTCTGTGGCTCCTGTTCCAGACAATGACTCCCTCAAATGAGTATATTAATACTCAAAATAATGTACCTTCAGTAGATAATGTTATCCTTGAAGAAGAACTTGCATATTTTCTAAGGAAAGGTTTATCTTTGAATTACTCCGATGTCTACAAATCTGTAAACCAGTACATAGATACGATATACGCCCTAGAACATGGCATAGGACCATATTTTTGCATGCCGGTCACAACGCCTCGTCTGCGAGAAAAAGTCTGGCCAGAAGATATCCACTACTTCATTATTCCAGCTAGAAAGAAGGGTAAAGAATTGATCATCTTCGGTCGAATAATTGGCGAAAGAAAGTTCGTTCTGGACTCTACTTCTCCTGAAGCTGACTATGATTCTGGAAAAATGCAACTTTACCGATATAGTTGGCAGGCCAAGAACATCATCCAGAACATATGATATGATATAAAAAGCGACCAGGTGATAAACTACGATCAGGGGTGACGATTGCCAATACGTCACTTGGCTCCTCCTGGCAAACCCGAGAACTATTATCAATAAAACGGTGTTGGTTTGGGTTACGTTGCTCCTCTAACAACTCCTGAAGGATCAGATGTCGAAGCGGATCGTTGTTCTCATTCTTCTGATTCCTGTCTCTAGGATTCAGACTCCAGCATTGGAGACATGTTCAAAGCAACTTTGTCCGTCAATACGGTGTTAGTTGACTAAATTGTAGATAATGTCCAATCGATCAAGCTTGAACAATGAGCTCAAAAGATGGATACTAGGTGGGAGTTACATTTCGAACAACGTGAACCACCTTCTGAAGACGAAGTTTTCCAAGTTAATTTAGAAGATGATTCATCTCTTAAACCAATCTTCATCAGAAAAAGTCTGTCTGGCTAAGAACGGCAATCTCTTATACAGCTTATAAGGGAATACATTAACGTCTTTGTATGGAGCTATGAAGACATGTCAGGCTTGGACCTAAAGTTACTATGCACTGCCTAAATATCTCGTCCAAAGCTAAGCCAGTGAAGCAGCAGCAACGACGGTTTCAACCAGATATCATGGAAGCCATCGAAAGTGAAGTCAAGAAGCTTATTTCAAGCGGGTTCATTCGCGAAGAACAACACCCTGACTGGGTCGCTAACATTGTGCCAGTTATAAAAAGAATGGTAAAGTTCGAGTCTTTATCGATTACCGCGATTTGAACACTGCATGCCCGAAAGATGAGTTTACTTTACCGATCACCGACATAATGATCGACAATACTTGCGGCTTCGAGCGGATGTCCTTCATGGATGGATTCTCAGGCTACAACCAGATCAAAAGGTTCCCCGATGATGAAAAATACACATCTTTTCGAACACCGTTGGGGGTATACTGTTATACTGTGATGCCCTTCGGATTGAAAAATACAGGAGCGACATACCAGCGAGCTATGAACACAATTTTTTATGATCATTTGCGCAAAATAGTAGAATGGTACGTAGACGATATCGTAGTTAAAAGTCATCTCAAGGGCAACCACCTCCAAGATTTGAGAATGGTGTTCGAACTAATACGTACACACCAACTCAAGATGAATCCAACCAAGTCTTTTCTGGGAGCCTCCAGCAGCAAGTTCCTTGGTTTTGTTATCACTTCAAAAGGTATACATCTTGACCCGAAGAAAGTGAAAGCTGTCCTCGATATGTGTCCCCGAAGAAATCTCAAAAAGCTATGTGGACTTAAAGGAAGGCTAGCCTATATCAGACGATTCATTTCAAATCTTTCTGGAAGGTGTCAACCGTTTACTCAGCTCAGGAAGAAAGGAGTATCTTTCGTCTGGACTGAACAATGTCAACGCACATTTGACGACATTAAGAAGTATCTCACAAGCCCTCCAGTGTTGGTGGCTCCAATAATGGGAAAGCCCTTCTTGTTATACGTCCACGCTATGGATCATTCCTTTGGTGCCCTATTAGCTCAGATAAATGAAGGCGGCTATGAACAGGCAATCTACCACCTCAGCCGTACGATATTGTGTGCCGAGCACATATACACACCTGTAGAAAAGTAATGTCTCGTACTGGTATTTGCTATCCAGAAGAAATGCCACTATGTGTCTGGGCAGACTATCCATATCATATCTAAAGTCAATCCTCTCAGAATACTCATGACTAAACTGGGTTCTCTTAATTCCCGTTTAGCTACATAGGCAATGTTGTTGACTCCATACGATATGCTGTTCGTCCCTCAGAAGGCAGTAAAAGGCCAAGCATTAGGTGATTTTCTAGCAGCTCATCCGGTGCCAGAATCTTCCAAACTCTACAATGAAATCCTGGATGAAGTAGTGGAGTCTAACACCGTAACTGGGAAAATCCCTATTTGGCAATTTTTTTTTGACGGTGCATCAATAATAAGACCTAAAGAAAATATCATGGCCGGAGTAGGCATCGTGCTTGTGTCACCCGACCATCTGGTTATACACCATGCATATTCTCTCGTGGAACCCTGTACTAACAACGTGGCCGAATATAATGCCCTACTGATCGGCCTTCAACTGGCAAAACAACTGGTAGTTGACTATCTAGAAGCTTACGACGATTCTAAGCTAATAGTTAGTCATGTCTGAGGGGATTATGAAGTTTGTCACGAAGATCTCATCCTATATCACAAAGCGACAATCGAATTAGCTTCTACTTTCGCTGGATTTTTCATCAATCATGTGCCTCGATTACAGAATATAGAAGCAGATGCTTTAGCCGATCTTGCTGCTTCCTTGACCATCCCTACCAATACTCAGCATTCAATAACAGTGTCTGGTCGAGAACTATTCTGTGTAAAAGATGCCTTGCATATTCATCACAGTTACGCAACAGAAACAAACGTCAACGTTAAAGACTGAAGATTTCCTTTCATAGACTACGCCATCTACGGAATCCTTCCTGAGGACCCAAAGGAAGCAGTGTCTATCCAAAGGCGATCCCTCAGATTTTACTATGATACAGCTACCAAAATGTTGTACCGACGCTCTTACGACGGGCTACTGTTACGATGTTTATCAGACACAGAAGCCAAACATGCACTCCATGAGGCTCCCAACAAAATTTGTGGTGCACATTAACCAGGCCCCAAATTAGAAGATTGCCTCAGACGAATGGGTTATTATTGGCCCACGATGATAGCAGATGCTGTTGAATATGCAAAAAAGTGTAGGTCTTGTCAGTTCCATGCCGACTTCATTCATCAACCTTCGGAGTTTCTACACCCAACGGCGGCATTTTGGCCTTTTGAAGCCTGGGATATGGACGTCATAGGCCCAAACAGCCCACCATCCTCCAGAGGACATCGGTTTATCCTAGCTATAACCGATTATTTCTCCAAATGGACGGAAGCTATATCGCTCACCGAAGTAAAGACGTCGAACGTGATCAGTTTCATCAAACATTATATTATCTATCGCTTCGGCCTACCTCGTAGGATTATCCATGATAATGGTCCACAATTTGCGAGCCATACATTCTATCGGTTCTGCGATAAGAATCGTGTCTTCAAACAAGCACGATTGGAATGAGAAGCTCAACGAATGCCTCTGGGCCTGTCGTACAACGGTCCGGACTCCAACAGGCAGTACGTCATTCTCTTTGGTTTATGGGAGTGAAGCAGTTCTTCCACTAGAAATCCAGATTCCCTCTCTTCGAGTAGCCTTAGACAGAGTGTTGACTGCCGAAGAAAGTTACCGTTTGCGACTACAAGGGCTGGAAGTGCTAGACAAAAAAACGCTTATTAGCTCAACAGCGTATTGAGCTATACCAAGCACGCCTTTCTAGAGCCTTTAATAAAAAGGTGAAGGAAAGAATCTTTCAAGTTGGTGATCTGGTCTTAGCAGTAAGAAGACCAATGGTCATGACGCACAAGACAAAAGAAAATTTTTAGCCTAAATGGGAAGGTCCTTTTATTATAGAATCAGTGTATTCTAACGGTGCGTATCGACTAACCAAGCCTCATGGTGACTTACTCATGATGCCGATCAACGACAAGTTTCTGAAGAAATATTATGTGTAACCTTCATGAACAACGTTCACATACACCCTGTTTTAGTCATGTAAATGTACAATACAATGTTTATGTGATTCCAAAAAAAATCATCTAACTATTATTCGTATTCCAAGAATCTTGAATACGCCATGGATAATAGGTCCTTTAAAAAGATTCTCTAGTAGAATTTTCTTAGTTTTGGACTCTGCCTAAACTTGGTCTGACCAAAACAAGTCACGTCCATATTACCTCTGAACTATTTTCCGATAATTATTTTCCCAGTAGGATAATTAAGAAACGTTTTGCCACGTCCATATAACCTCCGAGCAAAGCATTCATCAAAGATAATCACGTTCATATTACCTCTGAATTATCCACTTCTACCTAATGTTATATATCCTTCCACGTCCATATTACCTCTGGTCAGATATAGAACATTCTCTGCTATTACGTCTATATTACATCTATTAGTAGCTTCTTTCAACTTAATATTTATAATAAGTCTACATCAAATTTTCCAGCGGAATACCTACCAGAAATATCCTTACTACGTCCACATTACCTCTAGTTCTGATATTTCACAAGCTTCATTCATGAGTTTTGAAAGCTAAAAGATTTTTTATTAAAAACGCCTATCAAAAGACGGAGAAAAGAAAAAGATATAAAAGTCTTGACGGCTACAACAGACAATTACAAACAAAAGACTTAAGGGATACATAATCGATTGATGCTATCCCTCAGAGCCCTAATTTTATCTTGAGATTTGACGGTGGCACGACAACGTTCTTTTTCCTGCCGAGCAGCTTCATCCTCGAAAGGAATCAGTTTCATATGCTCCTCTTCCAACTTAACCAGCTGAGCCTTCAATTGGTCTGAAGTTGTGGCAGTCGCAGCAGCTTGAACCACGTAGTCTTCCTGCTTAGATGCGACTGTTCGCAAGTCAGCCTCAAGCTGAGCAATCTTTTTGTGAAGCTGCACAATCTGGTTGTACTTTTCAGCGATCTAGATGGCCAGCTTATTCTTTGAGGTAATACAAGCCCTACCGGTATCATCAAACTGTTCATACTGATCAGCCTGCTCACTGATCTTTTTAGCCAGTGCCTCTTTTCTCGCTTAGAAAGTTGCTTTCTCCTCCTCAATAGCCGCAATCAGAGCCACGTCCTCCTAAAGAAACGATGATGTTGGGCGTCGCTGACTGACCTCTCGGAGTTTGGCCACTTGATTTTCCAGGTCAGCCATGACCTTCCTTAAAGCATTAGCTCGCTCTTCATAGCCAGTAATGCCTTTAAGAGCTGTCACCTGGCATTCAGTGACAGCCTTCATAGGCCTGAAGGCAGCATTTCGGTTCACAACTCTGGGAAGCTTTACTTTCAAAATGGAGTAGAAAGCTCTCATGACTTCCTGAGCCATCTCATCATCTTCAGAAGAGGTCGTTGGAGATAAAGCTTGTTGGAGATATTCTATCCCAGGGTGAGCTACTTGGGAGGAAGCTGAACTTGACAAATAAAGCAATATACATATCAGTAACAAAAAAACTTACTTAAAGAAGGAGTTGTAAGTTCATACCTCCTGCCGGCTCAGCATCAACTGGAACCGGGGAAATGAGAGCAGACCCAGGTCGTTCACTGTCAACATCAGCCAAAGCAGCATCTGGCTGCTCGCCTTCTACGGTCCCAGCTAGACCCGAAACAGATTTAATAATGGCTGCCTCAACAGGCCGATCAAGAACTTCTTCAGTAACCGATGTCGGTTTACTGGAAGAACCAAGGACAGCTTCCTGTTTAGCCCCGGTATCTGGAGCAACCTCCGTGCTTTGTTCCCTTTCCTTTTCTACAAGGGAATATACGATGGAAGTCAGCCTCATAAATTACACGCAAAATTGAAGTCAGAAAATCTCATCCGAAGAAAAGTGCAAGAATGACATACTCAGAGGAGGGTGAGCTGATTGGACTTGATTTTCATCCAAATTCTTCATCATAGCTCCTATCGCAGACATATCCCCCAAAGAAATGTCCTAGGAGGGACTGACTTACTGATCGCCATCATGTTCTGGGCCTTCACCCTGATCATCCCTTTGCTCAAGCCTTACAACTGAAGAAGACCCACCTTCATCCATCGGTTGAGGATGAGCAGGGGACACTGTTGTTTTGTCTACCTCTTCAGACGAAGAAGCACCTGCCGCGGTCGTGACTTTAACGTCCTGCACAAAGGATAAACACAATGGTAAGAAAGCTTCTAACGGGTTGACCAAAACGGCTATGGAGTCTAGGAAGGGATCTACCTCCCGAATGGTAACGGCCTACGATACCGTTCTACCCCTCCCGGTCTGCCGGAAAGATCTTCTGGGAGAAGGCGAGCCGGCACTCACGTCCGTGACCTTCTTTCTCCCTCGGAAGACAACAACCTTCTTTCTTTTGGACCGTGGAACCAGCTCAGTGAAAGCTTTCCTCTTATGAGGAATATCAGGAAGAGGTTCTTCATTATCCTCTCTCTGAGGTGTTGTAACAACAGGCTCTTCAAGAATGACTCTCTGCTGTGGCGCTACAGCCGGCTCAGCTGAGGGTGCGACGCCTTCCTTTATGTGACCCCCCATCGCGCGCACTCGTCCTATATCAGCAAGAGTGGGGGAAAGCCAAATCCCCGATATTAAACTCTGCTCATGGTCATACCGAGAATAAAGGGTATTGACCTGAATATAGAACTTGGCAGCAGCAAAGAGCATATGGGTTTCAGGCTTATCTTCTGGCAGGGTAAAAATTACCCCCGTACATCCAGTATTGTAGTAGCCCCATGCACGTGCCCCATCGATCAGGCTTCCTATCGACTGTAGATGAGGGCTGGGGTTACCCAAAAGAAGCTGGCTGTAGCCGAACTGCAGTGCAAAGCGACTTGGCAGATAAGGTTCCAAAAAAGTGTGGTTCCTATTCCTGAGCACCAGACGGGAAAGGCTAATGAACTCGAGCCAATGAAACGCCCCAATAGGAAGGCTAGTAGTGAGTGCTCCCTCATCTACTAGAGTGTCTCCTATATGGCCACTACCAGACGGAGGCGACACTCTAAAGAATTCATAATTCTGCAAGAAACTCAAAGCCTTCCTGCAAACAGGCACCCCTGTGACGGTCCAATCAGTATATTTAAATATCCGAAGAAGGGCATCTCCCGCCAAAGAGTCTGCCATCAGCCCAACATTTATTAATCTGGGACAGTGCAGCACCAGCTATCCTATCAGATAATGAAAGAGAAATTCAGTCCTGACAAAATCTTTTCTGCCATCGGGTGTCACCGTATTAACAACGAAGTGTCGCAAGTCTCGTTGGATGGTACAGACCATCGCAGGAAGCAGGGCAAACTGGCATCCAAATGCCAGCTTTACAGCTGAAAGTATTATATCCCAGATTATTCTTTCAATAGACCCTGAACCATCGGGAACTACACAATCGTGGAGCCATGTCATTAGGAAAACGGCTAGCACAGCCTTTTTCGACAGCTTGAACTCGGCCTACCTGAAGAAATGATAGACCGAGAAGTTCCCCTCGGGATCATCACTACCTTCGGTGTCTACAGCCCCGTGATCTGCCATCAATTGTTCTATCTTAGATTTCGTCAAGGGCTTGCGAGTCGAGAAAGAGACTGGGCCGTCTCCTTCTTCTCTGATAAAGATGTAGTTGGTCCAGGGTCTCGTATGGGGAAGGGACCCCTCAGTCTTACCTTTTTTTGTGACCTGGTGACAAATAAAGAGGTGACAGAGTAACTCTTTGTACACCTCCATCATCTCGGAGTTCTCTCTCTCCAAATCTAGGAGCTCCTCAAAACAGGGGACGTATTCTTCGTATGGCTCGGTCCCTAGGAAAGTTTTGATATTGCCTGTATCTCGTGAAGAGCCAGACCCATCTCCCCACCCGGAGTGAAGAAGGTACACATGTGATAGTTGTACAACTCCACTAATGATATAAATATAGGCCAGTTAACCTTTATGCCATATTTGGTGGCTCTAACGACATAAAAAGCCGGTAGCTTTTAGGGTGGCCTCGTAAGTCGAGAGCACCCATCCAGTAAGGTCGCTCCATAATGGGAAAAAGTATCTCAAACCTTTCATCCGTAGCTTCCCACCTGGATACGACTCTTTCTTTGACATCATCAGGTTGCAGAGAGTCTCAACAGCGTAAGGGTGAAGATCAGTCGGGATATCGTTTATTATGGCCCCAGGATGCAGCCCCCTCGTGGAGTAGGACGTGGAGCCCTTGACACACTTCAAAGTGTCCTTCTTCCGGTCACCAGAGTTGAATTAGATCCTGCCAAAAATGACCCCATGCAGTTCAGGGGTACAGCTAGATCAGTAAACACTGACAGAGGGTATTGACGCTTCATCAATGGTAACCATATCCTTTGGTTATTTAACCTGACCACCAGAGGGTCTTCTAGACAAATCTTCTCGTCGTCTTCAAATCTTAGGCTGTCAGCAAACAAGAAGTACGGTCTCTTAAAGCTTCGTGCCCCTCCGAGTGTGAATTTTTCATCATTAATTATTTACTTCAAGAATATTTTGTCCTGCTCAAGCATAGCGATCACCCGCACCGAAGGCTGGTCATGGATGATCTTCACTTGAGCATTTGTGACCATTGCGGTGACGAGGCTTGAATCCAGAGCATGGCGGGCAGAGCCTAGAGGAATCCCACCAAGAGCCTGGACAACCATGTCAACTGCGAAGACATAAAGAAAAGTCAGACTTAGAATCTACAGAAAAAAGAACTAAGTACTGAGAAATTCTATGCGCTGATGTTATACGCCCAAAGGGCCTGTGGGCACATAAGCACAAGTCCTGTGTGGGTGCATAACACGAAGTATGTAGGCATATGACACAACCAAGTGCCTAGGCATATAACAAAACAAAGTACGTGGGCGCATGCATCTGTGAATGCATAAGACCGCTCATAAAAGAAGTGTTTGCTTTGGGCGCATATCGATGGTTATGCACCTAAGCAGAGAAAAGTCCGAGCGTCACAAATTAACGCTCAAGACTTTATTTTTTTGAGACATCGCCTCACCCAGGATGGGGTCCTGAACCAGATGAGACACTGCCAATGGAGGAGAACTAGCTGCTGCAGCCTTCTTGTCCTTCGCAGACTTCTTGGGAGTTGAAGCAGCCTTGGGAGACATGATTGCTCGAAAGAGAGTAAAGAAAAAAACTCTTTGAAAATTCTGAGAAAAAAATAAGAGAGAATGAGCTTTCTCTCTCTTCAAGGCCTATTTATAGGCATGAACGGAGAGCTATGTGCCCACATGGCCTATGAGCCCACATGGTCTATGTGTCCACACGATCTATGCACATGCGCTGAGACAGTCTTTTACAGATTATACGCCTGCTATTTGCTGATGCAGACTACGCATAAAGAGTGGACCTTTTCAAATTCTGTTCCAAAATGAGCTTATCGCTTCAGATTTCCAAGGAAGATCTCGACAGCCACATTTCGACAGCCTGGCAAAACACCTATGCACCCAAAGGGATTATTCCTATCATGCGCCCATGAAGCTGGTGGAGACAGTTTTTCCCATGCTTCTTTTAAAGTATTTCGACACTCGTTCGAGTCTCAAAAACTTTGAAAGGGGTTTTGTAGAAGCATAAAAAATACAAGACTATGTATTCCACATGAAGAAGACAAAAGAAGCTATGCGCCCACATAACCAAAAGGGGGCTATGCGCCCACAGAACCAAAGGGAGTCTATGCGCCCACACGGTCGAGGAGGGGCTATGTGCCCACATGAATGATGAGGAGCTATGCACCCACATGATCAAAGAGTAGCTATGTGCCCACATTGTTTTTATGCAGATCAAACATGCACCCAAGTGTGGGCGCATAAACTTGCTCCCATACTATGCGTCCAAGGCAGCAGATCCCTACGACTCAGTCAAACTCCACGATCAATCATGCACCGGAGCATGCGGCCATGTCAGTCTCCACGAGCAATCGTACGCCGAAGCATGCGGCTACGTCAACTCCACGTCAACCCCACGATCTACCTACGATCATCCAGTGTCCATGAGCCTATACCCTATGTGCCTAAAGGGGTGTTATGTGCCTACAATAAAATCAGTATATTTTCCACTGGTGGGCGCATAACAGTCGTTTTAGTGCCAAACGACTATAAATAGAGGGCGTCTCCCTCTACAAAGACAGACAGAACGGAGAGTATTTCAAGAGCCAAATTACTGCCCTTCTTGCCAGTGAGCCGAGTGTTAGCAATTTTCTTAGGTTTTCTCCCACTTTTGTAATCGAGTGTCAACGGAGTAAAGGAGCAACTGCCGCTCGATCTCCATCGTCCCATTCCCTAGAATTCTTTTTGTACTCGGGGATCCTCAGCGCAGGATCTCTCAAGCGTACTCGATTTGTGGGACCTTGCGCTAATAAGAAAAGATAGCATTTCTTCTTCTTTTTTGTGTGTGTCCACATATAGAAGGGGGTACACGTAGGTGTCTAGTGTTCATCTCCTGAGTAGATTGGCAGGGACAAGGGTCTCATTCCAGTAGTGTGCATTTGGGAGCCTTGATGGAGGAAACTTAGGTAGAGCATAGGGAAGGGTCAAAAATAGTAGTACGAGTCTTGTGTTCAGTTGATGCTAGATAATAGGGTAGGTTGGTATCAGACATTAGGATACCTATAGAAACAGAGAATTATTGATAGAACAGTAGGTATTATAGGATATGCCAATACCCATATGGCATAGGCAGAGTGCCATGATCGTTATACCAGGTATAGTGGTCTAAGGGATTGCAGGAACCATTATCGAGTACTGGGATGTAGAGGTTGTACCAGGTAATGCTCTGAGTCTATATGTAGGGAAAATTAGCCTATAGGTGGATTTGGGTATGAGTACCAAGCAAGATAGGCGTAGAAATTCTAATTGAGTAACCATGGTAGCAATTTGGTAAAATAGGAAAGACCTAGAACTAAAGTCAGGTGCAAGCGTGTTGTATGGGATACCTCGAATAGGTAATTGCCATCTAGAACCTCAAGGGAAAGGTAACACAGGTACAGGAGTTACCTGTCGGGAATATGCTTTAGCAATGGCATAATATAGCAATAGTAAGTAGTCCACTAGTTACGAATTGCAACAACAACATACTGCATCATTGCAACATTCGGTATCAGATACATACCCTATGTGTGGTGCCATGGTCTATACTAGGCAGCTAGATTTGAGAATCATAGTATCAAGATGGTATAAAGCACATATCTGGGTAAATTATGCATATATGAAATATATGGATTGGGCATATATAGTTGGGTAATAGATTAGAGGCAGTAAACCGGTTGCAATAATACCAACACAAATCATTGGGACAGTAAACCGGTTGCAATAATACCAACACAAATCATTACTCCTAAGGGTACATCTAGGTGTACACCGGCAAGTGAAAACAGGGTCCATACAACAGTCTATAGTATTATTTGGAAGTAGACAAGGGCACAGGGTGCAGGAAAAGTGGTTTACCTATCCTGTTGTACGCAAACTGCAGTAACACAGGCTAAAGGTTACTATTTTGGGTCATATAGCAGTAGGGGTAGTATTGAATAGGAATAACAGTAAAGAAAGTAAGGATATATACTAATACATGTAAGTGCAGGTATCTATAGAGGCAAGATGATGGCATGAGTGTAAGTACAAGTGACCTGTTGCATTAACAACAGTATAGTGATAACAGAATATGGGTATTCCTGTTCTACCTTAGGGTAAAGGTAAAGTGCATATGTAGGGCATAGGGGTTCCCATAAATGCACAATTAAGTGCACTAACAAGGTAAACAACACCTACCAATATAGGTGTTTCCTGTAGGGGTATAAGAGAGTATAGGTAAGTGAGAGACATGCCAGTACCTGGGGTAAGTAGGTATCTTGGGTACATAGAAATACAAGGGAAATAGGTAGTAGTTGTAACAGTTAGAAATAATAATAGATGTGTGACAATGGAGGATGTCGTATCCAAGAAACAGAAAACTTGTAGCAATAGGTGTAAGGAGGAATTGTATTTCCTGCATGCACTCTAGAGAAGGTTCTTATGTACACATAGGCAATGGTGTACAACAGCAAGGTCTTAGATTGGGCAAATTTTTAGAAAGATGCATAGTCATATACAGGTATAAAAGCCTAATAGAAATTAGTAACTTAGAATCATAAAATAGGGTGAAGGAAGATTATCAAACCTATGCATACCTATAAAAGTATATAGAGTCAATAAACAAGGAGACCTAGTAAGTAGTTAGATAGGAATATTATTAATTTCTAATTAATTATTGACATCGTAAATTTATAAAATAGGTTACTT
The DNA here is from genome assembly GCA_029216955.1 of Iris pallida. Taxonomy (NCBI): domain Eukaryota; kingdom Viridiplantae; phylum Streptophyta; class Magnoliopsida; order Asparagales; family Iridaceae; genus Iris; species Iris pallida. Next base: position 10,641,797 of record JANAVB010015000.1, read on the forward strand.
GGATCTTCTACAAATTCTAACCATACCAGCAGCTTATGACACCAGGCGAGTACATTTATTATTTGTTTACAATATTGTTAATTACTATATCACACTGTCTAGTTATATGATACTTGATTCTTGACACACTCGTTACATGGTAGAACTTTATGTTTCCTTTACATATCATATGTCCTTTCTCGTATATTATGTCGGGACGAAGAAGTACTAAATAGATGTGTGATCAGACCTTAGACCTTATTTTATTTTCTGCACATTAGACCTTGAGGATGCAAATCCTATGTAGACCTTGCAGTGTAACTGTCCCAGACCGATCACATATCGAAATAGTACTTCAAAACACATAGATAGTTATATTTTCCTGTTCTACTCATTACATGTTGTCATATATTTTTCCTGTCTACTATTCTTCATGTTTTCTGTTATATTTGTCTTGATATTCTCATCATGTATTTTATGACTAACCATTATCTTATAGTCGTTATCATATACTTGGAACTGCATTCAATGTATTGTACTCGTTCCATCCTGACTGGGTAAACAGTTTAGGTGAGAATGATGAGGACGGATACCCTATGCAGTATGGTCCATGCATATGGGAAATGTAGCTGAGCCTAACCTTACGTCACAGGAGGAGTTTGCAGCACCTGATCCAACTGTCTTTGCTTAGTTAGATTTAAATTAGTTTAGAGTCCGAATTTGTCTACGGATTTGGTTGATATTTTGATATTTGACATTTATTGGACATGTAGCTTTCGAGTTATCTAGTTTGTGGATTTTATGAGTTTTCATTCTCTTTATATTCTATTGTGTGATTCTTGTTAGAAGCTGTGATTGAGTATTGGATTGATTATGTGTTATTGTCCTCTTAAGTGGTGTGTATATATTGCGTGGGTTGTTCATCATATTGTGATTGTACAACGTTCTACCGCTGACTCTGTCGTGTAGGCTGGGCGTGCCTACGATTCATGCCCAAATTCTGGGTGCGGGTCATGATAACCTTAACTTAGGTTGCAATTTCCTGATTATGATAGAATCAGTGATGTTGAAGAATGGTTGTTGATGGTTAATCATTACTTCAACTATTATTGTGTTCCAGAATGGAACAGGGTGAAGGTGTGCTCTGTGCACATGAAAGAAAATGCTGCTTTTTTGGTTTGATTGGGTAAAAAACAATCAAAGGAGGAATAATCAGTTGGAAGGATTTTTGCCCCTCTATAAAAACTGAGTTTGTCCATCAAAGTTTAGTAACCACATGATAAATATTAAGCTGTTAAAGCAAGAGCATACAATACATGAATATGATATGCAATTTCAAAAATTATCTAAAAAAATTCAAGGCATTTCTGAATTGTGTTTAGTGAATCAATATATTGGGGGGTTTGAGGAAGGAGGTCAGATATGAGGTGCAGGTGGCTAATCCTACCGGTTTACATATGGCAATACAGACAGCAAGGTTGCAATAAGCAAAGATTCTTGCAGTTATGATGTCTCATAAACTGAGTCAATATCAGGGACGAGTATCTGGAACCACCAATTTCTTAATTAGTATCATAAGTTAATGATGAAGGCAGGAAGACAACTACAAATAATCAAACTGGTAAAACTCCTTTCCTTTTAAATCTAGCCTCATCCACTACAACTATATCTCATGTAGAAATTATAAGAAGAAAAAAATTAGGATTGTGCTTTTTATGTAATGAGAAGTGGTTTAAAGGCCACAAGTGCAAGGAGAAAAGACCTTTCATGCTTATTATAGATAATGAGAAATCTGAGGACTTGATAAAGAAGGAAACTTACACGAAGCAGAGGCAGAGATTAGCACAAAATCTTTTTCTATGTCATTGCAGGCACTGTCTGGGACTATGCCAAGTTCAACCATAAAATTGAGGGGGATAATTCAAAATAAACCAGTTAGTATATTAATAGACTTTAGGTCTACACACGTCTTCATTGATAAGAAGTTTAGTGAAAGTATGAAACTATAAAAAATAGATGATGAGCCATTTGAAGTTTTGGTGGCTGTTTGCCATGAAATATAAAAGAACAGAACAATTATCGGAGGACTAGACTTTTACTTCACAATACAAACTCGCTTGTACAACGAAAGCCTAGATACAGCAATCTAAGTACAATTGTTTATTTTTGATTCTGGGGGTGACGGTAGAGGCTCGGGAAAGCGACGGCAGCTCTGCCTTACTCCTTGGACGATCGGGTGCAACCTTGGCTCTGTAGAAGAACAGCTGGGCGTTGATGAAGAAATGCTCTCTCTTCAGGCTCTCTGGCTCTCTCTCTATATCTCTCTCTGTCTCTGTGTATTTCAGTATCTTTCTCTCTCTATATTTCTGTATCTCTCTGTCGGTCTCCTTGCAAGGGAATGGCACCCTGCTATTTATAAGAGTAGGGGGCTTCATTAGGGTTTACAATGATTGCCCATTCTTGAAAGTCGGCGGCTAAGGATCATTGGATCTGGGCCGTTTATCGAGATTTGAGCAATAAATGTGATTACATCAAATCTTTTATGGATAATTAATGCTGATTGACATAAATCCTCCTGATTTGTCATGCCAACCTTGGATTCTTCGACATGTGTCTTTAATTGGCTTATTTATAAATGATCTGATTTGATCCCAATATTTTATTGGGATTTGTTGAGGGATTTCGATCAATCTGATGCCACGTGCCCCGCTATCATGCCACGTGTCATAATAGCAAAAATCTGGGCCGTAGGAGAGTTGCTCCTTATTGGGCCGCATAATAATGGCCATGTGTCACGGCTGCCTAAGAGTGGCCCCCTGACTATTTGGACCGCATGGTAATGATTTGAGCCGTATGAGTGTGGATGACCGCATGCGTGAACCGCATAGAGATAGTCTTCGCGAACCGTATGGGGCTGGTCTTCGTGAGCCGCATAGGACTAGTCCTCGTGAGCCGCATGGAGCTAGTCCTCGTGAGCCACATGGAGCTAGTCCTCGTGAGCCGCATGGGGCTGATCTTCGTGAGCCGCATGGGGCTAATCTTCGTGAGCCGCATGGGGCTGGTCTTCGTGAGCCGCATGGAGCTAGTCCTCGAGAGCCGCATGGGGCTGATCTTCGTGAGCCGCATGGGGTTGGTCTTCGTGAGCCGCATAGGGGAGCCTCCGCTTGGGCCGCATGGGGGAGTCTCCGTTTGGGCCGCATACGACTGTCCACGTGTCAAGGCCGCATGACAGTTTCTGACTCTCGGGGGATCGTGTCAGAGATTTTCTTTACTTTCCAAGGAGTTCGTCATTATGAGGGAGTCATAATGATCTCTTTGTGTCAGAACTGTCAGAGATGTCAGCCGTCAAGACATTTAATGCAGTAAAGGACAAACGAGAGAGCCGTTTGCGTGCCATGTGGCTCCTCTTTGAGCCGCATAGGACTTTTTTGAGCCGCATAGATCCTTGATCCGTATGGATCCTTGAGCCGCATGAATTCTCTGAGCCGCATGGGGCTCTCTGGCCGTATGGGTCTTTCTTTATTTTTTTCCATGCTTCTACAAGACCCCCTTCAAAGTTTTCAATTTGTAAAATTGAAATACTTTGAATAAGAAGCATGGCCGTGTATTCTTCTAGCCGTATATGATGTCTCGGCCGCATGGATGTCTCGGCCGCATGGATGACTCGACCGCATGGATGTCTCGGCCGCATCGAATTAATCAGCCGCAGGGACTTTTGGGCCGCAGGGGCTTTCGGACCGCATAACTATCTCAGCCGTAGGGACTTTCCGCCACGTCATCTTGCCACGTATGGAGATCTTTTGTATTAAATGCTGTTGATTTGCTGTCAGTTTTGAGGTCACTTTTCAGGGCGGGATCCCAGGAGTCTGGCCTTCATTTTAGGCGGCTCGCCTCGACAACCGAAGAGTTGGTTTTCGTTCTGCACGAGAATCGAAGTGCCTCGGTTTTGTTTATAAATATGGATGAGTTCAATCGGAGGGATTTCTTTACTTTCTCCTTCGTCTCCAACTGTTGCTGTCTTTTCTTTCTTTCCCTATTTCTATTCTCCGACTGTCGAAAATGGCCCCCAAATCTTCCAAGGTCGTCTCCGCTGCCGCGAAAGGCAAGAAGGTGGCTTCCTCATCGGCCGCCGTGCCCGAAGTGAACCCCGATGTTCACCCTGCATTCAAGGGTAAGAAATGGATTTGAATACTTTGAACCCCAAGGACCCATGGCTCTGTTGCATAACATATGCACAAGCCTTCACCCTTCGTTTTTATTGAACCGCCCAAACTCGACCATGATGGAGCCGTATATGTTGTATGGGTCGCATGACCCTCTCATATTTGAACCGCATAGGGCATGCCCTATGTTTTAGCCGCATTGAGAACGATTTGGGCCGTAGGAGTGCTTCCGTGTTTGAACCGCATGGAACCTCCTTTGAGCGGAATCGCATATATCCCTGACAACCTGGCCCGCATAGAATTTTGCTGAGTCACGTCGCATAAACGCCTCTGCGACATAGAACCACATAAGTTTTAATCTGAGCTGCATAAGCTATCGAATCAGTGTCACATGGAACTCCCAAATGAATTGGGCCGCATGAAACTGTGTTGACCCGAGCCGCATAGGCTCCATTGAAGCCGTGCCGCATGAATTCTAGCTGAATTGGGCCGCATAAGGCTTCGTCGATCCGAGCCGCATTGGCTCATAGAAACTTTTTTTTTAGAAACTCTAAGTGGTTTCATTTTAACCTATTTTTTAATCCTGTTTCTTTTGTCTTTTTCCAGTGAACCTCCCAACCAACCCGGCCGGAGAGCTTCTGGTGGGTTCAGCTCAGTTTGTCGTGGGTATGCGGCTTGATGGCCTAATTCACCATATAACAAATCAACTTCCCCCTAATGAGCCTTTGGAGAGGGTGGCTGCCATCAACAACCAGCCTTTCCATTTTCTTTGCACTATGATGAATTCGGGGAAACTGGACGGAGAATATTTGAAACTAGCTTTTCTCTTTGGGGATGCTTTATCCGTAAAGAACTCCCAAATTCTGGACGTTTCTGAGAACTGGGATTTCACTGTGGATGGGGTAGATATCCATGTTTCCGAGATGGAGCGGTATTTTCCTCTCTCATGGTTTAATATGGTGCCGTTGAGCAGGAGAATGGTGGGCTCCCTAACTCCCACCCAACAGGAGATGTTCGTGGGCAACATCCACTACAATATGAATATTAGGTCAGCATGTGCAAGTAGGGAGTCAGTCAGCCGGAGTGTGATGGGGCTGCTTTCTGGTACATTTATAAACGTGTCTGGGCCCAACTTCACTTTTACCCGAGCTGATACCTTCCTGAATCAGCTCGCTTGCAAGGGGTCCTATCCTGTGGGTAGGTTGTCGCTACTGAATTGGATAAACCCCATTCCCACATGGGCCAATCTTTCCTCATGGATCCTGAGGAACTACGAGGAACTTCTTCGGGAGATTGACCTTTACTACGCCATTCGGGACACCTGTTACGGATTGCCGATTAACAAGTCGATGTTCATGGCCCTTTTGGAGATGTATAGCCGGCGTACGGGGACTTTCTTCGTACCCGGAGGAGAGTTGGGACTTGCTCTCCATGAGATGCATGCTGTTTCCAAGCTGCCGTGGGGAGGCGAGGCATTTGAAGTATACACCCCAACGAATGAGGAATTCGATGATCTGGATCGACGATTTCCTGGTTTCGTCGCTGTGTACCGGGAGCTGCTGTGCCACCATAGCATCTGTCACCAGACTGCTATCAAGAAGAATAATAGTTCAGAAGGGAACGCCCCTATACTACGGCCTGGGTCGCGTATCTTTTCAAATTACGTCCTTCCGGTCGGGTTTCTTCTCGCAGTCCCCAAACCCAGGCGGAGGTAAAGGGCCTGATGTTGAATGCCAAAAGATCGAGGTCGACCCACGATAGATTTAGGAGTCGCACCGACTCCTTCAGTTATTTCCACTACGGTACCCGGCAGATGTCCGAGAAAGCAATCTTGGCCGGGTTCTTGATGGTGTGGCTACAAAATTGCGTAGTCTCGGGAGGGGCAGGTTCTATGGAAAGGATCAGCCGACACTTCATTCTCCCGGCTGTGAAGCTGGTCTTCAAAGTATGACTGGCCCTTCTTCCGGCTATGGTGTGTAGCATACACCACGGCCTCCGTGCCTTTTCGTCTAAAGCCATTGCTCGTGAGACGACGCTGGACTTTGAGCATATAGAGCTACCATACCACTATCTCATGGGGTGGTTATTGATGCATTATCGGTCATTGATGCAGCCCAGAACAGATGAGGATGTTACTGCGGATGACGCCTTCCTTTTTTGATACCGCCATCAATCTTGGGAGTATGACACCATGCCGGCTTGTCGGAGGGCGTTGACGAGAGTCGACGGGGCCGACTTCTTTGTGTCTCTTCCTCAGTTTACCCCTAGAGAAGTGAGGGAGTACACGTTGATGGCATTGAGCCTCCCCAACTCTTATCTGAGAAGATGCTTCTATGGCTGCGCAACATTCGCCCCGCGGCCTTATTTGCCTAGCAGGTTTTCTCGTCAATTCGGATATAGTCAGCTGTTCCTTGACTGCCCCAGTGCTTGCCTGGGCTTCGAGGGCAGTGTCCTTGACGGCATCCGGGCATGGCACTATTACAATACTGTTTATACTCGGGCTAGCTTCTCAGTCCCTGACGCTAATACGCAAGGGGATATTCTGTACATGGCGGCTCTTTATCACGTTGCGGCGAGCAAATCTTTCGTAAACTTTGACATGAACACCAGCTTCATTGTCGGGACCGGCTTGGCAGAAAAGCCCGAGGGTTCCAGGAAGAGAAAGAGAGGGGCGAATAGGGTTTCTGTGCCAGACTCGGAGTCCACTGCGGCGGACGAAGAGGATGACGAGCAGGCTGCCGATGACTCGTCGCATTCTTCATACGAGGAGGTGGGGGACTAGCCTCCTAATGTGTCGGACAAAGAGGTGGAGGATCATCCACCTGTTGTGCCTGGTGCTTCGTGCCAACGAGCCAGACGTCTGTCCACTTACGATGGCAGGACCTACTCCACAAAGCGGGCTGCGGTAAGACGTCGCAGGCTATTTATTGATGTTAACGCTGAGGTAATTGGAATTTCAACTGCCTTTTCCTTCTTTTTCTAAGTTATGGCCTAATCATTTTTTTGCTCTTTATAGGAGTCAGGGGAGTCTGCTTCTCGGGACTTGACTACTGAAGTCGATCCAGCCTTGTCTACTTTGATCCATGATATGTGCACCGCCATCACACCCACTGGGGTTCTTCCGGAGACGGCCGGGGAGTCTCACTTTGCGGAGGCCTCAACCGATGGGGGCGGGGGTTCTCCTGCACCTGTCCCAGAGATAATTGAATTTCAACAGGATGACACTGACCTGGCTGGCTCCCCTTCAGGGGTAGCTAGGGCAGAGAAACCGGTTGAATTTGAGTTGGAAGCTGCGGGTGTGGAAACCATGCCAACTTCGAACGAGCTGCAGCCTCCATGTTCTTCCCCTGGTAAGATAAACTAGCTTCTTAACTTGTGAGGAGGCCTTTTTGCTTCTATCAGCCTATCCTCCATGGATTAATGATTGCTCTGGACGTGCAGGTCCCACCCCTTTATTGCCGGCGACGGACATTGCTGATGTGGACTCTACTGGAGGGGGTATGATAGAAGCACGTGTGACTCCTTCTTTTCTGACCTATACTGAGGGGCCTCTATCTGGGTCAAGTTCGGGAGCTCTGGTGATAGCACAACTGGGGCAAGGGACGACGCTTTCCGCGCCTTCCTCTGCGAATAGGGTTTCGGGAGTTAACCTTTCTGCTCTGCCAAGCATCCAGGCTCTTCGGACGGCGGAAGAGGAGCTAGCTGCCATTCATGCATCTTTTCGTACAGAATTCGTTTCCCTGGTGGCAGGGACGGCAAATTCTGAGGCTACTCCTTCGGTACTGCCTGCCACACTTCCTTTGATGCCGTCCTCTACGGAAGTTTTGGATAAAGTGTCCCAGGATGTGGTCGACAGTTTCCATTGCCACCTGAAGAGGGAGATTAAGGCAGCTGCGGAGAGGGGGACTCCCTTTGCTATGGCCCGTCAATGCGCCGGTGGCCAAATTAATATCCTTAGAACACTTCCCGGTGGGGCGGGACTAGCGGCGCTTCTGGAGCCTAAGCTGTTAGAGGCCGATCGTCTCGTGGCCTAGTTTTGCGTACTGCGACAAGCTGATCTATCAGTGGCAATAGATCAAGAGCATACTTTCCTCGCAACCGCGGTAGAGAAGGTGAGGATTGCTCGGGAATCGCTCAAGCCAGCTATATTGAAGGATCGCCGGGACCTGGCTGAGTTGTATGATCAATGGAGCCATCGTACTGAAGATTGCGCGGCTCGGGAAGCGACTGCCTCCTGCGGGGTAACTGACACCCGGGAGCAGATTCTCGAGCTCCAGGGAAAGCTGGCCTTCCTGGAGTTCGAGCTCGAATCTGCTCGTACTGAGAAGGAGATTGCTATTCAGGAGGCTGACAAATTTAGTAGAGCTTCTGCCAACCTGGAACTTGCTTTGAAGAAACTAGAAAATAATTGGCAGGCATATATGAACTTGAATGATGCTGAGCAGTTATCCCAGGCGGCCGAGCGCCGTGCTAGGCAGCGGCTTGAGCGAGGGACTACCTTGGTGAGAAATCGCCTTTTGGAGTTGTGTAATGCCGAACTATAATCGACCTCTTCTTGTTTTTGTTTTTCATTTTCTTTTCTCTTTGAGAGGGACATGGTCCCAAAACATGTAATGCTTTTTCGTCTTTCAAATAAAGAGTACTTTCTATTCTACCCTTCATTTATATTGCTTGTTTGTGCCTGTGGTATTGTGGTGATGTTTCCCCGCATGGGGGACTTGTTTGTGGACCTGTTACCCCTGGCATACCTTGGTTTTAGGTACGGATAACAAGTTTGATTGGAGATACCCAGAACAGTTCCACGGCAAGGTGGTCGTGGGTGTTCAGGGTATCGGGAGATAGAGTGCCATGGAGCAGCTGGGCTCCCGGGGCCTGATGAGGAATGGTGGGCCTGTACTAAGAGACTTAGCAAAGGACATTTGTGGGCCTATTATCTTTGGCGTACCTCGACTTAGGATACGGATAATAGGATGAAGGGGAACCAACATACTTACTCAGAGGTAATGAGGACATGGAAAGTATGAGAGTTTTACCGTGGAGTCTTCCTACTCAGAGGTAATGAGGACATGGCAGGAGTGGACTCAACGAAGGATATTTGTGGTCAACAGAGGACATTTGTGGTCAACAGAGGACATTTGTAGACCTATTACCCTTGGCGTACCCTGGTTCAGGGTACGGATAATAAGACGAGAGGGAACCAACATACTTACTCAGAGGTAATGAGGACATGGTAAGTAAGGAGGTTTTACCGTGGAGTCTTCCTGCTCAGAGGTAATGAGGACATGGCAGGAGTGGATCCAGCGGAGAATATTTGTGGACCCATTATCCTTAGCGTACTCCGGTTGTGGGTACAGATAATAAGTCGAAAGGGAATCATCATACTTACTCAGAGGTAATGAGGACATGGCAAGCATGAAGGTTTCTTCGACGGAGCCTTCCCATTCAGAGGTAATGAGGACATGACAGGAGTGGGCTCAATGAAGGAGGGTACATAGAACGACTCAGAGGTAATGAGGACATGGAAGTTCTTATGTAAAGGGGTGATTTGTTTTTGGCGGAAGTGAAACGACTCAGAGGTAATGAGGACATGGCAGTTTTAGAAATTTTTGGATCTGTTACCCTTTTTGTGCACTGGAAGTGCGGGTAGTAGATCATGAGGGAGGATCTCTTCCAGGAAGAAAGTTCAGAGGTATGATCATACATGACTTACTATCTGAAAGAGTGACCGGAATGTGAGTTCAGAGGCACCTGCGGGTACATGACTCGATAATCTGGAATGTTGTGGATGTGAGTTCAGCGGCACCAGCGGGTACATGACTCGATAATCTGGAATGAGTGGTTGTGAGTTCAGCGGCACCAGCGGTTATATGACTCGATAATCTGGGATATTGTGGATGCGAGTTCAGCGGCACCGCGGGTACATGACTCGATAGTCTGGGATATTCTGGTTGAGAGTTCAGCGGCACCAGCGGGTACATGACTCAATGATCTGGAAAATATCGTTTAGACATAATATTTCTTCAGGAACTTGCCGTTGACAGGCAACATGAGCAAGTCTCCATTTTGTTTTGCGAGGCGGCAAGCACCGTTGGAGAACACAGCCTCGATGATAAATGGACCTTCCCATTTGGCTGGAACTTACCGGCGGTCTTGTGAGTCATGACCATCGACCTCCGGACTGCCAGAACGAGATCGCCCACTTGGAATGTTCTGATTTTAACCTTCTTGTTGAAGGCTCCAGAGATGCATGCTTGGTATAGCTCGATCCTTTGCTGAGCCAGGAGGCGCTTTTCATCTAAGGCCTCTAACTCATGTAGTCGGCGTCGGTAGTTATCATCCATCGTCAATTGATAAGTGAGGGCGACGCGGAGTGAGGGTATTTGAGTCTCCAATGGGAGAACTGCCTCACTTCCGTACACCAAGGAGAATGGTGTATTCCCTGTGTCCGTTCGGACTGTGGTACGGTACGTCCACAAGCATTCACCAAGCTTCTCATTCCAGTCGCGTTTGTTGGACGACACGAACTTCTTGAGTAATTTAATGATGGTTTTGTTGAATGCTTCTGCCAACCCATTCGCTGTTAGATTGTATGGCGTCGAAGCAATATTTTGGATGCGGTGCTTGTCGCAGAACCGATAGAAGGCGTGGCTTGCAAACTGCGGACCATTATCGTGGATGATCCTTCGGGGCAGTCCAAAGCGATAGATGACGTGATGCTTAAGGAAGCAGATCATGTTTGAAGTCTTTACTTCTGCAAGAGGGACAGCTTCTGTCCATTTGGAGAAGTAATCTGTGATTGCGAGTATGAAGCGATGTCCTCGGAAGGAAGGCGGAGTGATTGGACCAATGATATCCATTCCCCATGCTTCGAACGGCCAGGATGCCACTGTCGAATGTAGAAATTCAGATGGTTGGTGAATGAAGTCCGCGTGGAATTGGCAGGCTTTTGCACTTTCTCGTATAGTCTATCACATCTGCTACCATCGTGGGCCAGTAGTAGCCCATTCGGCAAATACGGTCTTGCAATTTAGGGCCAGGCTGATGGGCCCCGCAGACGCCGTCATGAGCTTCTCGTACGGCCTCTTTGGCTTCTGCGTTTGACAGACACCGAAGCAATAATCCGTCATAGGATCGGCGATACAACATTTTTGTCTCTATATCGTAGAAGAATCTGAGAGAACGCCGTCTGATGGAGGTGGCTTCCTTTGGGTTCTCAGGAAGGATATCGTAGACGACGAAGTCAATGAATGGTTGTCTCCAATCCGAGACTTCGTCAATCGTCTGGGCGGAATAACTCGCCATGAATTGAACGTTGTTCTTGGGGCAGACCAGTTCGTGGCCTATCACATCCACCGATTGGTGAGCATAGTTCGGAACTGCTAGGGAAGCGGCAAGGCCAGCTAGGGCATCGGCTTCGATATTTCGGAGTCTAGGGACATGTTCAATGAAGAACCCCTCGAATGATGAGATGATGTCGATCGCTTTTTGGTGATAGGGGATCATGTCTTCATGGCGGACTTCGTATGAACCCCGGGTCTGATTGACGATTAACTGAGAATTGCCGTATGCTTCTAGGTATTCTACCCCCAGCTCTCTTGCAAGTTGGAGGCCAATGACCAGAGCGTTGTACTAGGCCACATTGTTAGAACAGGGCTCTGTGAGAGAGTAAGCGCGGTTAATCACCAGTCCGGAAGGAGAAACCAGCACCACCCCGACTCCGACGACGATGTTGTCCTTGGGTCCAGTTCTCGAAGCACCGTCGAAGAACATTCGACATATATTATCATGAGAGGTTGCATGCGAGTCGGCGACCTCATCTGGGATTTTTTCATATATTCTGGACGACTTCGATCCTAGGTGAGCTGCCAAAAAGTCTGCCAGGGCTTGACCCTTAACAGCCTTTTGCGGGACGAAGATCATATGATAGGGGGACAGCAATATTGCCCATGTAGCGAGGCGAGAGCTGAGTGCCCCTGGTTTAGTCATGAGGACTCTGAGAGGGTTGACTCGTGAGATCACATGTATTGTTTGTCCAGTGACATAGTGCCGCGTCTTCTGAATGGCGAACACCAGGGCGAGGCATTCCTTCTCCACAGCGGTGTATCGGTGCTCTGGCCCAATCATCATTCGACTAAGGTAATATATGGCTTGCTCATGGCCTGTATCGTTGTTTTGTGCCAGCAGAGCCCCGAGGGAATGTTCCATTGCTCGTACGTAGAGCAGGAATAGTTTTCCAGCGACCGGGGCCACCAGGACTGGAGGGTTCGACAAATATTCTTGATGCTGTCGAAGGCACGCTGGCATTCTTCATCCCATACGAATGAGACACCTTTCTTCATGAGATGGGTGAATGGTCGACATCGACCGAAGAGGTTAGAAATGAACCTCCTGATGTAAGCTAGCCTTCCTTGAAGGCCTCTGAGTTCGCGGAGATTTCTCGGGGGTCCCATCTCCATAATTGCTTTTGTCTTCTCAGGGTCTACATGGATACCCTGGGCGGTGATGATAAAGCCCAAGAACTTCCCGCTGGATACGCCCAGGAAGGATTTTGTGGGGTTTATTTTCAAAATGTGCGCTCGTATTAGGTCGAATACCGTCCTCAGATCCCGCAGATGGTCTCCCTTATAGCGACTTTTGACGGCGATGTCATCAACATAGCACTCTACCATCTTGAATAAGTGGTCTCTGAAGATGATGCTCATGGCTCTTTGATATGTGGCACCGGCATTATTCAAACCGAAAGGCATGACTGTGTAACAGTATGTGCCAATCGGTGTTCGAAATGATGTATATTTTTTGTCGTCAGGAGATATCTTGATTTGATTGTACCCCGAGAAGCCATCCATAAATAACATACGTTCGAAGTCGCAGGTGTTGTCAATCATGATGTCTGTGATAGGGAGGGAGAATTCATCTTTGGGACATGCCTCGTTTAGATTGCGGAAGTCGATGCAGATTCGAATCTTTCCATTCTTCTTGAGGACGGGTACTATGTTGGCGACCCAATCAGGATGTTGCTCCTTACGAATGAAGCCGCTGGCTATCAGTTTGTTAACTTTGGCTTCGATCACATCCATGATGTCCGGGCGGAAGCGTCGTTGTTGTTGCTTGACTGGCTTCGCATCCGGCCGAATGTTGAGCTTGTGAAGGGCAACCTCGGGATTTAGTCCTGGCATGTCTTCATAGCTCCAGGCGAACACATCAATATATTCTTTGACAAGTTCCAGTAGTGATTCTCGCTCTTCGTCTGTTAGGCTTTTACTGACGAAGATTGGTTTTGGAGAAGATTCGCTGCCGAGGTCGACCTGCATAACCTCATCTTCAGTAGGAGGTTCCCTCTGTTCGAACCGCTTTTCCCATTGTGTATCCAACTGTTGGGCCTACGGCTCTAGCTCGAGGATTTTCAGAATGTCTTCATCTTCTTCATAAGCGTCGACGAATGCCATGTTGACTGACAGGACTTGTCTGAATACTTCTCCGATGCTGGTGTCCGAGTCAGAAGTTGGTGATCCGGTTGAATGTGAATGCCAGTCACATTCTTAATCTGAACTCTTAGGGGTCGTCGTGGGTGTAACATACCCTAACCCACATCGAGTTTTGCTATAATAGTGTAACGCCCCAGTCCCAAAATACGTAGGACTAGGAACGTAGACATGCCAGCTGTATTCATACGAAGTATACTCCAATATATGAAAGCCTCGTATAAATACATAAGCTGTAAAATGCAGTAGAACCATAACTAATCTCATCCACACAGAATAAATGAATAAAAGATCATATAATGAGAATAACTTTGTCTTCATACAATATGTTGGGCGGAGACAAATCCACTACCAACAAAATAAAGAAAAGTACATAGAAAATGAAATGAGTGGCGAGCGAAGCGAAGACGATCCAAACGCAATCATCCTCGAGAAATAGCAATGAACATGGCTAGAGCGAAAGCACCTGCGAAAGACAATAGCACACACCTGGCAAGACAACCAGGTCCTCAGAGGGACGTAACAAGACACATAATAGCATGCCATATAAACTGAATAAATATCGCTCAATAAATAAGTCAATCGAATTTATAACATGGTCCAATACGCACCTACTGAACGAGCGTACCATCCCTCCAACCAAACAAGGACAGGAGATGGTAAACTAATTCACGGCGACGTATCTTCCCATGCTAAGAATCCGATATGGTATCCGGACCCCAACAAGGTTCAATACCTTCTCTCATCGAAGTAGTAAGTCACACCTACAACCAAACAAGGACAAGATGTGACGAACTAATCCGCGACAAGTTATTGTTCCAAGTCACGGTCAGATACAAGTACCCAAACCAAAAGTACTCGTATCTAACGGATAGGGTAGCCTACCATTCTAAGTGAAATGTTGTTAAGAACAATCCTTCCTACGCATGGGCCCTGGCTGAATAGGATCGGCGTAGTGCCCCTTGGGCACCAGAGGCCCCAGCAGGAAGAGCATGACGTTCCACAGAATCGTCAGTGGCCGTCAGTAATCTTGGGTCATCAACCCCGTATCTCCAGCGGAGAGTCCGGGTCACAAGGGATGTGCGTCGAAGCCCATACGCTAAGAAATTGTCCTCCCCACCCAATGCCTACTGTGTTGTATCCACAACACAAACCACTATAACCGCTAAGTCAAACTAGCATGCAACCTCTATTAGCGGTTATTCCTATCGCACGGCTTGTACGTACTGGTGGCCAGCCAATCACGTACTTCCGTGTTCTACATGCGACACACAACTTCGTGTTTACAACGTGTCAAGGCCAATGAATGCGACACACAAGGTGGTCCCTTAAATCTAGGTTTAATTTGTAAGAAAAATAATATACAGCAGAAAATATAAAAGAACAGTTATGCCATGTATCACAGTTCATAAGAAAATAAATAATGCATGAAATATGAGCTAAAATAAGTAAACAGCGAATGGCAAGGTGTCTTGCCTGGTAGAGCGCCTGGTGTGCTGCGATAATCATGGTGGCAAGAACTGCGACTTCGGTGTAACAACTGTACAAGGGGACCTCGGATTGTGGTACGGATCGTGTCATTGGGTCCAGAAGGGTTAATTTAGTTAAAGTAGGCATATGGAAGTACGGAATTGGTGAGAAAACGGGAGTAATAGGCTGGTCATGGACAGAAGGATAATCAAAGAAATTTGAATAATTAGATACATATACTATTTTAAGAAAATAATTATAGCACTTGAAATTATATTTAAATAATTTCTAGGTAAATACTTGAAAACCATAAATCATTTTTAGACTATAAATTCTAACCTTGTAAAAATATGATTTGAAATAAAGAACTATATTTTATTTAATTCACCAAAAATATTTTATAATTTTGAAACTACATTTTTATAGGCCAAAATATTTTTATATATTTAGAAAACAAAACAATAATAGTACTATCATATACTTGTATCATAAAATATTGTATGCTACTGCTACTATATGAGTATACTATCCTACAACAAAATTAATAATAATAATAGTCAATATAAAATTAATATATAAATATAATTGAAACAGTACTCTCAATAATAATAATAATAATAGTAATAATAATAGATAATAGATAATAATTTCTAAGCCATAGCTAATACCAGTAAAAATGGAAAGTTCAAACAGACCAACAAATAGTAATAAAAACAAAACAAAACACTTTAAAATTAATAATAATAATAATAACATTAATAATAATCTAATAATAATACTAATAATAATAATACTAATGATAATAAAAACTATAAAACAAAGTTTATAATAAAAATAATAATAATAATACTAATTAATAATAATAATAATAATAATAATAATGTAAACAGCAGTTAAAAAAAATCGGCTCTCTCTTTTCGTGGGAGAGATGAAAGTAAAAAAAAGGAAACAAAAAAATAAAGAACAGAAGGGGAGGGTTTTCGAAAGGACACTGGAAGAGAGAGAGGGGAGCACAGAGAGAGGTGAGAGAGCGGGCGAGAGCCGCGGTGGCGGTCGGAGCGGGTGAGCGCGAGGAGGAGAGAGGAGCGGAGGGTTCTGGTGGTCCGGGTGTTCGAGAGGGAGAGAGAGAAGGAAAGAGAGGAGCGGGAGTCGGTGGTTCGTCGCGTGCCTAGCCGGAGAAGGAGGATGGGCGGAGGAAGACGGAGAGGAACGGAGCGGCGGGGGACTTGGGGCGGTCCGGTGGTCGAGGGCTTCACGGAGAAGGAAGGGGAAGAAGGGAGGTGAGCGGAGCTGCGGCGGCGCGGCTCCGGTGAGGGGCGGAGGTTGCAGATCGGCGGTGATGGGGGTTTTGATGGGCGCGGGGAGAGCGCCGGTCGGGAGGCTAGGAGCGGCGGACGGCGGTGCGGACGGAGTCGACGGAGGTTGTGGGAGAGGCGGCGCCGGCTCGTCGACGGTGGAGCCGCGGCGGTTCGGGACTGGGAGCGGCGGAGAAGGCTCAGGTGAGGTTAGGGTTAGGGTTTTTTTTTTTTTTTACTTTCCTTTCTATCTCTGCTGTGGCTTCCTCGGGTCGCCGGCAGGTTGCGCCGGTGACGGTGGTGGTGGTAGTTGGCGGTTGTGGTCGGGTTGGCTGGGGCTCCGGTGTGGTGGCGGTGTTGTGTTGATGATGGTGGTGGTGTCGATGATGGTTTTGGGCTGTGGTTGTAATGGTGGTCGGTGGTGGTTCCGGTGAAGACGATGATGGCTGCGGTGGTCCGGTGTTGCGGCAATGGCCGTGGTGTTGGCCAGGTTTTTGGCCAGCAGGGGTTCGGGAGGATGGGCTGGGTTTGCTGGTGATGGTGGTGGTGTTGAGGGATGGTCGGGTCTGTCCATGGCTGTGGTAGCGACGTCGGCAGCGGGTAAAGGTGGACGGGTTAGAGGGATGGGGATAGGTTTAGGATTTGATATATGGTGTCGGGGTTGTCGACACGGGGATTTGAATGTATATGTAATCTATGGAATAAGAATTTGATGGTGGAACACGGACACGAGGCACGCACTTTGAGGATGGTGGAAATTTGTGGAATAATGAAAAGTTGGAGGAGTACCTGCCTATTTATAGGATGTGGGAATTCCCAAATAGATAAAGGTTAGGATTTGTTTAAAACCCAAAATAGATATTCCCAAATTTAATTCAAAGCAATCAATCCCAATCCAAATCCAAAATCAAATCTAATTTAAATCAAATTAAAATACCTTTAGTTTAAAATCAAATCAATTAATCCAATTTCAAATATAGATTCTAGTTTAATCTATTTAAATAATTTCAAACATTAAATCAAGATTTAATTGGCCAAAATAACTTCCAAAAATATTTTTCAAAATACCAATAATAATAATTTCGAAAATAATAAATATTTTTAAATATCTTTTTGCACAATAAAATATTACTATTAATAAATTTCGAAAATTATACTTTTATTTAAAATAGACCCAAAATTAAATAACGTAATATTTGTATGCAATAAATATTAGGCTTTTCTAGTATACAAAAATATTATTTACTATTAGTAACTTTTAGAAACAAAGGCTTTTTATAGCAGAATATTTATATAATATTTTGAAATAATAAAATAGGAAAAAAATGTTTTTCTAAAATATGTACGTTCGCACATATTCGCACTCGACGAGCAACTACGAAAAATAAAATTTCGTGCGCGACGTATAATACGACTACGTGGCGTACAATACAAAATTTTAAATCCATGTAAATTAAATAAATAAAAAAAAAATATTAGAAATTTAGGGGTTTTACATCCTACCCAACTTAAAAGAATTTCGTCTTCGAAATTAAGAATTAGTAGGGGGTGAGAGGACGCAAGGGGGTTTCGATGGGAAACAATCGATAACAAATCATGACGTAAAAATCACGATCTAGATCATAAAAAAATTAATACGGCATAGTCATGGGTAATGAAGAGTCACGATTAAGAGCGAAATAGATTCGCTTTAATTAAGCGATTAGAGGGTCTTGATAGGGTCGAGTAGTTTGGGATGAAAATATAGCAACATCGAGTGAGAATGGCTATAGCTGATAGGAAGGCTAGAGGAAGTTATAGTATAACGCTTTCGTCCTCCTAAAATAGGTGAAGACGAAAGCAATATAGAGTTCGAAGGAGGCGTTATCGAATACGAATACGTGTTTCAAAGACGGTCGAATAATTTCAAAGGAATTGTCAAGGCAGTCGTGGATGGGATTCTAGAGGACAAGTTTAATTATGTCCCATCCACGTAGAATAATAAACAAAGGCGAACCAAAGTGCACTTGGTTGATCAGACCATTATGCACCGGTTCTGATTAGACAACATGTTAGTGGGATATCTTCCAATAACATATGTCGTGAACAAGCTCGATAAAAGATAAGCTTGCAAAAACTATGCTACATTAGCATCATTTAGTCAAATGGTAAATACATAGGCACGAGAGATTAAGATTTAAGAAGGTAGAATGATTCTAGGGCATACAGTCGTCCTATAGTCTTCTTGTCCAAGTCCTTGGTTGGCTAGACGGGTTAGGTCCTCTAGATTCTAGGATCTAAATAAGCTTGCTACTATAGGTCACTAGGTCAAAGGGGTTGCTAGTTCATAAGGTATTCTACCCAACTTAATTTAAACTAATGGTGTTTTGGGACAACTAGCTAGTAGGGTCAATCTCTAGCAAGCACGAAGGGAAGATAAGAATAGGGATGGAAGGAAGCAAGCAAGATGCAATTGATGAGTCAAACGGTAGATAAAATCAAGGAAAGAGGTCAAGTATGTGGATGAGATCCTAGACTTCTAATCCTATACGCAGGCTTGCTTGGTACGGTAAAGTAACCAAACAATTTATGTTGACCTGCATGGGCCACCACAAAAACATGTAACGCCCCAGTCCCAAAATACGTAGGACTAGGAAC
Source organism: Iris pallida (assembly GCA_029216955.1). NCBI lineage: Eukaryota > Viridiplantae > Streptophyta > Magnoliopsida > Asparagales > Iridaceae > Iris > Iris pallida. The sequence goes on from JANAVB010015000.1 coordinate 10,660,823, forward strand.
GTAGACATGCCAGCTGTATTCATACGAAGTATACTCCAATATATGGAAGCCTCGTATAAATACATAAGCTGTAAAATGCAGTAGAACCATAACTAATCTCATCCACACAGAATAAATGAATAAAAGATCATATAATGAGAATAACTTTGTCTTCATACAATATGTTGGGCGGAGACAAATCCACTACCAACAAAATAAAGAAAAGTACATAGAAAATGAAATGAGTGGCGAGCGAAGCGAAGACGATCCAAACGCAATCATCCTCGAGAAATAGCAATGAACATGGCTAGAGCGAAAGCACCTGCGAAAGACAATAGCACACACCTGGCAAGACAACCAGGTCCTCAGAGGGACGTAACAAGACACATAATAGCATGCCATATAAACTGAATAAATATCGCTCAATAAATAAGTCAATCGAATTTATAACATGGTCCAATACGCACCTACTGAACGAGCGTACCATCCCCCCAACCAAACAAGGACAGGAGATGGTAAACTAATTCACGGCGACGTATCTTCCCATGCTAAGAATCCGATATGGTATCCGGACCCCAACAAGGTTCAATACCTTCTCTCATCGAAGTAGTAAGTCACACCTACAACCAAACAAGGACAAGATGTGACGAACTAATCCGCGACAAGTTATTGTTCCAAGTCACGGTCAGATACAAGTACCCAAACCAAAAGTACTCGTATCTAACGGATAGGGTAGCCTACCATTCTAAGTGAAATGTTGTTAAGAACAATCCTTCCTACGCATGGGCCCTGGCTGAATAGGATCGGCGTAGTGCCCCTTGGGCACCAGAGGCCCCAGCAGGAAGAGCATGACGTTCCGCAGAATCGTCAGTGGCCGTCAGTAATCTTGGGTCATCAACCCCGTATCTCCAGCGGAGAGTCCGGGTCACAAGGGATGTGCGTCGAAGCCCATACGCTAAGAAATTATCCTCCCCACCCAATGCCTACTGTGTTGTATCCACAACACAAACCACTATAACCGCTAAGTCAAACTAGTATGCAATCTCTATTAGCGGTTATTCCTATCGTACGGCTTGTACGTACTGGTGGCCAGCCAATCACGCACTTCCGTGTTCTACATGCGACACACAACTTCGTGTTTACAACGTGTCAAGGCCAATGAATGCGACACACAAGGTGGTCCCTTAAATCTAGGTTTAATTTGTAAGAAAAATAATACACAGCAGAAAATATAAAAGAACAGTTATGCCATGTATCACAGTTCATAAGAAAATAAATAATGCATGAAATATGAGCTAAAATAAGTAAACAGCGAATGGCAAGGTGTCTTGCCTGGTAGAGCGCCTGGTGTGCTGCGATAATCATGGTGGCAAGAACTGCGACTTCGGTGTAACAACTGTACAAGGGGACCTCGGATTGTGGTACGGATCGTGTCATTGGGTCCAGAAGGGTTAATTTAGTTAAAGTAGGCATATGGAAGTACGGAATTGGTGAGAAAACGGGAGTAATAGGCTGGTCATGGACAGAAGGATAATCAAAGAAATTTGAATAATTAGATACATATACTATTTTAAGAAAATAATTATAGCACTTGAAATTATATTTAAATAATTTCTAGGTAAATACTTGAAAACCATAAATCGTTTTTAGACTATAAATTCTAACCTTGTAAAAATATGATTTGAAATAAAGAACTATATTTTATTTAATTCACCAAAAATATTTTATAATTTTGAAACTACATTTTTATAGGCCAAAATATTTTTATATATTTAGAAAACAAAACAATAATAGTACTATCATATACTTGTATCATAAAATATTGTATGCTACTGCTACTATATGAGTATACTATCCTACAACAAAATTAATAATAATAATAGTCAATATAAAATTAATATATAAATATAATTGAAACAGTACTCTCAATAATAATAATAATAATAGTAATAATAATAGATAATAGATAATAATTTCTAAGCCATAGCTAATACCAGTAAAAATGGAAAGTTCAAACAGACCAACAAATAGTAATAAAAACAAAACAAAACACTTTAAAATTAATAATAATAATAATAACATTAATAATAATCTAATAATAATACTAATAATAATAATACTAATGATAATAAAAACTATAAAACAAAGTTTATAATAAAAATAATAATAATAATACTAATTAATAATAATAATAATAATAATGTAAACAGCAGTTAAAAAAAATCGGCTCTCTCTTTTCGTGGGAGAGATGAAAGTAAAAAAAAAGGAAACAAAAAAACAAAGAACAGAAGGGGAGGGTTTTCGAAAGGACACTGGAAGAGAGAGAGGGGAGCACAGAGAGAGGTGAGAGAGCGGGCGAGAGCCGCGGTGGCGGTCGGAGCGGGTGAGCGCGAGGAGGAGAGAGGAGCGGAGGGTTCTGGTGGTCCGGGTGTTCGAAAGGGAGAGAGAGAAGGAAAGAGAGGAGCGGGAGTCGGTGGTTCGTCGCGTGCCTAGCCGGAGAAGGAGGATGGGCGGAGGAAGACGGAGAGGAACGGAGCGGCGGGGGACTTGGGGCGGTCCGGTGGTCGAGGGCTTCACGGAGAAGGAAGGGGAAGAAGGGAGGTGAGCGGAGCTGCGGCGGCGCGGCTCCGGTGAGGGGCGGAGGTTGCAGATCGGCGGTGATGGGGGTTTTGATGGGCGCGGGGAGAGCGCCGGTCGGGAGGCTAGGAGCGGCGGACGGCGGTGCGGACGGAGTCGACGGAGGTTGTGGGAGAGGCGGCGCCGGCTCGTCGACGGTGGAGCCGCGGCGGTTCGGGACTGGGAGCGGCGGAGAAGGCTCAGGTGAGGTTAGGGTTAGGGTTTTTTTTTTTTTTTACTTTCCTTTCTATCTCTGCTGTGGCTTCCTCGGGTCGCCGGCGGGTTGCGCCGGTGACGGTGGTGGTGGTAGTTGGCGGTTGTGGTCGGGTTGGCTGGGGCTCCGGTGTGGTGGCGGTGTTGTGTTGATGATGGTGGTGGTGTCGATGATGGTTTTGGGCTGTGGTTGTAATGGTGGTCGGTGGTGGTTCCGGTGAAGACGATGATGGCTGCGGTGGTCCGGTGTTGCGGCAATGGCCGTGGTGTTGGCCAGGATTTTGGCCAGCAGGGGTTCGGGAGGATGGGCTGGGTTTGCTGGTGATGGTGGTGGTGTTGAGGGATGGTCGGGTCTGTCCATGGCTGTGGTAGCGACGTCGGCAGCGGGTAAAGGTGGACGGGTTAGAGGGATGGGGATAGGTTTAGGATTTGATATATGGTGTCGGGGTTGTCGACACGGGGATTTGAATGTATATGTAATCTATGGAATAAGAATTTGATGGTGGAACACGGACACGAGGCACGCACTTTGAGGATGGTAGAAATTTGTGGAATAATGAAAAGTTGGAGGAGTACCTGCCTATTTATAGGATGTGGGAATTCCCAAATAGATAAAGGTTAGGATTTGTTTAAAACCCAAAATAGATATTCCCAAATTTAATTCAAAGCAATCAATCCCAATCCAAATCCAAAATCAAATCTAATTTAAATCAAATTAAAATACCTTTAGTTTAAAATCAAATCAATTAATCCAATTTCAAATATAGATTCTAGTTTAATCTATTTAAATAATTTCAAACATTAAATCAAGATTTAATTGGCCAAAATAACTTCCAAAAATATTTTTCAAAATACCAATAATAATAATTTCGAAAATAATAAATATTTTTAAATATCTTTTTGCACAATAAAATATTACTATTAATAAATTTCGAAAATTATACTTTTATTTAAAATAGACCCAAAATTAAATAACGTAATATTTGTATGCAATAAATATTAGGCTTTTCTAGTATACAAAAATATTATTTACTATTAGTAACTTTTAGAAACAAAGGCTTTTTATAGCAGAATATTTATATAATATTTTGAAATAATAAAATAGGAAAAAAAATGTTTTTCTAAAATATGTACGTTCGCACATATTCGCACTCGACGAGCAACTACGAAAAATAAAATTTCGTGCGCGACGTATAATACGACTACGTGGCGTACAATACAAAATTTTAAATCCATGTAAATTAAATAAATAAATAATAAAAAAATATTAGAAATTTAGGGGTTTTACAAATAGTCCCGTGGTTTGCCAGCCGGGACCGGTGGCTTCAAAGGTAGTCGTCGTCCGGTGCCATAGTTCAAGCCTGGCGTCGTCTCCAGATCATACCCCTGTTTCTGCATGAGATATTTGGATTGGGGGCTATAAAGATACAGAGGCAGTCTCCCGGCATCTGATTCAAGGTCGACCTCTTCTATAGTGAAGGGATACGGATCGTTTTTTCGGCCGAAGATGATTGGATGGTCCCCTCCCTCGATTATGCGGTAAGCGTCTTCCACTGGAGTAAGCTGGATTGCGGTGTATACATTTGTCACCTGTGTGTGTAGGTGAGTGCCTATACCGTGTTCCATAGCATATATTGTACAAAGCTTATTAAGCTCGATGTAGTTCAAAGATAGCCCTTTATTGATGAAGTAAGGTATCTTTTCTAGTGGGATTATATCATCTGCGGAGGGAACATCAGTGTGGGCAGCCACATACTTGGCTAGCTCCGGTTCCTCTTCAGCTACCCCCTGTATAAATAAAGACTGAGAGGACGACCTGGACAGCTTGATCGTCAGAGATTCAGCTGGTGGAGGAGAGCGTGGAGTTGTTGGCAGACTAGTGACCCCCAGCTTGGTACTCGATGCTAGGCGGGGAGTGGTTGGTTCGCTAGAAGTTCCAGGCCTTGTATCGGGATGACGACCCTTCTTGGAAAGGCGTATCATCATTGGCTTATCAGAGGGATTGAGCTTCTCCGTTTGCGGCTGGCCGACTTTCGGCAGCCTGATTGTCAGTGGCTCCGTTGTGGGTCTTGGCACTTGGCGAGACCTTGGCAGCCGGATTATCATTTGCTCTTCTTGTGCCGAGAGGCTGATTGCGTCCTTACGCAGAGTGGCTGTAAGGGGTACGGACTTGCCTGGTTTGCGAGCTTGGAGATGGATCGTCAGAGGCTCTTCTGATCTTGTGGCTATCTCGGTACGAGTTTGTACATCTCCTTCACCAAGGTACCTCTTGGACTTTTCGTTCAGGCAGGAGTCTGATTAGTAGGATTCGACCCCTTTGAAGGGATCGATATCAGCAAATTCCGTCCTCACGAAGCCGTATTTGTCGACATATTTGAAGCAGTGGTGCAGCGTGGAAGACACGATCATATAATCGTGTATCTACGGGCGCCCCAAGAGGATGTTGTAAGAAGTATCTGCATCTATGACGTAACAGGTGACTTCTGATTGGAGATTGCCAATCTGACACTTCAGACGAATCTTTCCAATTGGGTAGCTCCTGCCCGAATTGAAACCGCTGATGGCGGTGCTTGTAGGCGTCAGGCGATGCATAGGGATACGTAGATGATGCAACAGACCCTTCAGGATGATGCTTATGGAGGAGCCAGGATCGATGTGCATCCGATCCACCTTTACGTCGCCGATGTATCCAGTGTAGTATAGCGGGCGATCGTGCATGTTGGTTTTGATGAGCATGTCCGGCAGAGTGAAGACAATGTTGGGCATTGCTCCTGTGCAAGCGCTATCTTGGAAATCTGCAGGCGGGTTCTCTCCCGTGAGGTTGACCTGAGCCAGATAGACGTCGGCATTCTGGAGTGCATTGTTCAAAGCTGCGAGAACATCCTTTGAGAGTCTCAGAAGCTCGTATAATGACAACTTGGCCGGTGTGTTGGCCAATTGCGCTAAGATGTCGAAGTTGTAGGGCCTCTCCAGCCCCTGTGGTGCCTCTTTTCGGAGGGATTTGTCAAAACGAGTCTCCTTCGGCCTAGGCTTGTCGGTCGTCGGAGGCTGAGCTGGTCCCGGAGCGTCGGTTGTAGAGGGCTGATGATCTTCAGCCGAGTTGTCAGCCACGGGTTGGGATTATGCCCCAGACCGCATGACGACGGCTACAGCTTCTTCGATATCTGCCGAGATTGTACGGCAGGACCTGACTTTTCTACTCTTCTTCTTGTCGATGGAAGATGGTGTGGGCTGAGTCACTTCAGATACCAAGTCTGGATGGACCCACATGACCTTCCCTCGTGATGTGGTGAGGGGCACTAGACCAGCAGCCTGATCTCGAGGAGATAGAAGATTAGCAATCTCCATTGTCGCCAGAGGGATGGGGACCACGTCGTCTTGTGTTTCCGTCGGAGGAAAGCTGCCGAATTGTACCGACACCATATTGGCTGCCACTGTTACCTCCTCGAAATCGATGGCCAGAGCGTTCAAATCGATGAGATTTTGATGTACCGTTTTAGTTGGTAGCAGTCGTGTGTAGCATGGTGGATGTAGCAATGGTAATGGCAGTACTTTGGGTTCTCCATTTCCGCCGGCCGCGGTTTCCGTCTTGGTGGAGGAAGCTGAATCCTATCTCCTTGTATGAGCATGTCCAAGATGGGCTTGACGTGACCGTCTTCGAAGGAGTAAGTGATTTGTGGCCACTATTTGTCTGCCGGCTTTGGCTCAGGTTTCTGTGCTGTGTCGGCCACCATAGCCTGCTTGCCCTTGTTGTCCCGATTGTTGGTGGAGCTATCCCCATTGTTGGTATTGGCTTTGGGACACCTGCCCTTGTCCTCTCCCTCTGAGATGTGCAATCCCAGCTGGCGAGCCTTCTTCAGTCGTTCTTCGGTACTTGTGGCACTAATGATAAACGTCTTCCAGTCCTTGAATTGACTTTCGCCCATCCAGAGACTGATTGTTGGAAGCAGTCTCTTTTGGCAAATTTCAATCAAGGAGGAATCCAGATTTCCAGAGGGCAACTTCATTGCGGTTTGGCGAAACTGCTCGATATAGTTCCTCGTGAGCTCTTTCTCTCCTTGGACGACGTCCATAAAAGTGGACATTGTGATGTCCTGTCCTACTTCATAGAATCTCTCCAAGAACATGTGCTTGAAGCTGGCGAAGGAGTGGATGCAGTTGTTTGACAGGTTGCGATACCAGTCGAAGGCGACTCCTTCCAATGCCTCGATGAATAATCGTGTGAGGATGGCATCGTCATGGGGCAGATGGTCGGCGGTGACCTCGAAGTAAGTGATGTACCGACTTGCGGAGGTCTTGCCATCATACGGGTTGATATTGAACGGCTTATATCTTGGCGGGAATGGAACATCCCTCTAGGCAACATGGTACGGTTGCTGAATTCTGAGGTCTTGAGAGTTTTTTCGAGCGTGAAACATGGCTCGGAGCTCCTGGACCTCTCTTCTCGCTTCTCGGGCTTCATCTACGGTGGTGGGGGTCGTTACTTCAGGAGGATTGTTGCCCAGGTTCGGTGCCGCTGAATTCGAGTCCGCATTGACCGCGAGACCCGCACTTGTTTGGCCAGGCGTCCCTCCTTGCAGAGTTGGAAGGACCGTTTTGATCTCATCCACAGACTTGACCAAGGCAAGCAGTATGGCCTCCAGAGTGTCGATGCATTGGCGATCACTGGAACCCCCTTGGCTGCTGTCCGTCATGAATACCGTTATTACATGAGGAGAGATGGACGGAGCAGTGGAGGAAGCACCCTCCGAATCATACCCCTATAGTGAGAAGTCATCGGGGTATGTGGGAATGCTCTCCTCTGGTTCGGACTCAGAAGGAACAGTACCCCCAGTTTCCGAGTTCGTCTCGTCTTGGGAATTGTGGACGTCCTCGGGGACGTCGGGGTTCGCTGCATCTGACGGGAGAGTTGTTTCCCCCGGCTCTTCTTCTTGGAACATCGGATTATCGTGGTTGTTTTGAGGAGTGCTACCCCCAGTCCTAGTAACCCCCAGTGGTGTGGACGACGAATCTTCCACTGTAGCAGATTTTGTCTTAGAACGGGTACCTTAGAAAGCTCCGGTATTAGGCACCCGTTTAGACGACAGTCTTTTAGTCAAAGTAGTCGAAATCTTCGGGCTAGGAGCAATGGTCTTCTTCCCTCTCCCATCAGCGGGGACTTTCTGAGCAGAGTTGCAGGAGACGATGGGAAGGGCCTCATCTTCTAAAGACGACTGTTGCAGTCTTTGAAAGACGGACTGCCAGTCTTTTCATACCGTCGCGTTATTACAGCAGCAGTTGACGATGACTTGGGTGCAGTGACGTCCGTGGGAGGACTCTTTGCACCCCGATGCACCTTCTCTTTCCTTGCGTTTGTGGAGGATGGCCTCACGCAAGTCAGATGGGTCTGGATCGACCATGTTTGCTCCCTGGATTTTGGAAGACTTTCGGGAACCTCTCTGTCCGTTTGCTACCGGGGGCTGGACTCGAGTGGTTCTGTACAACTTCCCATCTGAGGCCCGCATAACGGTATACGGGACGCTCGGATGGTCAGAGATTGGATCAGCAGATCGAGCTTGCCAAACTCATGCTGTCCTAGACTTCTTCGCTCTAGTGCGTAAGGGCACATAGTAGGAAGAGTCTAAGTGATACTGGAGAGAGTCAGACATGTCTTCTTGGGAGCACAAGAGATCAGGACCATAAGAGAGGCGGTCGAAGATAGAGCCGCGTTGAGTAGGCGTCATGCGGCTATCATCAATAATCTTCATGCGGCTGGCAGACGTAGCCGCATAGGCTTTATTCATGCGGCTGGGAGTCTCAGCTGCATGAGTTTTCTTCATGCGGCTGGATGATCTGGCCGTATAGACTTTCTTCATGCGGCTGGCAGATTCACCCGTATGAGCCTCCTGCATGTGGTTGGCAGATTTGGCTACAGGAGCGTTCGGATTCTTCTAGGGGCGCGTAGAATCACTCTTTGTCCCTGCAAGTCCAGCATCGTAGTGCTTTCCTCTGCCGGACTTGGGGACAGCAGAGTCCTCTACGGCTCGAAGTGGAGCCGTATGAGAGTCCCCTTCGCCGTCTTGGGTAGCAGAGAGTACCCCGTCCAGAGCTTGTGGAGGAGCAAATGATTTTGGCCACCACTCGCAGCGAGCTTTCTTTGTGCGGGTTCGCTTCTGGACCGGGCCAGCACTTCCTTCAGAGAGCATTCCTTCAAACGCCTGTTGGTCGAAGCGGACGACCATCTTCTATTGCGTGGAGCCAAGTTTGGCTGCATCCGATTGCGTCACCAACTCCTCAGCCGTGGAGAAGTTTGTCTCCAGCAGAGTCGCCATCATATTTTCTATGAAATATAAAAGAACAGAACAATTATCGGAGGACTGGACTTTTACTTTACAATACAAACTCGCTTGTACAAAGAAAGCCTAGGGATGAAAGCCTAGGTACAGCAATCTAAGTACAATTGTTTATTTTAGATTCTGGGGGGTGACGGTAGAGGCTCGGGAAAGCGACGGCAGCTCTGCCTTACTCCTTGGACGATCGGGTGTAACCTTGGCTCTGTAGAAGAACAGCTGGGCGTTGATGAAGAAATGCTCTCTCTTCAGGCTCTCTGGCTCTCTCTCTATATCTCTTTCTGTCTCTGTGTATTTCAGTATCTTTCTCTCTCTATATTTCTGTATCTCTCTGTCGGTCTCCTCGCAAGGGAATGGCACCCTGCTATTTATAAGAGTAGGGGCTTCATTAGGGTTTACAATGATTGCCCATTCTTGAAAGTCGGCGGCTAAGGATCATTGGATCTGGGCCGTTCATCGAGATTTGAGCAATAAATGTGATTGCATCAAATCTTTTGTGGATAATTAATGCTGATTGACATAAATCCTCCTGATTTGTCATACCAACCTCGGATTCTTCGACACGTGTCTTTAATTGGCTTATTTGCAAATGATCTGATTTGATCCCAATATTTTATTGGGATTTGTTGATGGATTTCGATCAATCTGATGTCACGTTCCCCGCTATCATGCCACGTGTCATAACAGCCGAAATCTGGGTCGCAGGAGAGTTGCTCCTTATTGGACCGCATAAGAATGGCCATGTGTCACGGCTGCCTAAGAGTGGCCCCC
>JANAVB010015000.1:10675730-10963230 GCA_029216955.1 Iris pallida
GCAACGAGCTACGATAGGCGGGGGCTACCGCCGGTAGAGAGAGCGCCGGAGACTGGGAGCCCGACCTCCGGGCTACGGTAGGCGGGGCCTACCGCCGACGGAGAGAGCGCCGGAGACTGGTAGGAGGGAGGGGGAGTAGCTCCGCTCTGGAGGGACGACGGTGAGGGGTCCTCCTGCAAGAGCCGTAGAGAACGCCAGCGGCCGCCGCCGGGGGGGCTGGGAGGGGCCGACATCACTGCGGGAGGAAAGCTGAACAGAGGCGGCGGCTTCGCTGCCACAACGACCCACGAGGGGGGCGCACTGGGGGTGGGCGCCGCCGCCGAGGAGGAGGGCGGGAGCCAGAGAACGCCAGTGGGAGGGCCGTGGCGGAAGGAGAGGGAGGAGCTCCTGCGAGGCCAGCGGCGGTGGTTGGGGAGGACACGCCGGGGACCGGAGGAGTCGAGGAGATGGCGACCGGGGACTCCGAAGGGGGCCACTGTAGGGCAGGAGCGGCCCACTGCAGGGAGAGGAAACCGTTCGCCGCCGGCGAGGGGGTGGGTGGCTCGGCAGTAGGGACGACGGGGGGAGGGGGTGGGCCGCCGCGAAAGAAGAGAGGAAGCCTGGTGACTCTGCTGTAAGACCGGCCATCGCAGAGGAGGGGGTGGCTGAGGCCACCCGAGCCCAGGGGGTTCGACTCCCGAGGGAGGAGGAACCGTCGACAGCGAGGGAAGGGCAGAAGCACCGGAAGGTGGGGCCGGGCGGCAAGCCTCAGGTGGAGGGCCGGGCTGCAGAGTACGAGGCCGGAGACGTCGAGATCTGCGAGAATGGCGGCGGCACGGAGAGGGGGAGGGTGGAGGAAGAGAAATGGGGGGAGGCCCAAGCGGCGAGAAGGAGGAGATCCCCTCCGGAAGAGACGGCGAGACGTGGGCTAGCCGACCAGAACGGCGGCTGGAGGGACAGGAGGGAGGGGGCACGGTCAGCCCGAGAGGCCAACCGGCCACACGCTCCAACCCATCAGGAGGAGCGGGGGAGGTGGTGTGGCGAGCAACGACGGCTGAGCTCCCCGGGGAGGGTGGCCGGGACGGAGGCCAAACCCTAGCCCGAGCAAGGGAACTCCCCAGGAGGGAGGAGCCCAGAACCTGGTATATATATATATATAATATATATATATATATATATATATATATATATATATATATATATAACCTAATTTCTAACCCTTTTTTCCTCCGACAACACCCTGCGCCGTATCCCCCTCCCCCGACTGCCACACCTACAGCAAACGCCACTGGTCAGTGCGCGATAAGGCGCGGCCAGGAGAAACCACCGCACGCTGCTAGCACCGGCCGATGCAACAGCGCACGAGCGCAACGTGCAAGAAGCAGTAGCGACCGTCGCGACCACCACCGCACGGCCTGGAACCCTCGTCGGACCTCCACCACATCGCCGGAAGCGCACCATCACGCTGCAACACAGCAACGGCAACCCAACAGTAGTAGCGACAACTTCAGCGCCGGAAGTCACTGCCACGACCACACAATACGATCGCTGCTCGGCCATGAGGACCTCAAAGCCCTTTCGCACCGCCTAGGCCACCCCCGATATGGAAGCATCATCTCTATCACACCACGTAGACGATTCATGCGTTTTGCAATAGATCCTGTCATGATGTACGAGAATTCGAAGTCGAAATTGAGTTTCGTTGTAGCAATTTTGGACGCATTTTCTTGACTATCCGACTGTTGGATCATCGATCCGATTCTTCCATCTCAATCTTGGTATATACCCCTTCGCTCACCTAAAATTTTAACAGTTAATTCATTCATTTGATAGATCAAAATCAGCCACCAAGTTGACCGTTTGAATCATTTTATTTTGGACAGTTTCGTGGAGCCAACTTTGCAGATTTGTTTCTCTCTCGTCTAAGCTTCATTTGATGAACCACTAACTCTAATACATAGCAGGTATAACCAACTTTGACTAATAAATTTTTTAGTCCCATTGGATGTAGTTTGGTTGGTTGAAATCGACGCCAAAGTTGGCTTCTCAAAATCATAAGTTCCAATATGTAAAATTTTGATTTTCAACCTGGGACATCAAATTCCAAATTTGACCCCACCATTGGACTCATGGCGTCATCCTGGCCAAGATTGATATATAATTTGTCAAATTTGGACAACCTGTCTTGGCAAGTTTTTTCGGTACAAAGCGGATCCAATGGTGGGCACTGTTTTGCCCGAAAAATTACCGTTTTTCTTCTGTGTCCAGAATTGGACTTATGGGTAGCCAACTTAGCTATTTCTTTTATTCTGAGATTGATGGCAATGTCTGTTTCAGCATTCGGAGAAGTTTGCAGAAGATTCACTTTTGGTGTTCCTATGATTGACGATTAAGTCGTAACTTGTCTTCTGGTCATTATACAACCTCCAGGCAAGTACTTCTTGCCAACTTGTAGTATATTTTATATGCATGATTTTTACTTCTTTGTTGTTACTTTTTCCCTATATTGTTATATCCATGATTGCTTTACCCTGCATCTAGTTTTACTTATCTTTTTTCTAGTTACTTTATCATACTTCTAGTTTACATGCACGTTCTTGATTTCTGTTATACATTCGTTATCTGTTATATTGCTTTCATGTTCACATATGTCTCTGTAGAAGCATAGAAAATATAGGGTTCATGCGGATCACAACTGACCACATGAGTACTCTGGAACAGATTGACCCGCATAAAGAAGAGCCGCATGACAGACTCAGCACGCCCCCCGCGGCCCATCTTTACCAGACTAATTTTTGAGCCGCAGAGAGAACAGTTACTTATGCGGCCAAGCTGATCAATCCTTCTGATAAAGCTGACAAACTCTGGCAAGACTGATAGCTCTGACAGCTCTGACACTCTGACAAAAAGAAGATAAGACATGATTAGACTGGACCCATGCGGCCAAAAGGACTGCGACCCGAGCCGCATACGTCTCAATCTATGTACCTCATGCGGCCAAGGGTAACTGCAATCTGAGCCACATGAGCTTTATGCAGCTCAGAATATAGAACTATGCGGCTCAAAAGTCTCCAAGCTACATGCGGACTAAGGGAGACTGCCGCGTGAGCCTTATGCGACCCAGCATGGCCGAACTCTAAAAGGCATATGCGGCTCCAAATGACTTAAGCAGACTGATCCTATCTTGCGATGAGATACGTGGCAGGCTGACCAAGTCTCAACCACCCAGATTCGCTACGACAAAATCTCAACAACCCCCACAACTGACAGCCCGAGATCGAGTCTTTATGTGCTGTGATAGACACGTGGCCACGTGGCCCCTTATGTGGCCCAAAAATCTGCTACTGCAGAAAATTGTATAAATAACAGGGTATCACACCCAGGCAAATGGTTGGCAATCCAAGGCCGGTAACCTACGAAGGACAATTTCTTCAAGAGCAAGGAGCGCGTCAGATAGTCCAAGGAGTAAGGCAGAGTTGCTACACTTTTCCGAGCCTCTATCGTCACCCCCCAGAATCAAAACTAAACAATTATACTTAGATTGTTTCCAAGGATTTCTTTCTAGGCTTTCCTTTGTACAAGCGAGTTTGCAATCAAGTTCAATTTATATGTAATTTGTTGTGCTTGATATTTAATGACAAACACGATGGCGACTGTGCTGGGGACATCCTTCTATTCTGATGAGAAGTTGGTAACGCAATCTGACGCGTTCAAGCTCGACTCCACGTAGAAATGCTCGTGGTTCGATTTGACCAATGAGCATTCGAAGAAATGCTCTCTGAAGGGAGCGCCAGCCCATCGCAGAAACGAGCCAACCCAAAGAGAGCCTGCATCATGTCGAAGCGTAAAACTGTTGTCTCCGACCAGGTTCTCGAAGAAGCTCCTTCTGCGGTCCAAGACGGTGATCAAGACACTTCTGCGGACTTGCTTCCGTCCGCAGATAACCCCACTGTCTCCAAATCTAGCAAAGGAAAATAATACGATACTGAGTTTTTGGGGGCACAAGGGAAATCCATACGGACGAGAAAGAGGCCGTATAAGAGAGATGGGCAAACGACTCATGTGACAGCTGACTTTGGCCGCAGGCAGATGGCCGATGCGGCAACCAACTCTGGCCGTAGGCTGGTGGCCCATGCGACAACTAACTCTGGCCGCAGAAAGATTGCCCATGCGGCAGCCAACTCTGGCTGCAGGCAGATCGCCCATGCGGCAGCCAACTCTAGCCGCAGGCAGATGGCCTATACGGCAGCCAGTCCTGGCCATAGACAGAGTGTCAAGCTCTGTTTTCGACCGTCTCTCATGCGGGCCCGACTCCATGCGGTCTATTGAGAATGTGGGATGTATCAATCTGGACTCCTTTTACTATGCTCCTTCGGGTGCTAAGTAAAAGAAGTCAAGGACAGTGCGGGCCCAACATCCCAGTCAACTGTCCAGGTTGCTGACCGTCAGCAGGCACCGTTAACTGTTATACGGGCTCCTGATGGAAAGTTGTATAGAACCACCCGCGTCCAGTCCCCCAGGGCTAACGGACAGGATGGGTCTCAAAAGTCTTCCTCTAATGATCGAGAGCAAGTACTTTTACTAGCCTTAGATCAGGGAGCAAACATGACACCTATGCACCCGTGTGCTCGGGATACCCGAGTCCACAAATGGAATGCAAAGGTAGATCAATCCGCTATCGACTTGCGAGAGATGATTACTCACAAACGCAAGGAGAATGAAGCAACCTTGGCGTACGATGAGTCCCTCTCAGGACGTCGTTGCACCCAAGTCATCATCAACTGCTGCTGTGACAAGTCGGCAGCACCGAAGATCGGCAGTCCGTTTTCCAACGACTGCAGCAGCCAGCACCTTTCTAACAACAACTTGAGGAACAGGTGCAAATCCCGGGAGACGAGAAATTTCCTTTTGCCTACTATAATTCAACCCGGAAGGTTCTTTCCGGCAAGGGAGGGAATAAGACAGGCTCTTCCAGCATGGCAATCTCCACCAGTATTGTAAGAAAACTCTCGTCTGGAGGACTGCTACCGATAACCACAGGGGGTGTCTACCTAGGCACTCAATCCAAAAAGAAGCTGCCAACACCTGGGGGTGCATCCTTGACCTCACTAGGGGTAGATGAGACCGAGGGTAGCAGTCCCCTCAAAGTATGTGACAACCCGGTGTTCCAAGAGCATACACATGGGGTAGCGATCCACTAGAATTATACGACAGACGTTGACGTCCCTGAGGATGATCGCCTTCGCCAAGACGATGCGGCTTCCTACACAGGGGGTAGCACCTCTTTCGATTCCGAAGAGGACGATATTTTGACATTCTTCGATGATTTCTCGATACGAGGGTACGACACAGAGAGCACCTCTGCTACGATCCCTTCCACCTCTATCCACGTGAGGACAGTCTTTACGGTCGACGATGATCATGAAGCACCTACTGACAAACAACGTCTAGAAGTACTTGAAGCCATGCTCCTGTCCATGGTCAAGTCAGTAGACAAAATCAAAACTGCCTTGCCGACTCAACCAGCAAGAACGCTTGGACAAATAAGCTTAGAACCTGCAGTCAATGCGGACTCCAACACAATCGCTCCTCCTTTGGATGACAATCCTCTAGGAGCATCCGCTCCTTCAGCTGCAGATGAAGCCATGGAAGCAAGGAGAAAAGTCCAGGAGCTTCGAGCAATGTTAAATGCCCGAGACTCCTTCCGGGACCTGAGGATACGGCTGTCGTATCCCGTTGCATGGAAAGATGTGCCTTTGCCACCACGGTACAAGTCGTTTCATATTGATTCGTATGACGGAAAGACCTCAGCTAGTCGGTACAAGACTTATTTTGAGGTAACAACCGACCACTTGCCACATAGTGATGCCATCCTCACACGATTATTTATTGGAGCATTGGAGGTGATCGCGTTTGACCGGTATCGCAACCTTCCGGACAACTGCATCCATTCTTTTGACGGCTTCAAGCACATATTCCTAGAGAGATTCTACGAAGTGGGGTATGATGTGACGATGTCATCTCTTATGGATGTCGTTCAGGAAGAGAGGGAGCTAACAAGGAACTATATCGAGCGGTTCCGTCAAACCACGATGAGATTGCCCCAAGGCAATCCCGAAAGCTCCTTGATCGAAATATGCCAGAAGAAGTTGCTCCCCGCAATCAGCCTCTGGATGGATGAAGATCAGTTCAAGGATTGGACGACCTTCATCATAAACGCCACCAATGAGGAGGCAAAGTTAAAGAAGGCTCGCCAGCTGGGATTACACATCTCGGATGGAGAGGTCAAAAGCAAACGTCCGGGTACCACCTCCAATAACAACATCACTGAGGGCACCACCAATAACCGGGACAACAATGGCAAATAGGCCCAGGTCGCTGATTCGACCAAGAAGCCTGAACAAAAGCAGGCATAAGCTCAGTAGCCCAAGGTGAATTATTCATTCGAAGATAGTCATGTCAAGCCTATCTTTGACATGCTCTTGCAAGGGGACAGGATCCAACTCTCTCCACCAAGGCACGAGCCTCGAGCGACAGAGATAGAGGACCCAAAATACTACTATCTCCACCATTATGTTTATCATGCCACTCATGACTGCTTTCAATTAAAGCAGTAAATCCAGAATCTTATCGACTCCAAAGCTCTGTCGCTAGACTTTGAAGAGGTTATCGTGGCGGCGAACATAGTGTCAATTCAGTTGGGCGACTTCCCTCCAACAAGTACTCAAGACGGGATAATACCTATCCCCCGGGCAATGATGGAAGTTACTAATCTTTCCTCCGTCCGGGACCAGACGACTGGCTTGGTACCTCTCACCATATCACGAGAAGAGATCATGTAGGTACATCCAGACTTAGTGCCCGAAGTTACCAAGGCGGTGTCATCTCCAGCCAATAAGAAGAAGGGCAGGAAGTCCAGATCCTGCCATACAATTTCAGCCGAAGCTGAGAAAGCGACGGCCGTTGTTACCCGGTCTGGGGCACAAGTCCAGCCCACTCTGGATAGTTCAGTTGAAGACCCTCAGCCAGCAACGCTGCCGCCCACTGATGTTTTGGGGCCATCTCAGCCTCCACCGGTGGACAGGTCCAAGCCGAAAGAAACCTGCTTCGACAGGTCACTCCGTAAAGATGTACCTCAGGGGTTGGAAAGACCTTACAACTTTGACATATTAGCACAATTGGCTAATACACCGGTAAAGTTGTCGTTATACGAGCTCCTAAGGCTCTCCAATGATCTTTATGTCGCATTGAGCGAAGCACTCCAGAATGCTGACGCTTACTTAGCTCAGGTCAAGCCTACAGGGGAAGACTCGTCGGTAGATCTCCAGGGCAGCAGCTGTGCGAATGTAATGCCCATCATCGTATTCACCCCACAGGACATGCTGATCAAAACCAACATGCATGATCGCCCCTTGTACTACACTGGGTACATAGGCGACATCAAGGTGGATCAGATGCACATCGATCCTGGCTCGTCGATAAGCATCATCCCGAAAAGCTTACTTCAAGTCCTCGACTCCCTATGCACCGGCTAACGGCGACCAACGCCGCTATTAGCGGTTTCAACTCAGGAAGGAGCTATCCCTTAGGAAAGATCCGATTGAAATGTCAGATCGGCGACCTAAGGACAGAGGTCACCTGCTACGTCATAGATGCAGACACGTCCTACAACATCCTCTTGGGGCGTCCGTGGATACATAACCATGATCGTGCCATCCACCCTCCACCAATGCTTCAAGTATGTCAGTAAGCACGGCTTCGTAAAGACTGAATTCATCGACATCGATCCCTTCAAAGGGGTCGAGTCTTATTATTCTTCGGAGGCTTATCTATATGACGAATCCAAAAAATGTATAACTGACGAACTGGAAGTCATCACAGGGCCAGAGGAACCCTTGAGAATTCGTCTCCACGCCTGTAAATCGGGCAAAGCCGTACCCCTTGTCGCAATTTTACATAAAGAGGTGCCCAGTTCCTCTGCTCCAGCTGCACAGTTGGAACCGAAGGTCATCGGACTCCCAAAGCCAAGAGCCAAAGCCCGTCATAGGGACGATGGTGATCCAATTGCCAAGATCCAGTCAAAAGCAATCGAAAGACACGAAGTCCCCTGTCGAGCTGATGGTCATCCGTCTTCCCAAGACGAGCCAATAACTAAGTGTCGACCCGACACCCTCAGGCAAGCCAATGCCATAAGCTGAACCTTTGGTGATCAAGTTGCCCAGGATAGCGTCCCTACCTCCGATCATATAGGGGGTAGCTGAAGAGGATATAGAACTCGTAAAGTATATGGTTGCACAGGTGGATAGTCCCTCTCCTGATGATGTAATCCATGTGGACAAAATTCCTTATTTCATTAATAAGAGGCTGCCATTGAACTATCCTAAGTGTAATAAACTCAATCTGATGTATACTGCGGGACTCGATCGGGACATTAACCTGCACATACAGGTGACAACCATCCATACCATAAACCGACTTGCTCTCATTAAAGATGTCTACTTCCTAGTCCCAGGCAGAAGAGAAGTGGATCACACGATCATCTTTGGCCGAAAAGAAGGTCCTCAACCCTTCATGCCTCAAGAGTTTGATCTCGAACCCGATACTGGAAGACTACCACACTACCTGTATAGTCCTCATGCCAAGTACTTCATGTAAAAGTAGGGGTACGACATGGAGGCTATCCTAGGTCTGAATTACGGCAGCGGTCGACGATCGCCTCTGCAGTTGTCAACTCCATCTGAAAAACCTCGGGATTACTAAGGCAAGTCTAAATGCGGCCTCGATTATGTTACACCAGCAACAACGCCGGAGAGCTCCGATGAGGAATGCGAGTGGCATTCTCACTCATCCGAATCACCTACATACGATTTCGACGACAGCATTGGAGATATGTTCAGGCAGACATTATCTCTCAACATGGTATCCGCTGACATTGAAATGAGGATCTACTCGAACCTCTTAAATTGGAGCCAGAGGTCCAACAACTGGATGCACAATGGGAGAAACGCTTTGAAATACATGAACCTCCCATTGAAGAAGAGGTCATGCAAGTTGACCTCGGTGATGAATCCTCTCCAAAGCCAATCTTCGTCAGTAAAAGCCTGAAAGACGGCGAGCGGGAGTCGTTGTTGTAACTTATCAGAGAATATATTGACGTCTTTGCCTAGAGCTATGAAGACATGCCAGGGCTAAACCCCGAGATCGTACTTCATAAGCTCAATATTCATCCAGATGTGAAACTAGTCAAGCAACAGCAATGACGGTTCCATCCAAACATCATGAACTCCATCGAAGCAGAAGTAAACAAGCTTATGGCTAGCGGTTTCATCCGCAAGGAGCAGCACCCAGACAGGATAGCTAATATAGTACCAGTCGTCAAAAAAATGAAAAGATCTGAATCTGCATCGACTTTCACAATCTGAATGCGACATGTCCTAAGGATGAATTCCCTCTTCCCATCACCGATATAATGATCGATAATACGTGTGTCTTCGAGCACATGTCCTTTATGGATGGCTTTTCAGGATACAATCAAATCAAAATGTCTCCTGACGATGAGAAGCATACGTCATTTCGAACACCGATTGGCGTGTATAGCTACACAGTCATGCCCTTCGTCCTGAAGAATGTTGGTACTACATACCAGCGAGTAATGAGCATCATTTTTAGGGATCACTTGCGCAAGACGGTGGGGTGCTACGTTGACGATATTGCTGTCAAAAGCCGCTCCAAGGATGACCACCTCCACGATTTGAGAACAACGTTCGATCTTATACGAGCGCATAATTTGAAGATGAATCCTACCAAGTATTTCCTAGACGTGTCTAGCGGGAAGTTCTTGGGCTTTGTCATCACTTCCACGGGCATTCACATAGACCCCGATAAGACAAAGACAATCCTGGAGATGAGTCCGCGGAAGAACCTCCGTGAACTCCGCGGCCTTCAGGGAAGACTAGCCTACATCAGGAGGTTCATATCTAACCTCTCAGGGAGATGTCAACCCTTCACACAACTTATGAAGAAAGACGTCTCTTTCGTTTGGAACGAGGAATGCCAACGCGCCTTTGACGACATTAAGGAAAACCTGACAAATTCGCCAGTTATGGTAGCTCCGGTTGCCGGAAAACCTTTTCTGCTATATGTACGAGCAATGGAACACTCATTCGGCACTTTGCTAGCACAAAACAATTATGCGGGGAACGAACAAGCCATCTATTATCTCAGTCGAATGATGGTGGGGTCGAAGCATAGGTACACTGCCGTAGAGAAGGAATGCCTTGCCTTGGTGTTCGCCATTCAGAAAACACCATACTATGTGTCAAGGCAGACCATCCATGTTATCTCGTGATTCAATCTCCTCAGGGTTCTCATGACCAAGCCAGACGCACTCAGTTCTCGTCTTGCCATATGGGTAATACTGTTATCCCCCTACGACATGGTCTTCGTTCCACAGAAGGTTGTCAAAGGTCAAACCTTGACCGACTTCTCGCAGCCCATCCAGGCTCAGAAACAGCCAGAATCTATGAAGAAATCCCAGATGAAGTCGTTGACTCAAACATGACTTCACATGAATACGTTTGGCGAATGTTTTTTGACGGTGCCTCAAGAACGGGGCCCCAAGGCGATATCGTCGCTGGAGTCGGGATAGTATTAATTTCTTCCTCTGGATTGGTGGTCAACCGGGCATTTTCTCTCACGGAACCCTGTTCAAATAATGTAGCCAAATATAACGCTTTGGTCATCGGGCTTTGACTTGCAAAAGAAGTGGGAGTCAAATACCTAGAAGCATATGGCGATTCGCAGTTGGTTGTCAATCAATTCCGAGGCTCGTACGAAGTTCGCAAAGACCTGATTCCTTATCATCAGACAACAATTACGATCATAGAAACCTTGGAGGGGTTCTTTATAGAACATGTTCCTAGGCTTCAGAATATTGAAGCCGACGCCCTAGCAGGCCTCGTTGCTTCTTTGGCGGTTCCAAATTATGCTCATCATCCAGTTGACGTAATAGTCCATGAGCTGGTCTGTCCCAAAATCAACGTTCAACTGGATACGATTTATTCCGCCCAGATAACCAATGATGTACAAGACTGGAGACTCCAGTTCATCGACTTTGCAGTTTATGGAATCCTGCCTGAGAATGTGAAAGAAGCAACTTCAATCAGAAGGCGTTCTCTCAGATTCTTTTATGTCACGGAAACAAAAATGTTGTACCGACGATCTTATGACGGACTACTGTTAAGATGTCTGTCAAATGTAAAAGCCAAAGAAGCCTTACGCGAGGCTCACGATGGCGATTGTAGGGCTCACCAACCAGGCCCGAAGCTGCAGGACCGTCTCCGTCGGATGGGTTACTATTGGCCTACGATGGTAGCAGATGCAGTCGATTATGCAAAGAAGTGCAAGGCTGGTCAGATCCACGCAGATTTCATACATCTGCCATCTGAGTTCTTGTACCCAACAGTGGCCTCTTGGCCATTTGAAGCATGGGGAATGGACATTGTTGGTCCAATGACCCCGCCTTCGTCAAAGGGTACCGGTTTATTCTCGCGATCACGGACTACTTCTCCAAATGGACGGAAGCTGTTCCGTTGGCAGAGGTAAAGACATCAAACATGATCAGTTTCATAAAACATCACATTATTTACTGTTTTAGACTGTCAAGGAGGATCATTCATGACAACGGTCCGCAGTTCGCAAGCCATGCCTTATATCGATTCTGTGACAAGGACCGAATTCAGAATGTGGCTTCAACGGCCTACAATCCATCGGCTAATGGTCTGGCTGAATCCTTTAACAAGACCATAATCAAGCTTCTCAAGAAGTTCATGTCTTCAAACAAGAGCGACTGAAATAAAAAGCTGGGCAAATGTTTATGGGCGTACCGCACTACGAGTCGGACGGCTACGAAAAATACACCATTCTCTCTAGTGTACGGGAGCGAGACAGTTCTCCCATTGGAGACTCAGATACCCTCACTTCGTGTGGCCCTTACTTACTGGTTAACGTCGAACGATAACTACCATCGACGGCTACAAGAATCGAAAGCGTTAGATGAGAAGCGCTTGCAAGCTCAACAAAGCATCAAGTTCTATCAAGAACGCATATCTCGAGACTTCAATAAAAAAATTCGAGCAAAGGATATTCCAAGTAGGCGATCTCGTCTTGGCCGTTTACAGACCGATGGTCATGACTCATAAATCCGCCGATAAATTCCAGCCCAAGTAGGAGGGTCCATACATCATCGAGACCGTATTCTCCAGCGGAGCATACCGGCTCGTAAAACAGAACGAGGACTTACTCATGATGCCCATAAATGTCAAATTCCTGAAAAATATTATGTCTAATGACATGTTGTACTCCCTCAAACCATCAAATCTTCAAAATTATCGAGTTATGTACACCAAGTACCTCTGAACTCACACTTTATTGCATCTTCCTGAGTGACGAGTCATGTACGATGATACCTCTGAACTCACACTCTATCGCGTCTCCCTGAGTGGCGAGTCATGTACGATGATACCTCTGAACTCCCATACTAATGCTTTACCTCACAGGAGTCTGCCCAGTTTATTATTATCTTTGAGCAGACTTTCTCGTCCTGATTATGGTGTGTCACGTCCATATTATCTCTGGTACCGATAATCTTTCGACTTAATACCTGTACCCAACCCGGGATAAAAGACATGGTGTGAAGACCACAAAACCTATCACGTCCATATTACCTCTGTTGGTTTTGTCTCAAAATCTATTACTCACACCACCAGTGCGCAGAAGACTAATAGGTCCACCAAAGATTATTCTTGATTATCGTGTATCACGTCCATATTACCTCTGATACTGATAGTCTCTTGACTTAACACCTGTACCCAACCCGGGATAAAAGACATGGTGTTAAGACCACAAAACCTATCACGTCCATATTACCTCTGTTAGGTTTTGTCTCAAAATCCATTCCACCAAAGACTATTCCTGATTATCGTGTGTCACGTCCATTTTACCTATGACACCGATAGTCTCCCGACTTAACACCAGTATCTAACCCGGGATAAAAGACACGGTGTTAAGACTACAAAATCTATAAAAGTTATCCTAATAAAAGTTATCCTAATATATTACTCGCACCATCGGTGTACCAAAGAGTAGTAGGTCCACAAAATATCATTCAAATCTATTTGCTCGTATTTTTAGATACACAAAAGGGCAATAGATCCACAAAAGGTCCCCCAGTGAGATGTCCTTTATCAAACACAAATGCTGTATTAGGCCCTCTAGTACAAGAACCATAGATACTACAAATAAAGAATGGAGTGAATGTATTCTGCTTATTCAAAATCAGTTACATTCATAAGACTACATCAGCAGCAGAAAGAAAAGAAAGGAAAATCTAGCAATACATAGTTGGGTCAGTTTGACAGCACTTCGCCTTCACCAAAAAGCAGTTTCGTGGCCCTCGAAAGAAGTCATGTTTTACTGCTGAGAAGCAAACAAGGCTGTTGAATCTCCAAGGAGCTGTACGGAGGAGGGCAAATATAGCATGCTTTTCTTCCCTCCGTATTACGGATATCGTAGCCCCGCTCCTCCAAAAGACCATACCTTCAAAACAACATCCCTAATGGTGGTTTTGCCTACTTGGAGAGCCGTTAAAATAGGACGTTCATGATGACGCCTGACCACCGTCCAACTCTTCGAGGTATAAAGGTTCTTCCTACCACCTAGGAAAAACTCTTCTGAAGTATGAGGAGTTTTGAGTTGTCTAATGTGTATGCCAAAATAGCACGGGAAAAACTCTTTCGAAGCATGAAGAGTTTTAAACTGTCTGATGTGTGTGTCAGAATGGTGCATTTTCACTCTATAGCCGATACCGATCCTGGAGAAATTCGCTAGTCGGATACCTGTAAAAAAATGAGGGGGGTTAGCAGGTAGAAGAAAATAACATTCAGCCAAAATAAACCCTATACGGCCCAGTTATGAGGAATGCGCATGTGGTTCAGTCTTAAAAGCACTCATACGGTTCTGTTATGCAAATATTCATGCGGCAAAACCATGAGGCATTTATGCGGATCAGTTATTGTAGAAGGATGGAATTTCAGAAACGAAAATCCTATGCGCCTAACATTACATGCGCCAGGGAGCTCAAATGAAGTACTTGACACAAGCAAACAGCAAAAGCATAGACATTAAAAGAAGATTTTTTTATTTCATATAAAAGTCTATTACATGTCTAAAAAGGGCTTTACAAAGAAGAATTTCTATAAAGAAAAGACCCTAAGTCTACAGCTAGGCACAACAACCGCCATGCGCTCTCAGTCAGGCGCATCTCTTCAGCGTCTCAGTCAGGCACGTCTCTTCAGCGTTCTAGTCAGGCGTATCTCTTCAGCATCTCAGTCAGGCGCATCTCTTCAGCAGCTCAGTTATGTGCATTCCTTCCGCATCTCAGTCAAGCGCATCATGAAGTCTCAGCATATGCGCTCTACTTCGACCCGATCGGGTGCTTCGACTAATGAAGCATTTATTGAGCAAGGGTGGGCGATCAACCCCACCCTAGCGGGAGGAAGAGCTCTCTAAAGGAAGTGGAGGGCACCGTAAGATCTGCGACAAAAGAAGGCTTTCAACACAACCAGAATGGGCAACACCCACTCTGACAGAAGAAAGATCCTCCAAAGCCGGAGGCACCGCAATTCCGATCTGTGGCTCTTCCAGCATAACGGAGACGAGGCTCGAGCATCCCGATCTTTGGATGCAACATGCACCTTCCGCCTGCCTCAGACGCCCTCGACTCCGACTTTCGGATGTAAAAGTCACCTTCAAGTGCATGAACGAAGACAAGTCGTCGCATCTTCACCCTCGGGAACATCTCGTCAATAGAATGTGCTCGAGCAAACAAGTTTATTCGGAAAGACATGAGGGAACGAGAAGAAAACTCTCTCCTTACCATTTTTATAGGCCGAGCAAATCAAAACCATGTGCCAAGTGGCGGGCTCTCCGAATCCCGTGCAATGAATTTGCATTTATAGTGATGAACCTGACGCTTCGAATTCGACCAAGTCAAAAACGGCTATTTAAAGCACTCGAAGAACGCAACAGTCGGACCAATAAAGGCACGTCATGCAAACGGATGTACCGGCCAGACACGACGCATCGTACAGATGCACCCGTTCCAAAGTGCCCCGTAAGGATGCGCCCAACAAAGCACAGATCCATGCGTCCTAATCAACATGGACCCATGCACCCATTTTGGCTCGTCATCCATCAAACAATTAATGCTCAAGTGACAGAGTTGGCAGCACGTCACCCGAGGACTGAACACTTAGCAGCTTTTTCAGAAGACGAAGCGTCGCTGACGTCAGCATCATCATTACTTTTCTCCGGCGGTTATAAGCCACGTGGCCGACCAACTATTTTGTATGCACGTCCGCGGCCATGCGTCCACATCTCTGCATGCGCCTCAAAAGCCATGTGCCTCAGACTTTTCTTTGATCCCTAAAGACAGAGGTTAAGTCACTACTGAAGCCCCGCATGTACCTCAAAAGCCATGTGTCCAGACTGGTTCGTGACTCCTAAAGGTTACAGGCCAAAGTCTACTCATGCGCCCGATTCTAGGTGCATCCTGTCAGATTACTCTCCACCAAATCCGAGATCTTTGAGCTACGGATACGTACCATGTGTCTTTTGACTCAGTTCAGCCAATAAAGGGGTGCAAATCACCCAAGATCTCAGCAACCAAAAGATCTTCTCCATTGCTACGTGTCAGCTCAGCCGTAGCCCACAAATGCAACAAAAAGAGTTCAACTCCTCAATCCGAGAACGCCGCCCATGCGCCTCCATCAGCAATTACCACGTGTCATCCCCACAAACAGGCGCATCCTACATATACGTGCATGAGCAGCCAACCTGCTGCTTATAAATAGAAGGATCATTCCCTCTCATACACACACAGAGATACACAGAGACTGTCAGAGATTAAAACACACAGTCAACCAAAGCATCAGAGTTTACTCCCAGAGATCGAAAGAGACATTCAACGTCTTCTTCCTCTCCGTAAGCTCCAGCACCCAGAGCAACTCAGACCTTCAGAGAACCGAAAACCGTCGTCAGATCGTCAACGGAGTCAACGTATTACCACTCGCTCCATCGGCCCAAAGGACCCAAATAAACAAAAGTGTACTCCTAGGACTACATCTAAGTCCTGCATTGTAACACTGTTCTGTTTGTATTGAAATTGCATCAAAAGATTTTAATGAAAAATAAGTCACCCAACAAGACATGCTGCTCAAGCACAACCGACACAACAGACCATTGTATTATACAGGGTATGGCGGTTCCGTCAAGGTGAAGCAGATTCAGATCGATCTAGGGTCTTTCCTCAGTATCATCCCGAAGACGCTACTCTCAACACTGGGGATCCCAATGTACCGACTGGCACCTTCCATTACCACAATCAGCGGTTTCAATGCTAGCAAAAGTGAACCGCTGGAAAAAATACGGCTAAAATGTCATATCGGTAACCTCCGAACCGAGGTGACTTGCTATGTCGTGGACGCTGACGTCAACTACAACCTCCTATTGGGTCGTCCGTGGCTGCATGAGTACATGGTGGTGCCATCTACACTCTACCAATATATGAAGTACGTGTCCACCAACGACATCATCCGGACAGAGTTCGCAGACATTGACCCTTTCAAGGGTGTCGAAGCCTACTTCACTGATTCGACCCTGTACAAGTCGCCCGACGAAGGGGAAGCCATTGATGCTGACAATGAAGCAGAAATGACAGCAGAACAGGATATGGAGCCAGTGGTGATTCCCGATACGCCTTTGAAAATTTGACTCAAAGGGAAGCCGCCTCAGACGCTGCCTCCTATGACCATCAAGCTACCTGAAAAAGCACCAACTTCTCTAGGTAGAACACCTATTGATGCTCCCTTGAAGATACGGCTCAAGGAAAAGCCATCTCAAACATCGGCTTCCCTTGTGGCAAAACTACAGAGGAAGGCACCAATCACTGAAGGCGCAGTCGAGGCACCCCTGAAGGTGCGTCTCAAAGACAAACCTCCGCAATCATCCAAGCGGCCGGAGAAGGCCCACATAGCCCTCTCGGACCCCAAAGTCAAAGCTGCGGTGGACTCTCCCGAACCAACTTCAGTACTCACAGATGAAGAGCTAGGGGAATAAATATCTGCTGATGTAGATGCACCCTCTCTGGACAATGTAATCCCACGGGATAAAATCTCATGTTTTATCAATAATAGAGTGTCTTTTAATTATTCTAGTCTTACATATTGGAATGCCATGTATACATTAGATAACGCTCTACGGTCGTTGCAAACACAAATAACGATCGTCAATCATGTAAAGCGAGTAGTCCCGTCCCAAGGGGTCTGTTTTATAGTCCCACCGTAAAATCGAGACGAAGAATCCATCATCTTCGACAAAGTCGAGCGTCATCAAGTCCTTCCACCACTCGAGCAAGAACCAGATACTGGCAGAATACAAGTCTATCGGTACACGGACAAGGCAAAGTACCTCATCCAAAAGATGGGTTACGATCTAAAAGCAACAAAGGCCTGAACTACGGCAAAGGCCAACGTCTTCCTCTCCGGCTCCCAACACCTAAAGGAAAGCCGCAGGATTACTATCATCGAACTCGACGGAGGGTGGGCTATGTCACGCCGCCGGCAACTCCAAAGAGTTCGGAGGCAGAAGAAGTAGAACATTCTCGTTCATCCGAAGCATCAACTTGGGATTCCGATACTAGTATCGGCTCTGTCTTCAAGAAGGTGTTATCAGTCAACATGCCATCTGCACAATCTCAAGAAGACGAAGGCGAAGACCAAACGCCAGAATTCTTTGAGGAAGAACCTTGGGCTCAGCGCCTAGGAGCGCAGTGGGTGTCTCGTTTTGAATTACGCGAACCCCCTACCGAAGACGAAGTCGAGCAGATCGACCTTAGGGATGGATCTTTTTCCAAACCCATCTTCGTCAGCAAGAGTCTAAAGGGACCAGATCGGGAATCTTTAATCAAACTGGCTAAATATTATATCGACATCTTCGCCTGGAGCTATGAAGATATGCCGGGACTTGATCCCCAGATCGCAATGCACAGACTCAATATCTTGCCTGATGCTAAGCCTGTAAAGCAACAACAATGACGCTTTCGTCCGGACATCGTGAACGCTATCGATCAGGAAGTGGACAAATTCCTGACCAGCGGGTTTATCCGTAAAGAACAACACCCGGATTGGGTGGCCAACGTCGTCCCTGTCACTAAAAAGAATGGGAAGATACGGGTCTGCATCGACTTCAGAGATCTCAATACTGCTTGCCCGAAAGACGAATTCTTGCTTCCGGTCAAAGATGTGATGATCGACAATACATGCGGCTTCGAACACTTGTCTTTCATGGACGGGTATTCGGGCTACAACCAGATTAAGATGTTTTCCGATGACGCAAAACACACGTCGTTCAGGACACCGAAAGGGATTTTCTGCTACACTGTGATGCCCTTCAGCTTAAAGTACGCTGGTGCTATATACCAACGAGCTATGAGTACCATCTTCTGTCAACATCTTCGTAAAACAGTCGAATGCTATGTCGATGATATCGCTGTCAAGAGCCGTCTCAAAGGTGATCACCTACAAGACCTAAAGACTCTCTTCAACTCAAGATGAACCCCGCTAAATCCTTCCTCGGGGTTTCTAGCAGAAAGTTCCTGGGCTTCATTATCACGACGAAAGATATTCACGTCGATCCCGAGAAGACCAAGGCCATCCTTGACATGGACCCTCCGAAGAATCTTCGAGAACTTCGAGGCCTGCAAGGACGTCTTGCATATATCCGAAGGTTTATAGCAAACCTTTCCGAAAAATATCAACCCTTCACCCAACTCGTGAAGAAGGGAGTCTCTTACGTCTGGACAGAGGAATGCCAGAAAGCTTTTGATGATATCAAAGCTTACTTGACAAGCCCGCCAGTCCTGGTGGCACCCGTCGCAGGCAAACTATTTCTCCTCTACGTTCGTGCCATGGATCATTCCCTCGGTGCTCTGATGGCACAGAACAGCGATGCAGGCTATGAGCAAGCTATCTACTACCTCAGTAGGACACTGATCGGGACCGAACACCGGTACAACCCCATTGAAGAAGAGTGTTTGGCTTTGGTATTCACCATCCAGAAGACTCGCCATTATGTCTCGGGCCAGACAATTCATGTCATCTCCCGAGTCAATCCGCTCAGGGTTCTCATGACGAAGCCGGGATCATTGAACTCCCGGCTAGCTACATGGGCGATCCTATTGACGCCGTACAACATGGTGATCGTCCCATAAAAAGCCGTCAAGGGTCAAGCTCTGGCCAACTTTTTAGCTGCACACTCCATCCCAAAGTCCTCTAGACTCTATGAAGATATTCCAGATGAGGTCCAAGAATCAAACGTCACCGAAGAAAGCTCCGTCTGGTGGATGTTTTTCGATGACGCTTCAAGAACATGCCCCAAAGGCCAAATCATCGCAGGAGTGGGGGTAGTCTTAGTCTCCCCCGATCAGCTGGTTATCCAGCGTGCTTACTCCCTTTCGAAGCCGTGCTCCAATAATGTTGCCGAGTACAATGCTCTCATCATGGGACTCCAGCTGGCAAAACAGCTGGGGGTAGATTATCTGGAAGCCTACGACGACTCAAAACTCGTCATTAATCAGAGGAGAGGCCAATACGAAGTTCGCCATAGAGATCTGGTTCCTTACCATGAAGTTGCATTGAACATTATTTCAACCTTCACCAAGTTCTTCATAGAACACGTACCTCGGTTACAAAACCTAGAGGCTGACGCTCTGGCTGGCTTCGCAGTCTCGTTGGTAGCACCCCTCGGGACTCAGCACTATGTCACGGTAGTTGGTCGAGACTTGGTCTGTCCTAAAAACAACATGTCCTCACAAATAGCCCATGCCATATCAACCAGTGCTGGTATTAATGTCCGAGACTGGAGGTTCCCGTTCATCGACTTCGCTGTCTATGGAATTCTTCCAGAAGACCCGAAAGAAGCCGTCTCAGTTAGGAGGCGTTCCCTTCGATTCTATTATGATACAGCTACTAAAATGCTGTACCGACGCTCCTACGATGGACTTCTCCTTCGATGCCTGTCCAATGAAGAAGCAGCCGAAGCCCTTCGAGAAGCTCATGATGGAACTTGCGGGGCTCATCAACCTGGGCCTAAGTTACAGGATCGACTGCGATGTATGGGTTACTACTGGCCGACCATGGCAGCCGACACTGTCGATTATGCTAAGAAGTGCGATGCTTGTCAGCTTCATGCCAACTTCATCCATACACCATCGGAACCACTACATCCTACGGTCTCCTCTTGGCCCTTCAAAGCTTGGGACATGGACATTGTAGGACCTATCACCCCTCCTTCATCGAGGGGACATCGCTTCATCCTAGCTATCACTGACTACTTCTCCAAATGGGCAGAAGCAGTTCCGCTGACGGAAGTGAAGAGCTCTAGGGTGATCAGCTTCATTAAGCACCATATCATCTACCGTTTTGGGGTGCCCCGAAGGATTATCTACGATAACGGTCCACAGTTCATCAGCCATGTTTTCAGCAGATTCTGTGATAAGAATCGCATTCAGAACGTGGCATCGACCGCCTACAATCCGGCAGCAAACGGATTGGCCGAGGCGTTTAACAAGTCTATCGTCAGGCTACTCAAAAAGGTCGTGTCATCCAACAAACACGACTGGGACAAAAAGCTCGGCGAATGGCTTTGTGCCTACCGCTCAATGGTACAGACCCCGACGGGCAACACACCATTCTCTTTGGTCTACGGGAGCGAAGTGGTACTGTCTCTCGAGATCCAGATACCCTCACTCCATGTAGCGATCACAAATCAACTCACAGAAGAAGACAATCAACGTTGCCTTCTGCGAGAATTGGAGGCACTTGACGAAAAATGTCTCCTAGCTCAACAGGGCATCGAACTCTATCAAGCCCGTATATCACAGGCTTTCAACAAGAAGGTCAAGCAGAGGACTTTCCAAGTAGGCGACCTGGTTCTGGCAGTCAGGAGACCGATGGTATTGACACACAAAACACCAATAAAGTTCGAACCCAAATGGGAGGGACCTTTCATCATAGAGACGGTATACTCAAACGGTGCTTACCACCTTGCCCGATCAAACGGGGACTTGTTCATGATGCCCATCAACGGCAAGTTCCTAAATAAGTACTACCCTTGACATCTCTCAGATATGTACTTCTACCTCTACCTAGCAAGGGAGTCAGTGAACCTGATCACCAGAGCTCACATACACCTCCCTCTCACAAAAATCATATGCTTTCGGAACCCAGTTGTTCGATTGCATTCTATCTCTAGTAGAAGGACAGCCACGTCCACATTACCTCTGAGTTGCTCCTCTACACCCTATAAAGCAGAACCTTACGCTCCGTAAGACTATGCTACCCATCATGTTTACCACGTCCACATTACCTCTGAGTAAACATCCCGTACAGACAACCCCTATGTTGCCGTACATCGATCGCAGAACTTCCATGTCCACATTACCTCTGAGTAGTTCCGCGTATCTCCCCAGAGTCACTCCTACCACGTCCATAACACCTCTGAGTAGGAAGATTTCGACATTTGGACCCCATATTTACCACGTCCATATTACCTCTGAGCAAACATGTTGGTTCCCTCAAACTTATTATTTGTACCTAAAAAGTAAGGTACGCAAAAGATAATAGGTCCACACAAATCATCAAGTTCATGACAACGAGAATGAACTCATCACAAAACTTCTTATTCTTTATTTAAAAGTAAAGGATTACATCCCCAGCAGGTGTTATAAATTACACAAGATAACAAAAAAAGGGAAAGGCTACAACCCCTAAGCATCACCAGGATCGGCTGAAAGCTCTTCGATCCGACGCTTCAAGTCTTCTGCCCGAGTCTCTACAGTCGTTAGGACTCGGCGTTCGGCTTCTTGACGCATCATTTCTATGGCCTCAGGGAAAGTGTCATCCTCATGCTTTTCGTCCAGCTATTGTCGCTGCTGGGCCAAGGAAAGAGCTTGGTGGGTGAAAGCTGCTTCCTCCTCCTTAGATGCTACATGTTCAGCCTGGACTCGCTCAGCATCTAACAAGAGTTGGGCCCGCTGGTCTTCAAGGAGTCGAATCTTGGCATTAACCTCCGCTATACTAGCGTCCAACGCAGCTCGCAACTCTACCCTCTCCTGTGCGGATTGAGATAGCCTCTCCACCGCAGCCTCAGCTTCGGCCACCTCACGCTCCCAGACAGCCACGGTGGCCTGATAAGTTGACTCAGTTTCAGCGGTCAACTTCTTCTTTTCTGCCTTTATCAGAGCGGAGAGATCATTTTGCTGGATACTCTGAAACTCGAAAAGCAGCTGGTCGAGCTCGACCACCGATGCCTCCAAGATCTCGGCCATATGATCATGGCCCTGGTGGGAACGTATCAGACCAATATGAGGAAGCGCCATGGTTTTTGCAATCGCAAAACTCCTATTGGCATTTATCACTGCCGATACGCCCTTCTGCAGCATCTTGTACACCGCCTCAATGATAAACTTTACGTACTCATCCGCCTCCGCCAGTACTTGCGGCGTAATAGCAGGAGTTGGAGAAGCTGCTCTAGACGGCGGACCTGCAGAAGACCCGCCGACCTTAATCTGCGAGGCCGGAATCTCAACTTCCGCGGACCCTCTCATCAGAAACTTGAACTCCGCTACTAGCCCAAGGTGCCAAGAGGGCAGAAGGAGCTAAGTGGGGTGTCGATATCGTTCTCCAAGTCGAAGAAACAATAGAGGGTTCCTGCACCAACAGGTCCTTGTCCTTTTCCGTCTCGGAGGGACCACCAACATCCGGAGTTGCCTTCTCCACCTCCGAGGCACGATCTGTAACCAACGCCGGACCCTCCTACTCTGGCGAGCTAGCGGGATCAGCACCCGTCTCCTGGTCGGGCACTTCCTCTGGGGTCGGGCTTGGCAGACTAGGCTCTCCTCCCTGATCAAATCCCTCCGCGGGATTAAAGTCTGCTGCTACCTCAGGGACGATAGCCAGCTCGGCTTCTGCAGCTGGGTCCGGGGTAGGGCTCGGCAATGAAACAGCCGACCTCTCTTCATCATGACGAGGGAAGGAATCAATCCTCTCCTCTGTTTCAATCACACCTGCTGTCCCTACGGCAGACTCAGCAACATCTGGAGGAACGTCATCAGAAGAAGACGAACTCCACTCTTCCTCCTATTCCGAAGGCACAACATCTACTGGGACCTCGACATTAGAGATCCCTATATCAGCTTAGACTATCCTGGGGATGGCTGCACCTTCAGCTTCTCCCTTGACACCATCTGGAGACACCAAAGTCCCCACACAAACGACATCATCAACACCCTCCTCCATGGGAGATACGGTAATCGGAGGAACACGCTCGTCAGAAGAGCTCGCTACCTCCTTCGTTCTAACCAAACCTGGTTTCGAAGCCCGGGACTTCTTCTTCGGCACCGCCTACAAAAAGGAGAACAGAGTCACAAAAATCAAGGAGTAAAACCAGACTATATGGGACGTCTTTACCTCCACGGGAGCCGATCTTGTTGCTACGACAGATGCTACTTCTGGAGCTCCTGCCTTTGGAGTCGTAGTTTTTCTTGGTCTCTTCGGCACAGACGAACCGACCTCCGTATCAGCCTATCTTTTTCCAGCTGGGGTCTCTTCCTGATTACCCTCCGTTGAGGCTACAGCAGCTGACCTATAACCCGCAACCTCTGGTAGGCGATATGATCGAGTTACCGCCAACATGTTGGTCGTCGCCTCTAGCTGTGTGCCAATGATGAAGCTAGTTTCCCTATCATACTCAGGGGACACAGCGTTCATGGCACAATACAGCGTGGCAGCCGAATACAAGATCTACGGCCGAGGATTGTGAACTGGTGTGGTAAAACGGACTCTGGTGCATCCGGCATTGTAATATTGCCAATCCTGGGCTCCATCCAGTAAACTCCCAACAAACTCCAGACTGTTACTGGGGTTCCTTAACATCAGCTGGGTATAGCCAAACTAACGTGCAAATCGGCTAGGCAGATATGGCTCTAGATAGCACTTGTTCTTGTTGCGGTAGACCAGATAGAAGGGCCGAATGCTCTGTAACCAGCGAAACCCCCATATCGGCAGGGTAATCGCATCCTCGCCAGAGTCTTCTAACTCTTTGTCGCCCTCAAAGTCTATGAAGATGGGGTTGATCTTGGTGATCTCCCACCCCTGAAGATAGGACAAGACCCTTCTACAGACAGAAACGCCAGTATGTAGCCACTTCCTTTTATAGAAGCGACAGATAAAGGCATCACCTACAATGTGATCATCTTCAGGGCCGGGGCTCATCATGTTCACATGATGCAGAATCAGCCATCCCATCAGATAATGGAATGGTAGCTCAGCCCGGGGAAAGTTTTCGTTCCTACCCCTTACATGGATCACATCGTCAGCAAAAGTCCTCAAACCCCACAACAGGTTACACACCATCGCGGGAAGGAGGGCTAGAGGGTGACCAAAAACCAGCTTTACCGCTGGTAAGATGAGATTTTAGCTCACTCTTTCTACAGATCCAGAGCCGCCCGAGAACACATAGTCCCGGAGCCATATCATCAAGTCTGCGGCTAACACGGCCCTGGAAGACATCCGGTGTACGCAATGCTAGAAGCAACTGTATACATCGGTGCCACTCTCGCTTGAACGAGGAACCTTCTCATCTAGACGACCCACTTCGGAGGTCACCTCCGCATGAGGCAATCCCTGCGGAGTCACAAACCGAATCATGCAAGGGTCCGTCGAGTCCTGCTTGAAGATGTAGTCCCTCCAAGTAGTCATATGGGGCTGGGACCCGCCCCTATCCTTCCGTTGTAACAGGTAATGGTGGCTCGCCACCTCCTTGAAAATAGCCATCATCTTCTTGTCCTTTTCTTCTAGGACTTGGATCTCTTCATTCGTCAGAAAATATTCCTTGTACGATTTTGAACCCCAGGGAAGTTTGGAAACCACATACATCACGTGCAGAGCCAACCCCAGCTCCCCTACTGGAGTAAAGAAGGTGCCAGTCTGGGAGTTGAACATCTCCAGGAGCGCAAGAAAGATGGACTTGTTGATATCGATGCCCACTGCATGGCACGAAGAGCGGCAGTCAGCCCAATCGCTTTGAGCTCAGTTTTGAATTTTGACAGAACCAAGAGGGTCAACTCATCCCACTTCAACACGTGATGGCACCACCGAAGTGCAAAAGTTGAAGCCCCAAAGGCAAAGGTATCAGGAGGAATGAAACTGTAGAGGCTCCCAGGGCGCAAAGTTCGGCAACTGAACGAGGCCCCGTCTCGCGAGGCAGCCAAGGTATCCCTCTGATTCGAAGTCACATCAATACGAAGGGTCCCTCCTACTGCCCCTCCTTGAGAAGAGTAAGCTCCCATGGCATCCTCCTTTTGGATGCCAAACGGCAGAAAGCCGTCAGCGGCAATTGGCACTCAGACTGCCGTATGTACAGGGTTACGCCCTTCGCCGAGAAGAACCAATCCTCTTTAATCTTCAATATCTTTGCCTCAGTAGAGGTCAACCGGTCACCGAACAAAAAGACAGGCTTCAAAAAAGTCACGTTCTTGAATTTAGCTGATTATAGTCTGCCACTCTCCATCATGTTCTGGAGGAAAACGGGCGACTAATCCCGAATTTGCAACATCCTCTCGGGAGGCTGGTCCTACATGATAGCAGCCATCGCTGGATTAACAATCTCCTCATTGAAGTCAATCCCCATTTGGCAGAAGAAAGCATCCAAAAGGACTTTATTCAGCAAAGGGATTGTCATTGATACTGACACAAAATAAAAGTCAGGCAACAAGAAGAGAAAGAGGCTTAAGAGAAGGACGAAACATTTGGGCCGTGTTTAAAGCATCTGCGCCTCATCTGGGCCCAAAAAGGCTCATATGCATTGAGGCCTCGACGCATAATCAAGACAAAAGTCCATGCCCGTCAGCAGTAAAGCCTCGGCGCATAATCTGGACAGAAGTCCATACGCGTCAGCGGGATATCCTCGGCGCATAATCAGGACAGAAGTCCATGCGCGTCAGCGGGATAGCCTCGGCACATAATCATGACAGAAGTCCATGCACGTCAGCAGTAAAGCCTCGACGCATAATTAGGACAGAAGTCCATACGCGTCAGTGGGATAGCCTCGACGCATAATCAGGACAAAAGTCCATGCGCATCGGCAACAAAGAGTTAGGGCACAAGAACAGGGTACAACTCATCCGTGTGTGCACCGAACTCGTCTAAAAATATCAAGAAGCACTCACCCGTCACCACTGGCTGGATGTCGATGGGAGCCGCAGCAACGACGGAAGAATCCTCCTCGTCGAACTCCACGGGTTCTTTTCCTTTGCTTCGTCCTCGGCCAGCACCACCGCGAGGAGTTTTGGGAGCCATTTCGAGAAAAGAAGATTAGGGTTTTTTGGAAGAAAAAACTCTAAAGAAGAAGACAGCAAAGAGAGGAAGAACTCCCTCTCTCTCTATCAGACGCCTGTTTATAGGCTTGGGTGACGTCAACCGCCATTTTGGGTTCTGTCAAGTGATAACCGTGGATAGTCCAAAAGATCATCACTAAATCTTTTTTGATTTATCCCGAAGCGTTATCATTTGGGCATTTAAAACTGGGAGGAGCATGCACCCCAGAACAGTTATGCACCCCGGACAGTCATGCGCCCCAGAGAAGACACCACCATGCTTCTTATTCAAAGTATTCCAAAACTTGACGAAAAGTTTTGAAAACTTTGAAGGGGGTCTTGTAGAAGCCTAGAATTTCAGGAACGAAAATCCTATGCGCCTAACATTACATGCGCCAGGGAGCTCAAACGAAGTACTTGGCACAAGCAAACAGCAAAAACATAGACATTAAAAGAAGATTTTTTATTTCATATAAAAGTCTATTACATGTCTAAAAGGGGTTTTACAAAGAAGAATTTCTACAAAAAAGACCCTAAGTCTACAGCTAGGCGTAGCAACCGCCATGCGCTCCCAGTCACACTACCAAAATAAGTCATATCAGCGACGTATTTAGCGACTCCAAGATAAAATATCACAAATATTTGGGGGTTTAGCGACGTTTATCTAAGATGTCGCTGTTTGTCGCCAACAGCGACTAAAAGCGACGTCTAGCGGCTACAATTTGTTAAATGGGAATCTGCATCGCAAGTTCGTCGGTACACATCGCTGATATAGCGACGTGTAGCGACGCATTTTAAGTAGCGTCGCCATTTATTAAATATCAGCGATGTTTAGCGACGACTGAGAAGGACGTCGCTAAATGTTTCATATAGGCGGCGAGGGTTTCTTTTTCGATCATTCACAAATTTTTCCTCCAAATTTTTCGTGCGCTCCTCCTCCGCGACGCTCCTCCGACGATTTTCCTCCTCCGGTCTCCTCCTCCGCGGCGCTCCTCCGGTGATCTTCCTTCTCCGGCCTCCTCCTTCTCCTCCTCCTCCTTCCTCAGGTAGCTCTTCCTCAGGTGATCCCCTGTCCCCGCTTTCCAGTTTCTCCTCGTCTTCTAGCTCTCTCTCTCTCTCGCTTCTAGTTCGTGTCCACGAGAGCGTGGACTCTCTGCGGGGGACACAAGACTCACAGTGGACTCGCTGCGGAGGACACGAGAGCGTGGACTCGCTTCTAGTTCGTGTGACACCTATTTTGTTGGTTTGGACACGTCGTGTCCTACTATGTGGACACGAGACTCACAATGTGACACCTATATACTGATACTGAGAGTTTTTGGGCATATCAACTGTCAATTTGATGTTTTGCTTGGATTCGAATTCTAATTTAGGGTTTGAGCCCTATTTACTGATACTGGGAGTTTTTTGGGCATTTTCAGGGTTTTGAAATGATGAATAAATTGACTAATAATTATTATCGAGCCTATAAAATTTCAGCTATGTCACGAAGGATGTTACTAATCCTGTGAACGAGTTTTCTCCTAATTATTCTCGACAGTTGAGTATGATTTAGCTCACTAACATTACTGAAATATGGAATGATTAGTGTAGGGTATGTTGGTCAGGTTTTGGCAGAGTTGGGATATGATAGTATGCATGTTACAATTAACAAGAAATGCTGTTGATACCAAATGTTCCATGACAGGTTACTTGAGTAACCTGGAATGTTTTACCTACTGAAACAAATAGTTTAGGCAAGGGTGTGTATAGGTTTAGAAAAATGGTGAGATACACCAAGTCAGACACTGTCCCTATAGCCATTCGACTGGCGAGGTAGAAATCTATGTACGACATTTGCTATAAGGACTTTGCATTAATCTACGGTACGACATCGTGATCAGGACATAGTCCCTGCAGCCATTCGACTGGCGAGGCAGAAACTATGTAGCCGTAGATAAAGTTGACTGTCCTCCGGCCCTCATCCCTCGGCAATGATGATACGACAACCTATCACTATATCTTATATAGTAGTAGATGATGTCTTAGTATTACATTATGTGAGTTCATCTTGATTCTGTTACATTCTTCAGATACTAGATACGATAAGAACATATACTACACCATATGTACAGAACATAGATGATTCACACTAATGTATGCTAGAATGAATCTTGGGTTGTGTTCTGAGCCATCCGTTCTCATACTTGGCAAAAAATTGAATTTTTTATACTTTATCTGCTTTCGAAAATATACTCAAATTATATGATGGTTCCTTTAGTTAGCTTGCTTATGTTACAATTATATTATTTGTGACTATCGATCTTACCAGATGGCACCCATGACCCGAGGAGCGACACGTCGTTTGAGGGAAATAATGAATGCTGAGGTGGCTCCTCCTACAGTTATGGAGGAAGTGGCACCGGTTGCTAGTGAGACCGAGAGTTCTATTTATCCAGCACCAGTAGCTAGTGAGACCGGGAGTTCTATTCATGCAACACTTGCAAGGGACGACATCTCTCCTCACGCCAAAGATCTCAATTTTTCGAGGTGGTTGTGTGATCGTATCACTGAGCGTTTGCGTGAGCTGCGTAGTTCTCATTAGCTATTAGTATTGGGTTGTTTTTGTATTAGACTATTTGTATTGGGTTGTTTTTGTATTAGACTATTTGTATTGGACTACATATATGAATTAGTACAGTATCAATCTCTGGATTGTATTGGTACTACGACCCTCATCCCTCGACAATGATGATACGACAACTAACCAGAGAGAATACTCTGAGAGATCCATCTAAGTAGGACGTATACTCTGAGAGATCACCTTTACAAGTATGATATCAGTAGTGGGATTGAGTGTGTACGTCCTACTCAGATGGGTCTCTCACCGTTACTATTTTTTTCTGACAGCATGGTGGATGTGCTCCGTCAACAGATTCTTGCTCCGAGCCAAAACTTTGCCCCGGAGCTCAAGAGGACATCCTTCGTGTAGAGCTCGAGTGAGAGGTACCTGACAGCATGGTGGTCTCCTTTGTCAAAGTATCCGTGCTTATCACACATTGGTTGTGGGACGAGCACGGATACTTTAACAAAGGAGACCACCATGCTGTCAGGAACCTCTCCCTCGAGCTCTACACGAAGGATGTCTACTTGAGCTCCGGGGCAAAATTTTGGGTCGGAGCAAGAATCTGTTGACGGAGCACATCCACCATGCTGTCAGAAAAAAAAAGTAACGGTGAGAGACCCATCTGAGTAGGACGTACACACTCAATCCCACTACTGATGTCATTCTTGTAAAGGTGATCTCTCAGAGTATACGTTCTACTCAGATGGATCTCTCAGAGTATCCTCTCCGGTTGGGTTCTGTTCTGAGCCATCCATTCTCACACTTAAAATACATATGAATTAGAACTGTGTTTTATATTTTCGGCAAACCAAGGGATTTGATTCTGTATTTTATATTTTGGTTTCTGTATTTTGGCTTCAGCTCCATTTGCATTAATCTACGGTACGACATGGTCCCTGCAGCCATTCGACTGGCGAGGCAGAAACTATGTAGCCGTAGATAAAGTTGACTGTCCTCCGACCCTCATCCCTCGGCAATGATGATACAACAACCTATCACTATATCTTATATAGTAGTAGATGATGTTTTAGTATTATATTATGTAAGTTCATCTTGATTCTGTTATATCCTTCAGATACTAGATACGATAAGAACATATACTACACCATATGTACAGAACATAGATGATTCACACTAATGTATACTAGAATGAATTTTTGGTTGTGTTCTGAGCCATCCTTCATCTGCCCCCTTCCCTGTCCCTCTCGTTATGTCGTGAACCTCTTCCTCTATGCCATCAAAATCAGAATCCTCGACTCTCTTTCGCTTTTTGGATATTGACCCAGCTTCCAATCTCTCATTTCCCTCCAGGTCCACTCTACTCCCAATCTCTTCCTCTTTTATACACGGATCTACAGAATCAATACCATCCAAGGAAGGCAAAACTGAATCAGCATTGTCTTCCGGATCATCCTCATTAAGGCATAACGGGCTGCTCAGCATGCCCAGCTTCTTCAACTTCTCGCTGGCTGCAGAGTCAAAATGGGAACGGGTCCTCTTTATCGGCCCGGAGCTCTGGCTCGCACTCGTCGCCTCGCTACTGGTTTTCTCTCCTCCTCTGACGCGGGTCATAAGAAAAGAAATTTTGTACCTCTTCTTCACATAAACATCATTGCCGCCTTGTACTCAAGCCTCCTCGTCTGTGACGCTATCCAACTTCTCGGTGCCTACATTGTCACTTGAATCTCCCCTTCGACTCGTATCATCCTCTTCTTCGCCTGTCTTTTTGCTCTCTGTCTTGCAATCATCTGCTATCACCGCTGACTCCTTCGACTCCTTCTCCGATGACTCCGAGAAGGAGGAGGAGGAGGAAGAGGAGGAAGACTCGGAGAAGGAGTCGAATGAGTCGACGGTGATAGAAGATGATTGCAAGACAGGAAGCGAAAAGACAGGCGAAGAAGAGGACGATACGAATCGAAGGGGAGATTCGAGTGACAATGTAGGCACCGAGAAGTTGGATAGTGTCACGGATGAGGAGGCTCGAGTACAAGGCGGCAATGATGTTTATGTGAAGAAGAGGTACAAAATTTATTTTCTTATGACCCGCGTCAGAGGAGGAGAGAAAACCGGTAGCGAGGCGACGAGTGCGAGTCAGAGCTCCGGGCCGGCAAAGAGGACCCGTTCCTATTTCGACTCTGCAGCCAGCCAGAAGTTGAAGAAGCTGGGCACGCTGAGCAGCCCGTTATGCCTTGATGAGGACGATCCGGAAGACAATGCTGATTCAGCATCTTCCTTTTCCTCTCCTCCACCATAGCTCTGGACCCATCTGCTCCTCCCTACTTCCCTTCTTCTTATTTGACTCTCTCAGCCACATATGATATCCACCTCAAGTGTAGAGTTATGGAAGAAGAAGTGGGCAGGAAGAGGAGGGGGAGCAGCACAGCCGGCGGCATGACCCGGAGGAAGTACAGATATTTTCTTCAAATCCTTAGGAGAACTATAAGGATATATCTTTTTACAACATGTCATCTTGTCAAAGGCCCTTAATGAGAATATCATGTTACCGCGGTGTCGGAAGACTAACAAGTCATAATTTTTTATGCCGTGTGTATTGACATAATCCCCCCAACTCTTTCCTTCTATGTTGTAATCTTGAATTACTACATAGAAGGAAAGAGTTTGGAGGATTATGTCAAAACACACGGCTTAGAAAATTATGACATGTTAGTCTTCCGACACCGCGATAACATGGTTGTCACATTAAGGGTCTTTGACAAGGTGATATGTTGTAAAAAGATATATCATTATAGTTCTCCTACGGATGTTG
Organism: Iris pallida; assembly: GCA_029216955.1. Lineage (NCBI taxonomy): Eukaryota > Viridiplantae > Streptophyta > Magnoliopsida > Asparagales > Iridaceae > Iris > Iris pallida. The sequence continues at coordinate 10,707,573 of JANAVB010015000.1, forward strand.
AAAAAAACCTCTGTACTTCCTCCGGGTCATGCCGCCGGCTGTGCTGCTTCCTCCTCCTCTTCCTGTCCACTTCTTCTCCCCCGACTCTACACTTGAGGTGGATATCATATGTGGCTGAGAGAGTCAAATAAGAAGAAGGGAAGTAGGGAGGAGCAGATGGGTCCAGAGCCATGTTAGAGGAGAGGAGAAGGAAGATGCTTGATCAGAACTTGAGGTAGAAAAGTTATGACGTTGATAGCGTGAGAGAGGAAGGTAAGTGGCTGTATGCCTTTGGCTCACTCGAGCGGTATTTGTCCTCCGACCCTTATCCCTCGGCAATGATGATACGACAACCTATCACTATATCTTATATAGTAGTAGATGATGTCTTAGTATTACATTATGTGAGTTCATCTTGATTCTGTTACATTCTTCAGATACTAGATACGATAAGAACATATACTACACCATATGTACAGAACATAGATGATTCACACTAATGTATGCTAGAATGAATTTTGCGTTGTGTTCTGAGCCATTCGTTCCCATACTTGGCAATTAAGTTGTGGACCATTATGTTTGACATTGTTGTTAAAATTTTCATATATCTGTGTTGATTGATGAGATTGTGTTTCAAACGTGTTCGTGATTGTGTGTATCTGTATTGTTTGATACTGTGTTCGTGATACACACCGTCGTTGTTGTAACAAATGGTGTAGGGGATGCTGCTAATTGCTGCAAATGTTGCAAATACTGCAGGGGATGCTGCAAATGCTGTATTATTATTTTTTCAAGATTAGCAACGTTCAGCGACTTTCAGCGACGTCCAGCGACGACGTAACGTCGCTAAGTAAGTATCACAACGTCGCTAACTGTGATGAATACCATCGCTGATCGTCACTAAACGTCGCTACGCAAGACGTCGCTAAACGTCGCTATATGTCGGTACTATAGCGACGTAGCAACGTCGCAGAACATCGTCATTTGGCTCTCAGGCCAGGTCAGCATCGATGCATGTCAAGTCGCTCAACATTGCTAGGATGCGTCGGTAAATGATGACGTTTTACGTCGCTGGTAGTCGCTGAATTAGCGACGTGTCCGCATCGCTGAGTATCATCGCAATAGCGACGTATTGCGATGTTTTGTTGTTTAGCGACTAGGTTAATTGCGACTACGTGCAAACGTCACTAAGTACGTCGCTAATCTATATTAGCGACGTATTTTCTCTATTTAGCGACGTCCTGAGGTGTCGCTGATTTGACAGATTTTAGTAGTATCAGGCGCATCTCTTCAGCGTCTCAGTCAGGCGCGTCTCTTCAGCGTCTCAGTCAGGCGCATCTTTTCAGCGTCTCAGTCAGGCGTATCTCTTCAGCAGCTCAGTTATGTGTATCCCTTCCGCATCTCAGTCAAGCGCATCATGATATCTCAGCATATGCGCTCCACTTTGACCCGATCGGGTGCTTCAACAAATGAAGCATTTATTGAGCAAGGGTGGGTGATCAACCCCACCCTAGCGGGAGGAAGAGCTCTCCAAAGGAAGAGGAGGGCACCGCAAGATCCGCGACAAAAGGAGGCTTTCAACACAACCAGAATGGGCAACACCCACTCTGACAGAAGAAACAGCCTCCAAAGCCAGGGGCACCGCAATTCCGATCTGCGGCTCTTCCAGTATAACGGAGACGAGGCTCAAGCATCCCGATCTTCGGATGCAACAGGCACCTTCCACCTGCCTCAGAAGCCTTCGACTCCGACTTTCGGATGTAACAGTCACCTTCAAGTGCATGAACGAAGACAAGTCATCGCATCTTCACCCTCAGAAACATCTCGTCAAGAGAATGTGCTCGAGCAAACAAGTTCATTCGGAAAGATATGAGGGAACGAGAAGCAAACTCTCTCCTTGCCACTATTTATAGGCCGGACAAATCAAACCCATGCGCCAAGTGGCGGGCTCTCCGAATCCCGTGCAATAAATTTGCATTTATGGTGATGAACCTGACGCTTCGAATTCGGCCAAGTCAAAAACGGCTATTTAAAGCACTCGAAGAACGCAATAGTCGGACCAATAAAGGTACGTCATGCAAACGGATGCGCTGGCCAGACACGGCGCATCGTACAGACGTGCCCGTTCCAAAGCGCCCCGTAAAGATACGCCCAACAAAGCACAGATCCATGCATCCTAATCAACATGGACCCATGCGCCCATTCCGGCTCATCACCCATCAAACAATTAATGCTCAAATGATAGAGTTGGCAGCACGTCCCCCGAGGACTGAACACTTAGCAGCTTTTTCAGAAGATGAAGCGTCGCTGACATCAGCATCATCATTACTTTCCTCCGACGGTTACAAGCCACGTGGCCGCCCAACCATTTTCCATACGCCTCCGCAGCCATACGCCCAAATCTCTGCATGCGCCTCAAAAGCCATGCACCTCAGACTTTTCTCTGATCCCTAAAGACAGAGGTCAAGTCACTACTGAAGCCCCGCATGCGCCTCAAAAGCCATGCGCCCAGACTGGTTCGTGACTCCTAAAGGTTACAAGCCAAAGTCTACTCATGCGCCCAATCCTAGGCGCATCCTGTCAGATTACTCTCCACCAAATCTGAGATCTTTGAGCTACGGATACGCGCCACGTGTCTTTTGACTCAGTTAAGCCGATGAAGGGGTGCTAATCACCCAAGATCTCAGCAACCGAAAGATCTTCTCCATTGCTACGTGTTAGCTCTGCCGTAGCCCATAAATACAATAAGAAGAGTTCAACTCCTCAATCCGAGCATACCGTCCATACGCCTCCATCAGCAATTAACACATGGCATCCCCACAAACAGGCGCATCCTACTTATGTGTGCATGAGCAGCCAACCTGCTGCTTATAAATAGAAGGATCATTCCCTCTCACACACACATAGAGATACATAGAGACTGTTAGAGATCAAGACACACAGTCAACCAAAGCATCAGAGTTTACTCCCAGAGATCGGAAGAGACACTCAACGTCTTCTTCCTCTCCGTAAGCTCCAGCACCCAGAGCAACTCAGACCTTCAGAGAACCGAGAACCGTTGTTAGATCGTCAACGGAGTCAACGTATTACCACTCGCTCCATCGACACAAAAGACCCAGATAAACAAAAGTGTACTCCTAGGACTACATCTAAGTCCTACATTGTAACACTATTCGGTTTGTATTGAAATTACATCAAAAGATTTTAATGGCAAACAGTTATGAGATGTATATGCGGTTTGGTCACGAGGCATCCATGCGGTTCAGTCCTGTAGCGCTCATGCGGCTCAAGTATGAGGTATCCATAAAGGTCAGTTGTGCATATGTGGCTCAACCCATATGGCCCCATCATACAGAACACATGCAGTCCCATGAGATAGGGGATATATCGATCATGCCCAAAGTACTGAGGCAATTTATGACAAGCCCGTATTTAGAATATGCGATATGGCTGTTCAAATTTAAGTCTTCGCTTTCCCACCGTCCTTACCCTTAACAGAGGGTTGCACGTCAGGATGAACGAAAAAAGAGTCTTTAGCATTCGACGGAGAGGCGAGCCCCTTCCCTTTGGCCAAAGCATCATTCGACTTGGAAGCTTTCGAATCCATGGCTAACTGGGACAGAAAGATGACGATGATAATGAAGACGAAGGAGAAAAAGTTGAAGGAAAAAACTCTCTCCGTATGGCCCATATTTATAGCTCCTCAAAGTGGAAACAGATGAACGCCGCTTCGATTCTCGTACCCATTAAAGATAATAATGACGTTTAGGGATTTTTATCCTTAATAACCGTCACCATCGCTTCGATTCCCGTATCCATTAAGGATAATGATGATGTTTGGGGATTTTATCCTTAGTAACCATCAGCTTTGTCTAAAAAGAGCCCAAATCCAAAACTAAATCAAGGCATTAAATATAGCAGTGACAATTGGCAGACAAGATCTCCCTGTGGCACAAGATCTCCTGGTGGCACAAGATCTACCTGCGGCCCGAAAATGTCCCTGAGGCCCAAAATGTTCCTGTGGTATGACGTCTCTTCTGACTCGAAGATTTTTCTGCGGCTTGATATATGTCCATGCTTCTTATTCAAAGTATTCCAAATTTGCAATTTAAAAACTTTGAAGGGGGTCTTGTAGAAGCATGGAAAATATAGGGTTCATGCGGATCACAACTGACCGTATGAGTCCTCTTCAACAGATTGACCCGCATAAAGAAGAGCCGCATAACAGACTCAGCACGTCCCCTGCCGTCTATCTTCACCAGACTGATTTTTGAGCCGCAGAAAGAATAGTTACTTATGTGGCCAAGCTGATCAATCCTTCTGATAAAGCTGACAAATTCTGGTCTGATAAAGCTGACAAACTCTGACAAGACTGACAGCTCTGACAACTCTGATAACTCTGACACTCTGACAAAAAGAAGATAAGACATGACTAGACTGGACCCGTACGGCCAAAAGGACTGCGACCCGAGCCGTATACGGCTCAATCTATGTACCTCATGCGGCCATTAGCAACGTAAATTTAGCAACTTTTTACGAACGTCGCTAAATTGTTCACATTAGCGAAGTTTAATTGAAATATCGCTAACAGTCGCTACTAGCGACGAAAATAGCAATGTGACAACGACATATATTAGTTACATGAGCTAGTCGTCGCAAAACGTCGCTATGACGTCGCTAATAGCGACTAATTTAGTGACGTTAGGATGAACGTCGCTAAATTCTAATTAAATTCCCCCCGATTCATTTCCCCCCATTTTACTCTCTCACTCCCTCCCTCCGGCGCTCTTACTCTCTCCGACGCTCTCACTCTCTCCGGCGACTCTCCTCCCTCTCCGGTACGTGACTCCCTCTCTCTCTCTCTCTCACTCTCTCTATTTTGGTTGTTGGTGGTTGGGGGGTGAGGGTGGCTCGGAGGGAGGGGCAGGGGGTGCGGGTGGTTGGGGGGTGAGGAATGGTTGGGGGTGGCTGGGGGGGTGGGACAGGGGGGTGAGGGCGGCTGGAGGTAAGGAGGGGGATAGGGGAAGAGAGGGTTAGGGTTACAGTTAGGGATGGGTGTGTATTGGGGGGGTGAGGGCGGCTGGAGGTGAGGAGGGTGGCTGGGGGGAGGGAAGGGTTATGGTTAGGGTTCGGGTTAGGGTTAGGGGTGGTTGGTGGGGGAAGGAAGCAGGGGGTAAGGGGGGCTGGGGATGGAAGGGGGGCTGATGGGGGAGGGGTTAGGGATAGGGTTCGGATTAGGGTTAGGGGTGGTGTAGGGGGGAGGGGTGCGGAGGGCTGGGTCAGGGGCACCGATAGTGCCAAAAAATATGATAATTTAGTAATAATTATTTGTTTTTCGACACCGAAAAATCTGATACTCCGATCCGAAACCACCAATAGTGCCGATATTTGTAACAAGTAGTTTTGTTGGTTGGTTAATACCGTCGTCTATTTTCCTTGATCCCGATACTCATAGGAATGGTCCCGAGTCACGGCCGTACGTAGGGTTAGGACCTTCTTGCTACTCATGGGGTTGGGGGGTCTGTTGCTCGGGGTGGGTCCCCGAGGGGGCTCGCAGTATATATGTATGTATGTAGTATGTAGTATATCTGTTTCAGTTTTAAAGTTTATTCATATTTACCGATATCTAGAAATGGCTATATATATGTATCTGCTAGACCGTTCATGGATGTACAACCGTATTCGAGATAACAGGTGCGGTATGCGAGATGAATACATCGCCGGAGTAGAACAATTCCTCCAATTCGCGAAGGCATTTCCTAAATCCATGGACGGCATGGACATTAAGTGTTCATGTGCAAAATGTCGGAACATGAAGTTTCAACCAGAATTGGATGTGACGCATCACTTATACACAATTACTACCAATGGACCGCACACGGAGAGCTTGTACCTTTAGCATTCCAAGCGGAGCCTTATGTGGAGCCTTATGTGGAGCCTTATATTGAGCCTTATGTGGAGCCTTATATGAATGTCCATAATCAAACTGGTGTCGACAACGAGTACGTGAACATGGTCTTCGATGCTGCGGGGCCTAGTTTCGATCCATACAATCGTGACGCAACTGAGGCACCGAATGCTGATGCCGTGAAGTTCATAGAGTTGCTGGAGAATACAAGGACTCCTTTGTACCCTGGCTGTAAGGACCATTCACCGTTAGAGGTGATCACTCGGCTCTTAAGCATAAAGTCTGACTTTAACATGTCGCAAGAATGCTACAATAGAGTGCTCGAGTTGATTACAGATATCTTGCCGGAGGGTGCCAAGTTACCGAAAGACTTCTACCTCTCTAAGAGGATGGTGAAATCCCTCTGGATAGGATACGACAAGATCGATTGCTGTTAGAACGGATGCATGCTTTACTATAAATATCACAAGGATGCAGAAGTGTACGAATTTTGTAGTGCTGATCGCTATAAGCCAACTGCTACAGGCAAGTCTAGAAGACCAACTGCTTCAATGTACTACTTGCCGTTGATGTCACGGTTGTAGAGGTTGTTCATGGTGAAAAAGACTGCCAAAAATATGAGTTGGCACAAGCGACAATAGACTGAAGGAGTGTTGGATCACCCATCTGATGGAGACGTGTGGAAGCACTTCGATCGACCATATCCTAATTTTGCTTTTGATGTGCGTAATGTAAGTTTGGGGCTATGCTCTGATGGTTTCACCCCATTTGGTCTTTCAGGCTCCCAATATTCATGTTGGCCGATAATCCTCACTCCGTATAACATACTGCCTTTGATGTGCATGAAGACACCTTACATGTTCTTAACTATTATCATCCCCAGTTCGAACAACCCGAAGAGGAACATTGACGTGTACTTACAGCCGTTGATAGATGAGCTGAAGCAGCTATGGAAAATAGGGGCATACACGTATGATGCTTCGAAAAAATAGAATTTTCAGAAGCGGGCAGCACTAATGTGGACACTCAACGACTTTTCGGCTTATGGAATGTTATCTGGATGGAGCACTCGTGGTCGACTTTCATGTCCGTATTGCATGGACCGCACTAAGGCTTTTCGTTTAAGACACGGAGAAAAGCCATGCTTCTTTGATTGTCACCGGCAGTTCTTGGCGAAAGACCATCCGTACCGTAGGAATAAAACTGCTTTCCGTGCCGGAGCTATGGAGAAGGGCGATCCACCGCCAATGTGGTCCGAAGAGGACACATGGGAGCAAGTAAAAAAATACCAAGTGCTATTGAAGATCCCACAACAAGCAGCCGTTGCGAAGGATTTGGCGAAGATCATGACTGGACCAAAAGGAGTATATTCTGGAATCTACCATATTGGAGCACAAATCTGATTGTACATAACCTTGACGTCATGCATATCGAGAAGAACGTGTTTGATAACATAATTAATACTGTAATAGACGTCAAGGAAAAGACAAAAGATAATCAGAAGGCTAGATTGGACTTAGCCGAAATATACAGACGTCCTACATTGCACATGATAGACAACAGGAAGGGAAAGCTTTTGTGGCCTAAGACAATCTACTCGCTGGACAAGGAGGACTAAGTGAGACTTTGTAGATGGATCCAGGACTTAAATTTTTTGGACGGATACGTCTCCAATCTAAGAAGATGTGTCGACATAAAGGGGTGTAACTGACCGGAATGAAGAGCCACGATTGCCACGTATTCATGGAAAGGTTAATTCCTGTTGCATTTCGAGAATTATTACCGCCGGTAGTCTGGGGTCCATTAACAGAGCTTAGCATATTCTTCAGAGATCTTTGTTCTTGCAAGTTGCTCGTCAATCGTTTAGAGAAGCAAGAGAAGGACATTGTGGTAACACTTTACAAACTTGAGAGAGTTTTTCCTCCTGCATTCTATGACTCAATGGAGCATTTGCCGATTCATCTTATCCATGAGGCTCTTGTTGCTGGACCTGTTGATTATCGTTGGATGTACCCGTTCGAGTGACAGTTGAACCACCTCAAGAGGAAGGTAAAAAATAAGGCACGGGTAGAGGGTTCTATTTGTGAAGCATATGTCCTTGAGGAGATTTCAAACTTCTGTTCCATGTATTTTCAGCCTTATATTTCTACAAACAGAACAAGAGCTCCCAAAAATGACGACGGCTATGAAGCTGGTATTGAGGCAAAGCTGAAAGTATTTACTGCCTACGAAAAACCATCTGGTAAAATAAAAAAAAATATCTAAATAACGACGAGGTTAGCGCTGCAATGTTATATGTATTGCTCAACTGCGACGAGGAAGAAGTGGACAAGCTAGAGAGGTAAGTAAAATTATTTCGCGTGCTTCGTTGCTTCTCAATATAACTAATATACCTATGCTTCGTTGCTTTTCAGCATATTTAAGGATGAGGTAACGTCCAACAATCCGTACACAACCGAAGAGGAAGTAGAACAGCAAATGAGACTTTATTTTCCTTTTTGGTTGAGAGCATATGTACGGATATCTTCACAATTTACTTTTTTTGTACGTATATACTTGCATAGAATAATTAAATTAGCATCGTTTATTTGGTATTTAGGTTGATCGTTCGAAGGCAATCATTGAGAATGAGTATATTAAAACTCTAGCCAAGGGACCAATTTATCAAGTGAAGACCTGGCCAAGTTACTGCTTAAATGGCTTCAGGTTCAAGTCAACAAATGCTCGAATAAGAGACGACTTCTTGGATTTAGATTCTATGAAGAATAGTTGTTTGTGCATAAAATCTTCAAACTACAAAGATGTCGACCCAGGAAATGACTTCTTTGGCATCTTACGGGAGATTGTTGAACTAACATACAATTATGCTATAGAACCTTGTAAGATCGTCTTGTTCAGATGTGACTGGTTCGATCCAATCCAAGATCGAGGTTGGAGAGTTGACAATATGGTCTTGTTGACATAAATTATCGCCATCGATATCAAGCTTATGAGCCGTTTATTCTAGCAAGCCAGGCTCAGCTAGTTTACTTTACCAGCTATCCAAAACGAGGAGCCGGAAGATCAGATTGGTGGGCAGTCTGTAAGACTAAAGTCAGAATACCTTCGATGTCGATGAGATAGCTTATCAGGAAGACGAACTACCTCTTATTACAAATATTGTCGATGTGGACTCAACGGAAGTTCCTCATGACATGTTTTATCAATTGGAAGAGGTAGAAGTATCAGAAGAGGAAGAAAAAGTTGATAGAAGTGAAGAGGAAGAGGAAGAGGAATCGGAACAAGATGGATTTTCAGAAGATGATTGAAAATATTTAATTTTTAGATGTAATATGGTTTACTTTTATTATTTTTCAGATGTAGTATGGTTTACTTTTATTTTTTTCAGATGTAGTATGGTTTACTTCTGTATTTTTTCAGATATGGCTCGATGTGGATCCTTTGGTTCCGGTGCTGCTGGGAGTCGATGAGGCCGACAGTCTCCACTACTACTCCTCCTCATCCCCCCGCACTCCAGTATATACTAGCGGTCTAGTCACCGGCAGTGTCTCCATACCTGGCTCTAGCAGTTCCAGGCTAGGGCTTTCATCTTCTACGTAGCCAGTACTGTCGAGTATTTCAGAGGCCGACCCCACTACTGAGGAGCAGGCCGAGGCTGAGGCCCCCGCCGAGGGTGAGGGCGATGGCGAGGCCCACACCGAGGGCGAGGCCGAGGCCGCGCGAGGGGCAGGCTGCGGGCAGGGGCATGGGTAGGGGCAGGGGGGCATGGGCAGGCTACAGCTCCCTTTTGAGACAAATCCTTCGTATCGTCCGAAGGGGGATATGAGGTTGGAGATTTGGGCTTGTACTCGGACCAGGAGGTAAGTAAAATTATTGCATTTAATTTATTTAAATTTATTATAAATTTGTTTAATAAATTTTAATTTCCATTTTACAGGTATTATCCCTCCTCCGTACACCGGTCGCTGGGTACATTCCTGCGACAGAACTACGGGGGACCCTGGATCAACTGGAGGGATGTCCCGACCTACAAGAAGGCCTTCTGGTTTAAGCACTTCTCGGTACGTAAAAGTTTATTTCCTTTTTAACATTTAGTATGTTATGTTATAACTTACGTACTTCTATGATTTTTTCAGCGGACTTACTTCTTCCCTCCCCACCGTGCCGTTGCTGTCGAGTCTATTTTTTCTAGCGTTGCCAGCAAGCTCATTAAGGACACGATCCTCGACAAAAAGGATCGCGAGCGCCGGGGAGAGCCTATTCAGGGTTGGATCTCTGCCGCCGACTGGGCGGCAATGAAGAGAAGATTCGAGTAGGGAACCTACAAGGAGAAGTCCGCGAAGTCTAAAAGAGCATGACAGGCGGAGTCGCAGTGGTGTGGTGGGTCACGGTCCATGATGGATTTCTTCACTCATATGGTACATATCTCGCCGTATACCCATAATTAATACTTTATAGTAATATATTTCTTTCAACTTAACTGACAAATCATATAATAATTTCGTAACAGGTTGAATCGGGAGAGGACCCGAATATGGTGACCTTGTTCCTCGCTACGCACACGAAGGGGGAGCAGTTCGTTGACGACAAGGCCCGGGACACCTATGTAAGTTTTGCTTAATATTAATTTTTAGTTACGTAGAGAATTCATATAGATGTTATTTCTAGGCCTAGTTTTTGAAGTTTTACTTAATGCTAGTTCATTAATATTAATTTTTAGTTATGTAGAGAATTCATATAGATGTTATTTCTAGGCTGAGTTTTTGAGGCTTAGGGAGGCCGGGCCGACACGGTCAGAGGGAGCTGCTGCTAGCACTTCCTAACAGCCCCCGGCTGCCGCAGCTCAGTCAGATGACGAGCTGCAGATGAGGGCCGTTCGTGGCATACATAGGGGTATGTACTATGGTACGGGCTCCTATGGTGCCTTCATTGCGTCACAGGCCTCTACGATCGCCACTAGTGTGCCCGGCCCCGCACATACTGAGGAGTCGCTCCTCCACCAGCAGAGTGTTGATGCGCAGATCGCAGCTCTGCGTGACAAGATACTGCAGAGGATGGTGGTATCGCAGTCGCATCAGCAGCCGCATACGGATGATTCTGCGCTCATCTTCCATTTTGAAAATGCTTGAGGAGATGACTGAGGCACTGCGACAGATGACCCGCGCTACGTAGGAGACTACGCAGCGGTTGGTCGAGCAGATACAGCAGTTTCGCGAGATGGCTACGGAGCGACCGTCTGCTGGTACACCGGGTGCATCGTCTACATCTGACGGTGCACAGAAGGACATACTCGTCAACCTGTTATCACCGGAGGAGTATCAGACGATCCTGGCGTCGCGACGACAGTCATCTGGTGGCGCTCCTCCTCCAGCTCCGGCTCCAGCTCCAACTCCAGGCGATCAGTAGTTTTGTTTTTGTATTTTCGGACTTTGTACTTTATATTTTTTACTTTGTACGTATTTGGGGATATTGACTTTGTTCGTTGATGATATTGACTTTGTACGTATTTAAGAATATTGACTTTGTTCGTTGAGGATATTATTGACTTTGTTCGTTGAGGATATTACTTATTCTTTATATTTTTTGTCTATTCTGAAGTATATTGTGCGTGCCGGTGTTGAGTGTTCTATCGAGGGAGTCGGCGAACCCAGGGATTGGATTATGTATTTTGGATTCTATATTTTGGCTCAAGCTCCAGCTCCATTTGTATTCTGGATTCTTTTTTTATATATTTTTTAACTTAGCGACATTTTTAGCGACGTTAATAAGCGTCGCAAAACTGTAGCAATGTTAATGAACGTCGCTAAATTGCTGATGTGGCACCGAATATGATGTCAGCACATCGTCGCCAAAATGTCGCTAAAGTGTCGCTAAATGGCGACCACACACTCACGTCGTAAATAGCGTCGCTAATTAGCGACCACGTGAGAACGTCGCAAATAACGTCGTAAATTAGCGACGTTAACAATGTCGCTAATTAACGTCGCCATAGCGACATTTTGCGATATTTTTTCGATTAGCGACACGCTTTTTTCCGTCGTTTATACAACGTCGCTAGAAACGTCGCTAAAAAAATTTAGCGACGTTTTAACTGGGTTTAGCGACGTTTGTGAACGTCGCTAATTTGATAGATTCTGGTAGTGATAGAACCTATGCGGCTCAAAAGTCCCCAAGCTACATGCGGACTAAGGGAGACTGCCGCATGAGCCTTATGCGGCCAAGCATGGCCAAACTCTGAAAGGCCTATGCGGCTCAAAATGACTCAAGCAGACTGATCCTATCTTGCGATGAGACACATGGCAGGCTGACCAAGTCTCAACCAACCAGATTTGCTACGACAAAATCTCAACAACCCCCACCAGCTGGCTGCCCGAGATCGAGTCTTTGTGTGCTGTGATAGACACGTGGCCCCTTATGCGACCCAAAAATTTGCTACTGCAGAAAATACTATAAATAGCAGGGTATCACACCCAGGCAAATGGTTGGCAATCCAAGGCTGGTAACCTACGAAGGGCAATTTCTTCAAGAGTAAGGAACGCGTCTGATAGTCCAAGTAAGGCAGAGTTGCTACACTTTTCCGAGCCTCTATCGTCACCCCCAGAATCAAAACTAAAAAATTGTACTTAGATTGTTTTCTAGGATTTTTTTTTAGGCTTTTCTTTGTACAAGCGAGTTTGCAATCAAGTTCAATTCATCTGTAATTTGTTGTGCTTGATATTTAATGGCAAATAGTCTCATGATAGAGTTGTCTAGTCCTACACCACTGTTCCATTGACTTGATATGAATTGACTTGAGTATGACTTGACTTGACTCATGAAAATTCTATAGACTATGAGCGTTTACCTTGACTATGATCTATAGGATTATTTAACCTTGATACTAGGAATGGATACCATCTCGATCGGGATTGCTTGCCTTGACTACGATTGAGATACTATAGATTGGGAGTATTTGCCTTGACTAGAGTCTATAGGATTGACCTATTAGCCACTTCTAGTGTGCCATGCCAGTATCCTAAGTTCCTTATATCTTGGTCTCCTTGCGTCTAGTGATTCGTTCATGCCTATTTTCTTATTTTCCTTGCATATTTTATATTATTACATTTGGCATATTTTTCTGTATCTTGCTACGTTCCTCTGAAGACCTAGTGATCTCTCCAGGTTTGCTGAGCTCGTTTATAGATTAGATGGAGCTCGATAAAGAATTAGCTTACAAATACTAGGCTATATAAGCATCATTAGTCAAGATGGTAAAAACATAGGCACATGGCATTTTAGGTTGAAAGAAAGTAGAATTAGTTCAACTCCTTGAGTCTTTAAGTCATATCCTGTGTTGGTCTCTATATAGTCGTCCTATAGTCTTCTTGTCCAAGTCTTTGGTTGACTAGATGGGTTAGGGTCCTCTAAATTCTAGAATCTAAGTAAACTTATGAATATAGGTCACAAGGACAAAAGGATTGCTAGGTCACAAGGCATTCTACCCAACTTAAAAGGATTAAACTAATGGTGTTTTGGGACAAAAGAAATATGTCTAACTAGTAGGGATCACCTTTCTAACCTCTAGTATGCACGAAGGGAAGTTAAGAATAGTGATGGAAGGAATCAAGCAAGATGTAAATCAATGGTAGTTTAAAAATAGAATTGAGGAAGGGGTCAAGTATGTGGATGAGATCCTAGACTCTAATACAATTCGCAGGCTTGCTTGGTACGGTAAAGTAACCAAACAATTTATCTTGACCTGCATGGGCCACCACAAAAATATGTAACGTCCCAGTCCCAAAATACGTAGGACTAGGAACATTGACATGCCAGCTGTATACATACGAAGTACATGACCCCGTATGGATAAAGTAAACCATGACACACTAAATCTCATCCACAAATATAAAGGAAAAATAATATAAAATCAACTTTGAATTGTCATGTACACTTGTTGGACGGAGACAAATCCACTACCAACTATTAAATGAAAAGAAATAGGTATACATGAAAGAAATAATCAAGCGAAGTGAAGAGCGTTCCAAGAGCATGCTATCTACGAAGCAAAAGAGTAAATCATGTCCTTGGCTAGAGCACCTGCGGAAAGTTACAAAACACACCTCAAGAATTCACCAGGTCCTCAGAGGAACGTAACAAGATATAATAAACAATATGCCATAAACTGAATATAAAGCTGCTCAATAATAATCCGGACCATAACAAGGTTCAGTACCTTATCATCGAAGCAGATAACCACACCTACAACCAAACATGGACAAGGTGTGGCAATTACTACACGACAAGATATGGTTCCAAGTCATGGTCAGGTATAAGTACATAAACCAAAAGTACCTATACCTACCAGATAACGGTCACCTAACGACTCTAAGTGTAATACAATCGAGAATAGCGCATGGTCGCATAACCTTCAAGTCAAGTCAAGATAAAATAAGCATGGCCTTAGTAGCGAGTCTCAATACTATATACCATTCCTCAGTATCGAGCGAGTCTACAGTATATAGTCTACCTATCGTTACTCTGTAGCGAGCGAGTCTACGATAGATAGGGAGGAGGTCAACGCCCAGTTGTATTCTTCCCACCTAATGATCTAACACTAATGACCACTAGTCTTTTATCATGCAATCCTAGTAGTAGTCATGGCCTAACGCTCGTCCAATATGTACCGCTGGCCACTCAGTACACATGTCGGAGATCTATATGCGACTCGTGAATTGTGGCATACAAGTGTCAAGGCCAATGAATGCAGGAGGTCTCTTCCTTCTAGGTCAAGTGTGCAAACAAATAAAATAAATAAGGAAAGACAAAACTTAAACAGTAAAATTTGCATCTACGCACAATTGAGAAGTACAAGTTATAATTGCAGAAAATAAATACTAAATAATTTAATGCATGCAATATCATGAGCAAAGAAATAAACAGTGATGGCAAGGTATTTAGCCTGGTGTGTCGCCTGGTGGTGCGATGTTCTGACAAGCCCCGGTTTGTCCAAATAGCCACGGTTGACTTGAAGGGCCCGAATCTGTGAGAAATTATGAATATGGTCAGTCATGATCAAGATTTGACAGAGAATTTGCGAAGAAAAATAGTTATACTATATTTAGAAAATACCTAAAAATATATTTTTATTAGTTAGTATAAGTTTTGGAGGAATACTTTAAAAATCATTTTTAGGCTAACTCTATTATTGTAGAAAACTGCATCGTATTAGTTGAAGATAAATTTTTTTACAAAAATACTCGAAAATGCTTTATATATACGACTTGGAACAGTACTGTTTATTAGCTAAAAATAGTTTTTAATAAAATCTAGGGCTATCCTTCAAAATAATTCTTGAAAAAGTTGACTAATAAAATTAGAATAATAACAATAGTATTAATAATAATAATATTCACAATAATAATACTAAAATACTAAAATACTTATATATATATATAATATACATATTTACATCCATAATACTAAGTAAATTTTGTACACATATATTTAAAATCCTTCTTAATATTTACTACTATGATAAACCATGCTTAAAAGAAAGAAACAGAAAAATAACAAAAACCAAAAACCCTCAAATCGAGAACACATGTTCTCCCAACAGTCCAAATTTACTTGACAACTGATACATAATAAAAGTATAGGAAAAAGAGAGAGAGAGAGAGAGAGGGGAGTCTGTACCAGAGAGGGGGAGCGAGAGAGAGATGGCTTGGAAGAGGGGCGGAGGTGCGCAGGGATTCGTCGACTGGTGGAGCCGGGCTGGCGCCTGCACCGGCAGCAGCGGATCAGGACAGGGTACAGGCGCACGGTGGATCACGGAGGAGCTACGCCAGACCGGGGTGGTCTGGATCTAGGAAGCTTGCTCGTCGCTCGAGCTCGTTTTCTCAGACCGATCGAGGTCCGGCCGTGTGAGGAGGACGGCTCGACGGCTCCGGGGGAAGAGATGGTTGTGCACACGCGAGCGGCACCGGGGAGGCGCCGGGACGCGGTGGCAGATCCGCTCGAGGGAGGCGGCTGGACAAGGTCCGTCACAGAGAGGAGGGTCGTCGTGAAGGTCGGGACGCGTGGCGGCACTTGCGGTGGTTCACCGTGGTTTCAGTCGACACCGGAGGGAGTTGCAGGTTCAAGGCAAGGTTGAGCGGTCGCGGGGTCTGGACACGACAACGTCTCCACCGCGATGGGTGCTCATCACTGTGGCAAAGTCAGCGGAGGGTTCTCATGAGGGGAAGCTTATCTCCTTGCAGCGGTTGGGATCTCGGTACGGGGCAGTGTTCGTCGGACGCACGATAGCAGGAGCGTCCAGGTGATGGTTTCTTTTCTTCTTGTATTTTGGGGTGTTTTGGATTTGGTGGCGGTTGGTTTCTGGTCGGGAGAAGCGGATGATGTTGATGATGATGATGACGATCGTAGTGGCGGTAGGATTTGGTCGGAGTCGAGACTGGGACGGAGTTGGCAATGGTGGTTATAAACTGTGGTAGCGGGAGGCGGCCACGGGTTCGGGTCAAGAGGCTCGGTGGAGATGGTAAAGATGTGGCTTCGGTCGGCTAGGGCTCAGGCGGAGGAGGCCGGACGGTAGAGTTTAGGGTTAGGGTCGAGTCTTTGGGCTGTATCGTTGTGTCCAGAATCGTTGGACACGACATAGTATGGATTTGAGGATTAACTGGGAAAGGCCCGGTGTATCGGACACGATGGAAAATATATATGTAAATGATAATACATAGTGGATGGGAAAAAGGGTGACACCGACACGATGCACATCTGGTTGTGGAATTTGGTTTGGTAAAATTTTATGGAGGAGAGCAAAGTAGCCTCTCCTTATATAGGAGGTGGTGCTCCTAGTTGGATAAGGATTGGATTTGTTTAAATCTTCGTTAGATAATTTCCACCTCTAATTTAAATCAATTCAATAATTTCAAATCCAAATCCAAAACTATTTAAATATAATTACATTCCATCTTTTAGTTCATATTCATATAAGATAAATCAAATTTCAAATATAGATATTAATTAAACTATTTAAATCAATCCATAAAATCAAATCAAGATTTAAATTACCACAATAATTTCAAGATATATTTTCTAAAAATACTAATAATAATAGTTTCAAAAATTATATTATTATTTAAAAATAAACATAATAAAATATTTATGAAATATATATGTATGCACGAAGAATATTATTTATTATTAATATTTGTTATAAACGAAAGGTTTTTATAATTAAAATAGCAAACTTAGAAAATTTTGGTACACTAGCAAGAATAATTATTATATATATTATTTTGAAACAATAAAAATAGAAAAAATATTTTTCTAAAAATATGTACGCTCGCACATATTCGTATTCGTCGAGCAATTACGAAAAATAAAATTTCGCGCGCGACGTACAATGCAACTACGCGACGTACAAATACAAAATAAAAATCAGTACCAAATTTATTTTAAAAAAATAGTAGAAATTTAAGGGTTTTACATCCTACCCAACTTAAAAGAATTTTGTCCTCGAAATTAAGAATTTGTAGTGGTGAGAAAGCACAAGGGGTATTGGTGAGGAACAATCATTCACAACTTTCAACAAAACACGCATTAGGAAATCGCGATTTCAATAATGGCGAGGATAATCATGGGTTAGCACAAGAAGGAAAATGAGTAAGGGTTAAAGTTAAAACAAGGTAACAGGCAATAAAGAATATTATGGTAACAAGAGAAAATAATTTAGGGATTTAAAAGGTATGCTTTCTTGAGAGTAGGTTGAGGGCACGATTAAGAGAATAAATTAGATTTACTCCTAAATTAAGCGATTAGAAGGTCATGATAGTAAATATATGGCCGAGAAAAATGATGAGTAGTTTAGGATGAAGATATAGCAACATCGAGTGATAATGGTCATAATCGATAGGAAGGCTAGAGAAAGTTCTTGTACAACGCCTTCGTCCTTCTAAAATAGGTGAAGGCGAAAACAATAAGGAGTTCAAAGACGATATTATCGAATACGAATACGTGGTTCAAAGACGACCGAATAATTTCAAAAGAATTGTCAAAGCAGTCGTGGATGAGATTCTAAAGGCCAAGTTTAATTATGTTCCATCTACGTAGAATAATAGACAAAAACGAACCAAAGTGCACTCGATTGATCAGACCATCATGTACCGGTTCTGATTAGACAATATGTTAGTGAGCAGCCGCTCAATAGCATATTCCTTGATCAAGTTCGATAAAGAATTAGCTTGTAAATACTAGGCTATATTAGCATCATTAGTCAAGATGGTAAAAACATAGGCACATGGGGTTTTAGGTTGAAAGAAAGCAGAATTAGTTCAACTCCTTGAGTCTTTAAGTCATATCCTGTGTTGGTCTCTATATAGTCGTCCTATAGTCTTCTTGTCCAAGTCTTTGGTTGACTATATGGGTTAGGGTCCTCTAAATTCTAGAATCTAAGTAAACTTGTGAATATAGGTCACAAGGAAAAGGGATTGCTAGGTCACAAGGCATTCTACCCAACTTAAAAGGATTAAACTAATGGTATTTTAGGACAAAAGAAACATGTCTAACTAGTAGGGATCACCTTTCTAACCTCTAGTAAGCACGAAGGGAAGTTAAGAATAGTGATGGAAGGAATCAAGCAAGATGCAAATCAATGGTAGTTCAAAAATAGTATTGAGGAAGGGGTCAAGTATGTGCATGAGATCCTAGTCTCTAATCCTATTCGCAGGCTTGCTTGGTACGGTAAAGTAACCAAACAATTTATCTTGACCTGCATGGGCCACCACAAAAACATGTAACGCTCAAGTCCCAAAATACGTAGGACTAGGAACGTAGACATGCCAGCTGTATGCATACGAAGTACATGAGCCTCGTATAGATACGTAAGCTGTAAAATGCTGTAAACCAAGACACACTAAATCTTATCCACAAATATATAGGAATAATAATATAAAATCAACTTTGAATTGTCATGTGCACTTGTTGGGCGGAGATAAATCCACTACCAACTATTAAATGAAAAGAAATAGGTATACATGAAAGAAATAATCAAGCAAAGCGAAGAGCGATCCAAGAGCATGCTATCTACGAAGCAAGAGAGTAAATCATGTCCTTGGCTAGAGCACCAGCGGAAAGTCACAAAATACACACCTGGAGAATTCACCCGGTCCTCAGAGGGATGTAACAAGATACAATAAACAACATGCCACAAACTGAATATAAAGCTTCTCAATAAAAATCCGGACCATAACAAGGTTCAGTACCTTATCATCGAAGCAGATAACCACACCTACAACCAAACAAGGACAAGGTGTGGCAACTACTCTGCGATAAGATACGGTTCCAAGTCATGGTCAAGCATAAGTACATAAACCAAAAGTACCTATACCTACCAGATAACGGTCACCTAACGACTCTAAGTGTAATGCAATCGAGAATAGCGTATGGTCGCATAACCTCCAAGTCAAGTCAAGATAAAATAAGCATGGCCTCAGTAGCGAGTCTTAATACTATATACCATTCCACAGTATCGAGCGAGTCTACAGTATAGTCTACCTATCGTTCCTCAGTAGCGGGTGAGTCTATGATAGATAGGGAGGAGGTCAACGCCCAGTTGTATTCTCCCCACCCAATGATCTAACACTAATGACCACTAGTCTTTTATCATGCAATCCTAGTAGTAGTCATGGACTAACGCTCGTATAATATGTACCGCTGGCCACTCAGTACACACGTCGGATATCTATATGCGACTCGTGAATCGTGTCATACAAGTGTCAAGGCCAATGAATGCAAGAGGTCTCTTCCTTCTAGGTCAAGTGTGTATACAAATAAAATAAATAAGAAAAGGCAAAACTTAAACAGTAAAATTTGTATCTACGCATAATTGAGAAGTACAAGTTATAATTGCAGAAAATAAATACTAAATAATTTAATGCATGAAATATCATGAGCAAAGAAATAAACAGTGATGGCAAGGTATCTTGCCTGGTGTGTCGCCTAGTGGTGCGATGTTCTGACAAGCCCCTGTTTGTCCAAATAGCCATGGTTGACATGAAGGGCCCGAATCCGTGAGAAATTATGAATATGGTCAGTCATGATCAAGATTTGAAAGAGAATTTGCGAAGAAAAATGGTTATACTATATTTAGAAAATACCTAAAAATATATTTTTATTAGTTAGTATAAGTTTTAGAGGAATACTTTAAAAATCATTTTTAGGCTAACTCTATTTTTGTAGAAAACTGCATCGTATTAGTTGAAGATAAATTTTTTTACAAAAATACTCGAAAATGCTTTATATATACGACTTGCAACAGTACTGTTTATTAGTTAAAAATAGTTTTTAATAAAATCTAGGGCTATCCGTCAAAAATAATTCTTGAAAAAGTTGACTAATAAAATCAGAATAATAACAATAGTATTATTAATAATAATATTCATAGTAATAATACTGAAATACTAAAATACTTATATATATATAATATACATATTTATATACATAATACTAAGTAAATTTTGTACACATATATTTAAAATCCTTCTTAATATTTACTACTATGATAAACCATGATTAAAAGAAAGAAACAGAAAAATAACAAAAGCCAAAAATCCTCAAATCGACAACACATGTTCTCCCAACAGTCCAAATTTACTTGACAACAGATACATAATAAAAGTATAGGAAAAAGAGAAAGAGAGAGGGAAGTCTGTATCAGAGAGGGGGAGCGAGAGAGAGATGGCTCGGAAGAGGGGCAGAGGCGCGCGAGGATTCGTCGACGGGTGGAGCTGGGCTTGTGCCTGCGCTGGCAGCAGCGGATCGGGATAGGGCACAGGTGCACGGTGGCTCGTGGAGGAGCTACGCCAGACCGGGGTGGTCTGGATCTAGGCAGCTTGCTCGGCGCTCGAGCTTGGTTTCCCAGATCGATCATGGTCCAGCTGTGTGAGGAGGATGGCTTGGCGGCTCCGGGGAAAGAGATGGTTGTGCACACTCGAACGGCGCCGGGGAGGCGCCGGGACGCGACGGCAGATCCGCTCGAGGGAGACGGCTGGGCAAGGTCCGCCACGGAGAGGAGGGGTCGTGGTGAAGGTCGGGACGTATGGCGGCACTCGCGATGGTTCACCGTGGTTTCAGTCGACACCGGAGGGAGTTGCAGGTTCAAGGCAAGGTTGAGCGGTCGCGGGGTCTGGACACGACGGTGTCTCCACCGCGATGGGTGCTCGTCACCGTGGCAGAGTCGGGGGAGGATTCTCACGAGGGGAAGCTCATCTCCTCGCGGCGGTTGGGATCTCAGCACGGAGCGGTATTCGCCGGACGCACAACGGCGGAAGCGGCCAGGTGATGGTTTCTTTTCTTCTTATATTTTGGGGTGTTTTGGATTTGGTGGCGGTGGTGGTTGGTTTCTAGTCAGGAGAAGATGATGATGTTTATGATGATGATGTTGATGGTAGCGGCGGTGGGATTTGGCCGGAGTCGAGACTGGGACGCAGTTGGCGGTGGTGGTTGCAAACTGTGGCAGCAGGAGGCGACCACGGGTTCGGGTCAAGAGGCTCGGTGGAGAAGGTAAAGATGTGGCTTCGGGTGGCTAGGGCTCAGGCGAAGGAGGCCGGACGGTGGAGTTTAGGGTTAGGGTCGAGTCTTTGGGCTGTATCGTTGTGTCCAGAATCGTTGGACACGACATAGTATAGATTTGAGGATTAACTGGAAAAGGCCCGGTGTATCGGACACGATAGAAAATGTATACGTAAATGATAATACAAAGTAGATGGAAAAAATGGTGACATCGACACGATGCACATCTGGTTGTGGAATTTGGTTTGGTGAAATTTTATGAAGAAGAACAAAGTAGCCTCTCCTTATATAGGAGGTGGTGCTTCTAGTTGGATAAGGATTGGATTTGTTTAAATCCCCGTTAGATAATTTTCACCTCTAATTTAAATCAATTCAATAATTTCAAATCCAAATCCAAAACTATTTAAATATAATTACATTCCATCTTTTAGTTCATATTCATATAAGATAAATCAAATTTCAAATATAGATATTAATTAAACTATTTAAATCAATCCATAAAATCAAGTCAAGATTTAAATTGCCACAATAATTTCAAAATATATTTTCTAAAAATACTAATAATAATAATTTCAAAAATTATATTATTATTTAAAAATGAACTTAATAAAATATTTATGAAATATATATGTATGCACGAATAATATTATTTATTATTAATATCTTTTATAAACGAAAGGCTTTTATAATTAAAATAGCAAACTTAGAAAATTTTGATACGATAGCAAGAATAATTATTATGTATATTATTTTAAAACTATAAAAATAGAAAAAATGTTTTTCTAAAAATATGTATGCTCGCACATATTCGCACTCGTCGAGCAATTATGAAAAGCGAAATTTCGCGCGCGACGTACAATGCAACTACGCGACGTACAAATACAAAATAAAAATTAATACCAAATTTATTTTTAAAAAAATAGTAGAAATTTTGGGGTTTTACATATAGCCTAGTTTTGCAAGCTTAATTTTTCTTCAGAAGCTTATTCAAGATAATTGCAATAGAGTTTGGTCCACTTTATTGCATATTATCTTTTTCTGTTACTTGTAGGAACTAGTATGTTAATGCCTGACCAGCATTAGTATACTTGGTTTATACACGAGTTTATCTTCAGTGGATTGAGATATAGGTAGTTGTTATAACATTGTAGATTATTTTAGACAGCTTATACGTATTCGAGCTGGGTTGGAGTCCTCTCGATACGTAGCTGGCATGTATACGTTATCCTAGTCCTACATATTTTGGGACTGTGGCATTACAATGGTATACCTAGTTTAATCATGGACCTATAATCTGTTAGTTAATTCTTATCGATTGTGTTCATGATATTTTGATTTATGAAGGATTTATTAGAGAATATATGATAATTATTTCTTCTTGATTCTTTCATTTTATATGGGGTTTTAAAAGTTATCTTGCCAAAATTATCCTTACTTGATGATTTCTTTGAGCTAAAATTGATTTGGCTTTTTTTTATTGAGGTTTCATCTTAAAGTTCACGATTATCATATTTAGATTGGTCATACTTTGTGGGGGAGCATTCAAGTCGACTGAATTTTTCCTTCTCCAGTATTTTGTCTCCATTCCCTTCAAGTTTATCTAATGGATATTCATATATCATGTTAAGGTAATTGAGTTCAAATGCATGAACTTAGATAAGTAGATAGATTCTAGTATATCTATTTTGATTTCTTTTCAATGATTACTCTTTATGGAAGTGATTCACTAATTTGTGTGGGCAAAGTATGAATCATTTTTTTGTGATCATTGTTAAAAATCTTATTATATCTTCTAAATATACTACATTTGGTATTTTATATTAATATATACTAAATCTGCAAATTTCTAATCCTAATGGATTATTTATGACCAATGACTTCTACTATACTCGTATCTACTTTTTATTAAAATCCTTTATTGGTCTCTTTCAAAACTATAGCTATATTTTTCATCAAATTTTGGTTTGAACCTTGATCGTTGTTCATGATTATTTATGCCTTTTTTCTGTCTGAATGATTTCATTTTCTACCTTATTACGGGAGAGCTTTTTTTTATCATGTCAACGGAGAAAAAATAAGTTTAAGCTAGCACACAACATTCTAGTAATATATATTTATTAGTGATACATGTATTTATCGTATCTATGTTAAACTTAACCGATTTGCCATAATAAAAAATGGAAAGATTGTTAGCCCAATAAATGTTTCATATTTTTTGAATATGGTTAATCAATTAAGTTTAACATAATGATCTCACTAATATTTATGTAATCACTATCATGTTGCTAGTTAAACTTAGCATCATCCTACTATTCATTAAATTATCATACTATTATACTACTTTGTTCGTCTAATATGTACTTGCAGACAAAGACCAAACCAGGATATGTGCAATGAAGAATTAATGATAGGCCAAAGACGGTGTTATACAAAAAGATTTCTCTGAACCGCCCAACGACCTATCCGGGATGTCGCACTCGAGGGCCTCGCACTCTGACCTCCCAACGACCTATCTAGGTATTCAAATTTCTAGATTTGTTTATCTTTGGACAACTGCCATCAAAGAAAAATGCGTCATTAAAGTGCTCTTGGTTTTTTATATTTTGTTACATATTTTTATCATTATTTTATAGGAACAAATGTACATTGGGTTCGTAGTTGGCAATATGAAGCTCAAACCTAAGCTTAAACAAACATCCTAGTCTACCAACCAAACTGACCAACCCAATTTATAAACAAGTCCACCCAAATCAATCTGAACCAAAACCAAAAATATTCTGGAAATTTGGTGACCGAACTCAGACTGAGTTCTGCCCGAAGTCAGACCGAACTCGGTCCCCCTGACCCAGTTTTCTATTTTGATTGTTCCCACTTAGAGACTACAATCTAGTGTTCAAATTTATGAACGTTAGGGGACTGAACTTTGCCCGAACTCGGTCCCTAGTAAACTTATAAATAGCTATGGGTTTTCACCATTTCAACTCACTCATTCACTTTCATATCTTCTACCATCTGAGCTATAAACCATCTCCAGTCCCAAGATCAACTCCCAGCCTTCTAGTGCCAACGCGGTTCCAATTTTTAAAGTCTGATCGAGTTGTAAAGTTTGGATTTTAAAGTGTTGTCTCTACACTTATTGTTGTGAAGTCGCGAGTCCTTTGTATTAAAGCTCGTGGTTGAAGTCATCTTATCCTTCGGATCAAAGCATGAGGTATAAGAAGTCGACCTACCCTTCGAATTAAAGCACGTGGTGTAACTTCTATTTCAAATAGTGGATTGATATAGAGAAAGAGTTCTCGAGACTGGACTAGTCCTCTCAGAGGGAAACCACACTAGGTGTTTGCGTTTGCTTTTTTCTACTCATTTTCTCTACGTATTCACTTATATACTACTTGCTTCATATTAGTTTGATTACTGCCATATTTTTTAAGTGGTGATTATTATTTTGATGCACACACGCACTCTATTCACCCCTTTTAGAGGTGCTCAACGTTCCTACACAAAAGACCCTATAAACATCCTTATGTGCATAAAAATGAGATAGAGAGGCAGATTAAAGAAATATTAGACAGTGGCATCATTAGACCGAGCACCAGCTGTTATTCATCACATGTCATCTTAGTCAAGAAATCAGATGGGTCATGGAGAATGTGTATAGATTATAGAGCCCTGAACCGAAGCACAATCAAAGACAAATCTCTAATCCCTTTCATAGATGAACTATTTGATGAACTCTATGGTGCCAAATACTTGTCTAAATTGGACTTGAGGGCTGGATACCATCAAGTCAGAGTAGTTGAAGAAGATATACATGAATCAACATTTAGGACTCATGAAGGGCATTATGAGTTCCTCGTTATGCCCTTTGGCCTCACTAATGCACCATCTACTTTTGAGTCCATGATGAATTCTATATTCAAGGAATACATGAAAAAATTTGTTTTAATTTTCTTTGATGATATACTTGTATATAGTATCAGTTTAGATGAGCACTTGATTCACCTAGAGTTGGTGTTCAGAAAATTAGATGAACACAATCTGAAAGTCAAGGAGAGTAAGTACCACTTTGCCCTACAACAAGTTAATTTTCTGGGTTATGTTATAAATCAAGATGAAGTGCAGGTTGACAGGAAAAAAATCCAGGCAGTCTTACAGTGGCATGCACCCTCAACTCTGAAGGAACGTCGGGGTTTGCTTGGCCTTACTAGTTGCTATAGAAGATTCATCCAGAACTATCATTCCATAGCTGGACCTCTAATTGGACTGTTGAAGAAAAATGCCTACTACTAGGGTAAAAAAGCACATAAAGCCTTTGATAAATTAAAAATTGCTCTAACCAGTCCACATGTTCTCATTATGTCTAATTTTTCAGAGGTGTTTGTGTTAGAGTATGATGCATCTGAAGAGGGTATAGGGGCATTGTTGATGCAGAGAGGAAGAACTATAACATTCTTTAATCAGCACTTAAAGGGCAGGGCTAAGGTTTTCTCGACATATGAAAAAGAGATGTTGGCAATTCTTTTAGCAGTAAAAAAATGGCATCAATATCTATGGGGAAGGAAATTCATCATAAGGACTGACCATAAGTCCCTAAAATACTTGTTAGAACAGAAAATATACACAAAAGCTCAATATAAACGAGTGTTAAAATTTCATGGGTTCCAGTTGTCACGACCTGCTCCCGTTTTTTGGAATACGAGTACGTAACCATGTCTAGCCTTCGCCGCAGCATCGATGGCAGTAAGCTGTCTAGGTCTCAATGTTAATCTCAAATATAAGAAAATTATATCTCATTCACAATAATTATTCAAACTACAAATCCAATAGTACATCAAAATGATATTTGGGAACAAACCTGCTAAACATTTAAATTCAAATTCTATCTAGAATCTACGGTTGGTCTCCAAGATATCTCCCTCCCTAGAAAGGTCTATAGTGCTAATAACAAGTCACCTGCAACGATTTAGTCGGGAAAGGAGCAAAGTACAACTCTATCAACAATAATGTAACTTAATACAAAATAATCTCGATAGAAAATATGCAGTAGAAAAAAAAAAGAAAACATGTATATGAAATGAAAAAATAAACATGTACAAGAAACAACTAGAAAGAACATGTAAGGCAACTAGCAATGAACATGTACAAGTAAAACAGATAGTGCATTTGAAACACCTTTCGACATGCGAACGGCTGAGGTAATACGATACATCATAGATTGCTATCCACACTTTTAAGGTACGACTAACCCATATGTGAGGTGTATGACATAGCTATCCACATTGACATTCATTGGGATTTGTTCACATACCTACTTAGCATTTTCCCTCCCGACTTACTAAACAATCAATAAACGAGCAATGATACAACAAGTCCTATCGTGTCACAATCATGTCTCAACAGGATATCAAATGGCAACATAATGATGAATAACATTATAATGTATTAAGAACATAAGCAATAGTGTACTTACCTCGAGTTAAATTACAGTTGTGGTGTAGCTTGATCATGTTAGCACAAAATAGTCTCAGATATCATAACTATGTAAGACGACGTCTAATGATGGTACAAACAGTGTCATTGAGTCCAGAATGGTCCAATTATCCTAGGGTCTATATAAAGAAGTCAGGATCACAAGAAATAGAAACGTATGACTAGTCATGGTCAAGATTTGATAGTCGAAGGAACTTCGTTTAATAAAAGGGAAATCCTTAATAAGAAAATATAGGTAGAAAAATACTTATAATCTATTTAGAAAATATATATCATACTCGAAACTATATATTTTATTTATCAAAATATTTTACGTAAATACTTGGAAGCCAAGAAAAATTATTTATATTTATACTATTTTAGAAAATATTTATGGTACTATGAAAACAATATTTTTATTAGTTAAAATAATTTAAATAAATATTTTGGAAACCACAAAAATCATATTTAGGTCAAAAACTATAATTTAGATAGATAAAAATATGACAATAATATTTTAAGATTTTTAAATATCCAATTGAAAATAGATGTAAGGTCCAAAACAAATATTACATTTTGCTACAAATATAATTTAGAAATATTAATAGTAGAAATATGAATAACAATAATACTAACACTATATTTAATAAATACTAATGATAATAATTATATATACATGATACAATAATTAGTATACTAGTATAAGAGTTAATAAAATACAAACGAAATTAATCTCTCTATTTTTCTCTTCTAAATTCTAGCCCATGGCCTGTCAACTCTACAAAGCCGGCCTAGCCAACTTTCTCTTCCTCTTCATGATTGACAAAATAGAAAGAGAGAGAGCAAAACGCTTTCAAAGAAGGGAAGAAGAAGAATAAGAAGAAGAAGAAGAAGTGGAAGGAGAGAGGGAGAAAAATTGGGAAAAGAGATTCTCTCTCTCGAGAACTTAGAGGAAGAAGAAGAAGAGCATGCGGCTCACCGATCATCAAAGCTCGACACGGAGGCAGAGTCAGATCTAGTGACTCGAGGTCAATACCGATTGCGACTAGGGCAGAGGAACGGTTCGATGGGGGCAGTTTTGTGGTTGTTTGGGTTGGAGAGGAAGGCGCCAACACGGAGGAGTTCGACTGAGCGCCACGGTAGAGGGAATTTCTCCAGCCATATCCGGATTGGATACGACATCTCACCTTGGTTCTTGGGAGCTTGCCCAGGCGATCGATCCGGTGTCGACTCGGGGTACGATTTTTGGCGAGACATGACACAGACGCCGACGTATGATGATGGTGCTCGTCGAAGCAGCATGCAGGGTTCGAAGGAGATTAGAGTTTGTCGGACCTAGTCAGATGCACATTTTGAGGGAACGACGACTACGGTCGTGGCTCACGGCGGTTGGGTATTGGCGGTGGTAGTGGTAACTAGTGGTGGTTGTGATGATGCTGTTGGTGGTGGGCTGCAGCCAGGACATGCACGAATCTGGCTCGGGAATCGAAGACGGGGTACGGTGCACCAGATACGGTAAAGCTTTTTGGCGGCGATGATGGTTCTCAGGGATGGGTCGCGATGGAGGTGCTGGCCACTAGCCAGGCTTGGCTGAAGTCGGTAGCCACAGTCGTGGGACGTCGGGTCAGTGGCAACACGATGGCTCGAGCACAGAGACAGTATGCGGTTGAAGTTCAGTCGCAGACACAGATTGACGAGGCGGGGTCCACCAGCTGGAATCGAGCACGGCTACGGTGGTGGAGAATTGTGGCGACGATTAGATTAGGGTTAGGGTTAGGAATTAGGGTTAGGGATTTGGAGATTTGGTTGTATCAAAAATTAGTGTCGTGTCAGGAAGCGTCTGACACGGTAGAGTTAAGTCAGAGGTTGGTGTCCGAAATTATCGGACACGACTGAATAATGTAATTGTAATAAAAATAGTAGAATGGAAAATAGGGACACGGACATGATGCACGGTATGAGATTTGATGACAATGGTGTTTGGCTAGATGATGTTTTGAGAATATATGAGGAAAATAAAGGGAAGCCTCCCCTATATATAGGATGGGGGTTTCCTAGATAGGAAAGAATTAGGATTGATCAAATATTTCCATAGAATTAAATCAATCAATTAGGTTGATCTCAATTCATAAATTGATGGCAAGACCGTAGTTTTAAAATAATATATAATATTTAAAATAGAGTTTATAAATTTAAATCTTTACAGATAAAAGATAATAGAAAATTAATAAATTTAAAATATATCTTTTATAAAAAATAAAATCATACTTAAAAATAGTTTGATAAATTCCTTCATCAATCCAAATATCTTTTATAGGATTAAAAATAAAATATTTTCTAACTAGGAAAATATTTAAAACTAAAACTAAAATAAATAGATTTTTTTTAAAAAAATCGGGAAGTGGGCAAACAAATCTACCCACCTTAGACAAATTTTGTCTTCGAAATTTCAAATACGACTAGGCACGACTAGGACTATAATTAAGAGATGAAATTTCAATCGATACGAATAAGCATGATAAAGGATATAATCAAGAGAATGATATGATTCATGATCAAATTAGTCAGCCATAATTACGGATAGAATCAAAATAATAATAAAAAAAATGTGATTTGGCACGATCAATTTTTAAATCAAATGGTCTAGTCAAGACCAAAAATATTTAAGAATGATCAAAAATCAAAATTGTTTGGCACGATCAACTACTTAACCAAAATCATTTAGGCACGATTATAGAATCAAAATTGAGAAAAAGTTACGAATTGGCACGATCGAATTATAACAAAAATAGTCTAGTCACGACCAAAAAGTCGTTAAGAATGATCCAATCAAAATCTTTCGACACGATCCGTTACTTAAATTGAATCGCTTAGACACGATCATATATTCAAATTTTAAGTATGATTATGAATCTAGCGGAATAGAATCAAAATATAGTAACCGGTTCTAAATGATTACTAGGAAGAAACTAAATAACAATTCTTGAATATGAAAGATAAGAAGGAAGCAAGATCTACCAGTTTATTGAGAATATGATAATTAGAAATAAGGCATCAAACCAAATTTGGAAGATTAATAGTCATATGCCAATAAAAGGTATAGCCTCTATGGTATTCGAAAATCGTATGCATATCTGAAGTCATTTTACTAAGAATTTATGCCTCGCCAGTGTACATCTTACTGTAGTAAACTCTTGGTTTCATGACTCAAATAAGGATACGATACCGAATACACTATCGACTCTATCCAATATTGACATAAAGATAACTAGGACATAGTTTTAATAATATTCGATAACATTTGCTTACCTAAAATTGCTTCAGCTTAGGGTCATGCCTTGCCAGTAAGTGCTGGCTGCAGTAAACCCGTTGTCTCCATAACTCAAATAAATGGCGACCGTACGCATCTGTCTTGCCATTATAATTCATCGAATATTCTTTCAAACTCTGTCCACAAGAATTTTTAATGAAGCTTCTAGAAATTCAAACAAGTCGATCATGGTAGAAAAAGTGTAAGTATCTGTCCTTGAAGCAAAAGTATCAATTTTTGAAAATCAAACGATCGATTAGAAAAAATGACTGAACACAAAAGAAGTAAAAAAAAATTAATTTTTAATTTCTAATTCTCTAGTATTCAAGGATCGAGGAAAAATATATATGTTTTGAATTTCAACAAAATTGACTCGAAATTAATATATGGATAATTGAATCAAGTTAGGCTCAAAACTCAATAGATGGACATATAATATTGACCTTAGAAAAATAAGTAGTTATGGCCAATGGGAATTAATAAGAAATACGGACCGTACGATATAAAGATGTTTAGAGAAGGCAGAAAATAAAATTGCACAAATGATTAAGATTAGGAATTGAATCATGGGAAGTTCTAACTTACCATACGAATAGTCTACCCACTTTTGATCCTTCATTATATCAAAATACAATGGTATATTCCTCTATGAAAATTGCTCAAGTTACCTAATTGGGTTTAGAATTCAATAAATTCCTACTTAAATCATATGACCTATGTAGCAACCTTAACTACCCAACAGTTAAACTGAATAAAGTGCTCTCCTAGTCCTAGTCATTCTCCTAAGATCAAATCAATCCTAATTGTGAATTGACACTTCCTAATCGTAGGCCCATAATAGTACGACTAACTTAAGTACTATCACGAGTTCGTACAATTTTACGAAAACAGACTCGTATGGGCTACCAAAAAACTTGTCATGACCCGCTCTCATTTTTGGGATACGAGTACGTAACCAAGTCCAGCCTATGCCACAAGATCGATGGTAGTACGCTGTCTAAGTCTCAATGTCAATCTCAAATACAATAAAATCATATCTAGTTGTAGCATCCGCTACCAAAACTTCTATTTTGATTAAACAAATACTAGAGATTTTTATGGGAATTTGATTTTGAGATCGCAATGGTATATACCCAGGTCTGTAGGTGATATATGAAAATATTAGGTCAAATATAGCCACTAGGGTCCCTCGATAGTCCCAAATATGTTATTTAATTATTTTTATAATTTTCTAGAATTTTTGGTAATTTTTAGATAATTTTAATCTATAGGATTATTATTTTGATAAGCTTTCGGGAGTTTCTGTAGGGTCACACGGGGGTATTTTTGATCAAATATTTTTCTTTTCATTCTAGACAGTTAAAAATATTTTTTATAAATTTCTAATATTTTTTTGGATTTTCTTAGAGTTTTTGGAAATTTTTTAGTAATTAAAACCTATAGAATTTATTTTTTCATATACTTTTGAGATTTATTGTAGGGTCACATGAATAGATTTTGAGACCAAGCTTTTTATTTAGGCTCCAGACAGAAAGATATAGTTTCTAAAAAATTTTGGGATTTTTTGGATTTTATGTGATTTATTTGGAGTTAAAATGAATTT
This sequence comes from Iris pallida, assembly GCA_029216955.1. Lineage (NCBI taxonomy): Eukaryota > Viridiplantae > Streptophyta > Magnoliopsida > Asparagales > Iridaceae > Iris > Iris pallida. The sequence continues at coordinate 10,739,388 of JANAVB010015000.1, forward strand.
TTAATAAATTTATGTAATTAAAATAAGTATTTACACAGTCAACATCCCAGTCAGCCACCCATTGCCCACCTGTCGGCGCTCAACCACCTCTCTCTCTCTCCTATATATATACATATAATCTAGAAACCCTAGTTTATTTTTGGCCGAATTTGAGAGATTGATCTCTAGGAGATTCCCCGACTTCCTGAAGCAATTGCCGCCAACCCCGACGTGATTTTCATGCGCCATTTTTTGGAAGCGTATCGAGGTTAGGTTTCTGAATATCTAATTAGTTTTCATAAATTGTAAACCTAAATTTCTAAAAAATTCGTAGAGCGTCAGTTGTCCGAAATTTGACATGTTTTGGTGTTTTCGAGATTTCGGGAGAACCAGGAATCAGAATCACGAACCGTTTGAAGTTTCAAAAAGAAAACAGAGAGATCTATGATATATAGTTTTTCCAAAAATTAATAAGTTCATCTAGTATTTTAATTAATTTGTAGAACTTAGTTTTGGTCGTCGACCCATCGATTTGGTCACGGTTAGCCATAATGGCGATATCTTTTGACCAAAGCATGATTTTGGGACACGGTCAATTCTAGTATACTTGTGGTGCTTAAGTCTACTAGGGTGCATACTTACGTCATTCAGTTTATGTCATTTGACTACTTAGTCAATGATGTGCCTCGATTTGCGTGCCATGGTTCCAGAATTGGAAGCTGTGACTTTCTCGGGCCAAAAACTTGTGTTTAATTTTTATTTCAAAATTATACTAGATGAAATTAGGTTTTTATATGATTTATTCTAGAATTAAATAGAATTAGTTATGTTAAACCTTTAGCCACTTTCTAGGATTTTTATAGTAGAATTTTTATATCTAACTTATGATCATTTATGTGTCGGGGTAGATCGGACGACGTCGTGAGTCAGGATTTCATCCTTTTCGGGGCAAGGCAAGTATCACTATGATCTATGTTGCATTTATTTTATGCTGTATGTTATTCTTTTCCTTAAAACTGTTAGTCTTATCTTTTATACCCTTGGTGCATGAGAGTTATACTTGTTACCATAACCATACATATTCACTTATTGCTTTCGTTCAATGTTTAATGTTCAATGATTCAATGTTTAAATTTCAAGTTAATGTTAAAGTGACCATGTTTACTTGTGAGAGAGTCAGGAGGGGGAATACAACTAGTATGCATGTTGTCTATGCAATGTACAAGTTTTTCCAATGTCAATGTTAGTAGCAGCCGTTGCACCTCACGTACCGACTGTCGAAAGTCCTAACCCATCCACATGCGTAACACTTGTATTCTAAAACAAATAGTACACAGGATTTGATTCGTGTTGACATATTGTCTAGTGGTTTGTCTTATATTCATCGTCCTCTCATTTTGTCTTGTGTCTTAATTATACCTTCAACTGTTCCATGTCATAATTGTACTCTCAAACTGTTTACCATGATATAGTGGTCTCTTTTATATCATGTTATATTCATCCTTTCCTTATTGCTATTCTGCATGCTTGTATATTATATTGTGTAATATAGTTTATGGTAATCTTGCTCCAATCCTGACTAGATAACTATTTTTCAGCTTTAGACGACGTTGTTTGCCTTGAGGTTTATAGTGAGTATCTTGGTGACACTGACGTTACCAATGTGCAGGTTACTTCTACTAATACGGAGTAGCATATTTCTTTCTTATGCTCTTTAGTGTTATTGTTAGCTAGTGAGCTTAGCGGACTTTAGTTTTAGTTGTTTTATATTTATTTTTAGCGGGTTTATTTTTGAGACTATCTGATTTGTACTAGATCTTTTTTTAAATCATTTATTTAGACTTTTAAGTTTAATCTCTTTACTTGACTTAGTTGTGGATGATATATGCGGACTGTGTACTTGTATGGATAATGCTTATCATAGACAGCGTATTACCACCGATACTGCGGGGTAGGCTGGCTTGGACACGCATTCGTATCCAAAAAGCGGGTGCGGGTCGTGACACTAATTGCTTATCTACAATAATTATTCAAACTACAAATCCAATAGTACATCAAAATGATATTCGGGAACAAATCCGCTAAACATTTAAATTCAAATTCTATCTAGAATCTACGGTTGGTCTCCAAGATACCTCCTTCCCCAGAAAGGTCCGTAGTGACAATAGCAAGTCACTTGCAACGATCCAGTTAGAAAAGAGCAAAGTACAACCCTATTATAATAATGTAACTTAATACAAAATAAGCAAGAAATTAGAGATACGGTAGAAAATAAAGGAAACATGTGTACGAACCTAAAACAATAAACATGTACAAGAAACAACTAGAAAGAACATGTAGGACAACTAGCAATGAACATGAACAAGTAAAATAGACAGTACGTTTGAAACACCTTTCGACATGAGAATGACTGAGCTAATACAACACATCATAGATGGTTATCCACATTTTTAAGGGATAGCCATCTATGATGAGGTGTATAACTTAGCTATCCACATTAACATTTATTGGGGTTTGTTCACACACCTACTTAGCATTTCCCTCCCGACTCACTAAAATATCAATAAACGTGCAATGATACAACAAGTCCTATCGTGTCACAATCGTGTCTCAACAAGATATCAAATGGCAATACAATGATGAATAATATTATAATGCATTCAGAACATAAGCAATAGTGTACTTGCCTCGAGCCAAGTTGTAGTTATGGTGTGGCTTGATCATGTTGGCACAAAATAGTCTCAGATATCATAACTACGCAAGACGACCTCTAATAATGGTACAGACTATGGCATTGAGTCTAGAACGGTCCAATTAGCCTAGGGTCGATATGAAGAAGTCATGATCACAAGAAATAGGAACGTATGACTAGTCACGGTCAAGATTTCAAAGTAGAAGGAAATTCGTTTAATAAAAGGAAAATCCTTAATAAGAAAAATATATAGAAAATTACTTATAATCTATTTAGAAAATATATATCATACTTGAAACTATATATTTTATTTATCAAAATATTTTACGTAAATACTTGGAAGCCAAGAAAAATTATTTATATTTATAACTATTTTAGAAAATATTTGTGGTACTATGAAAACTATATTTTTATTAGTTAAAATAATTTAAATAAATATTTTGGAAACTATAAAAATCATATTTAGGTCAAAAACTATAATATAGATAGATAAAAATATGATAATAATATTTTAAGATTTCTAAATCCAATTGAAAATAGATTTAAGGTCCAAACCAAATATTACATTTTGCTACAAATATAATTTAGAAATATTAATAATAGAAATATGAATAACAATAATACTAATACTATATTTAATAAATGCTAATGTTACTAATTTATATATATAAAATACAATCATCATTATAAAAATATAATACTTATACCATAGAGTTAATAAATACATACAAAATTAATCTCTCTCTCTCTTTCTCATTCTCTCTTCTAAATTCTGGCCCATGGTTTGTCGGGCCTACAAAGACGGCCCAGCCAACTTTCACTTCCCTCAATGATTCACAAAATAGAGAGAGAGCATAACTCTCTCAAGTGTGAAAGAAGAAGAATAGGAAGGAGAGAGAGCGAGAAAATTAGGGAAAGAGCTTCTCTCTCTCTCTCTCGAGAAAGCTCATAGAAAGAAGAAGAGGATGCGGCTCATCGGTCTTTGAAGCTCGACGCGAAGGCGAGATCCGAAGACTCGTGGTCGGTGCCGATCGCGGCTAGGGCAAATGGACGGTTTGATGGGACAGTTTTGTGGTTTTTTGGGCTAAAAAAGGAGGCGCCGACGCGAAGGAGCTCGCTAAGCGCCACGGCGGTGAGGATTTCTCTGGCAAGATCTGGATTGGGGACGATGGCTCACCTCTGTTATTGGGAGCTTGTCCAGGCGATCGATCCGGTATCGACTCGGCGTACGAGTTCCGAGGAGACACGACACAGACGCTGGCATATGGTGATGGTGCTGGTCAAAGCAGCGTATAGGGTTCGAGGAAGATTAGAGTTCGTCGAACCTAGTTAGGTGCACAGTTCGAGGTAACGGTGACTTCGGTCGTAGATCACGACGGTTGGGTATTTAAGGTAGTAATGGTAAGTGGTTGTGATGATGTTGTTGGTTGTGGGCTACAGCCAGGACAAGCACGGGTCTGGCTCGGGAATCAAAGATGAAGTATGGCGCTGTCACGCCCCAGAACCAAAATACTGGAGAGCGGGGGCGGACACAGCCAGCTACGTATATTGAAGTGCAACCCACCTTGTTATACGGTCACGGCTGTCAAGATACGTGAGGGTTTAACTACAAGCCATCAGTCTCTTATGGTCATGAACAAGCCTATTGTCTCAATCTCAAGCAAGTAATAGCAGTTTCAAGATGTCAGAGCACCAAATATACAATAGTAAGGTGTCCCATACATTATATATTTGGATGATCATGAAGCTAGTCATACAAAAAGTGAAGACTAGCAAGAGTTTCAGTCAAACATGATCAACCCTAGGATTTGTTAATCATGCTATAGCCCGTAGGTAGACAGTAAGTAAAGTACAATCGAGCTAACACGTGTTCGTCGGTTAAACGCCTCAAAAGAATACTTTTACAATAGAGTGGGAGAGCAAAAATAAAACCCACTCGTTTCCAGGGTTACGCCTGGTGGTCACCATCTGGATAGAAGGAAGGGAGATCCTCTGGAGCTGCTCCGGTATCTGGCCATGCCAAACCAGCTGGATCAGATCCCAGAAAGAGCAAGTACCACAAAAGAAACTTTACTTAAGAACTAAAACCAGCATATCAGAACATAAAATAAGATAGATAAAAATAAGACATAAAATCTAAATAGAGCAATAAATGTCAGGAGGATGAGAAATCAATCCGATCAGTTAGTGATAAGGTAAGCATAAGCAATCATGTTTCGAAGTAGCCAGGTACTGGAACAAGACAAGGCTTGGACTGGTTAGACTCCATCCAACATTCATGGCCAAGCAATAAGTACGACTTGATACTTTAACTAACTAGGGTGATCACAGGCCTAGTTACTAGCAAGATGCAATGAGATGTTCCAACAGCACAAGCCCTAATGACCATCCAGGTTATCCAGACGATATTAGGGGTTGAGTTCATGTAGGTACATCATCCAAGAAATGCATGTACCCTTAAGTAGCTTGTGTAGTGCCCCGTCCCGCTCAGTCAATCGGAGGAATCGAAACGTCGACGGCGTTCGAACTTAGCCTTATAACAGCTACTCGAAGACATCGCTCGGTCGAGGCGACCGCTCGCTCAGGTGGGGTAGTTTCGGTGAACTCGCCTCATCTTAGCCTTCACATAATAAATCGCATGTTTTCAACTTACACAAGTAGGCTTGATAATAAAAGAGACGAATGCACATAGCTAAGGGAATAATCCCGACGGATCGAATTGAGTTAGAATATGGAAAGGTCCAACGGTCGGCTTAGAGTTGGTGCACGGCGTGCTTTGAAAATGACACTCGGTCCTTCGTCCCGCGACTTGGGAGAAGACAAAGTTGGTCTTCGTCACAAGCTAAGAGTTAGCCAAATTCATAGGTGTCGCCCGCATAAATGCTTCATAAAGCATGCACGGTCTCATCGTCCAAGGCGTGGCATAGCCTCTGCTCGCCCGACGGGTTAAGTTGTATTGTATGACTTATGGCATATGTCTAGGCACCACAAATAACTTGATTGTTCAAAATTGAATGCGTGCATGGCACGTTCCCATGACGCAAGGCTTGATGCAGCCTTTGCTCGTCGAATCGTTGTGCGATTGAGTTAGGCAATGTTATGTTAGGCTATCAAGTAGTAGCAAGCACGATCCCACAAGTTCTACGGCTGGATATAGCCAACAAGTCCTACGGTCTCTAAGCTAGTCATATGGAGTACGTGTTGGACAATAGTGTCGTACGGAATACAAGTCGATTTAAGGCACGAGCCACAGTTATTTCAAAGTAAGTTATGGAAAAATGGGGGCTATCAAATAGTCATTCCTAAGTTGAGTAAAATGGATATTACATCAAAGGAGAAGGCTCACGACCGTGGGTCGTCGAGGGATCTCAAGGATAGAAGTCTTGAACTTGGTTTGAAAGAGAGGGTAATACTGAAAAGAAGGATGACTGTGTGAGACGTCAGTTTGAGTCGAGTCTTGCATGGTCATGGACAACTTGTCGACAAGGGCAATGTTTTCTCGAGCGGCAACCCGGGGCCACGGGATCGACTCGGCCTAGGAGGAAACAGGGTATTGTCGTGCATAAGGTTTTAGCACGGGTTAAGCGGAGGCTTGCAACGGAGCTAGCTACCTGCGTTGAATGGACCCCGATTAACAAAGTTATACGTCACAGGATAGCTTGTTATTCTAGTGGCCAAGTTCATATAGATGTCGGCAAAATAGCGACTATCTGCATGTATGCCTTTGGATTGAGTCGAGTTGAATGTGTGTACAGTTAGAACACAAAGTTTGGGCCTAAGATTGGGTTTCATCATAGACGTCGTGCTTCGGTACGAGATGGGGCGTCAAGTCTTAAGTTGTTGGATAGAGTCGCATAAGTTGGCTTGAGTCGTTGGAGTTTAAGTCAGGAAACTGCCGTAAGGAAAAGTCGGTTGAGTGACACTAAGTTCACAAATCTCGATTGGGTAAGTTGGTGACCAAGGTAGCAAGGGCCGCGAGGCGGCGATGTGATTTAGTCTCACTGAAATACGAGGCACGACCTCAATATAGTTTTGTAGCACGGTCACATAGAAATGGAGTCTCATCGCGTAGTTGCATCTCTGATTTTAAGCCGTAAGGCAAATACGACTTGATAGGTTAATGTTGTCGTTACGAGAAGTTTCTAAAGGCAAGATATATGTTTATGTTGTTGTTGCAAGCACGGGATGGTCTGAAGACACAAAATAGGCCAAGGTGTCTGTCCTAAAACTGATCCTAAGGCAAGAGTAGGAAGACAATCATAAAAGGACTATGTTGCACGAAGTAAATCAAACGTGTTGGTTTTGTATGGGTGGGCGAGGAGCTTATTCTACTAGTATTGCTGAGTACTGACACCCACATAGTTTTTATGTGCAGGCACAGGTAGAAGCTCGTGGCGCAGAGCTCGCTTGGATGCATCGAGGCACGGAGTTCCTTGGTGATTTGAAGCATGCGGCCGCATGGAGTCAAGACTTATACGGGACATAATGTATGGATGTCGCCTTCCGAAGCTTTCGCTGGCTCAAGCATTGTATCGAGATATGAGAGAGAGCAGAGTGAATTGTAATGTGAAAAATAGTGAGCTTGAGAGACTTATAATCTTGGCCTTGCACCCTTTGTAATCTTTGTTTCAATATCAATAAAGAGCTTCTTTGAATAACTTGTGTTTTGCTTTAAAATTTTTGCTGCTATTATTCAATGTCTCTGTATGGGGCTTCTGTGCGACGACCCCGTCGCAGCCGCTGAAATCGGCCGTTATGGAACCCGCCTTGCACGAGCGCAATCTAGGCTCATGCGGCATCATGCGTTAGCAAGGACGATCGCTCCTACGGGAGCGGGGTGTGACATAATGGTATCAGAGCAAGGCTTCACGTCCTTGGACTATCGATTGAATTCTTTAACTTTGTTGTTTCTGCAAACTCTGAATTGTGCTTCCGTAAAGTTGAAATCGTTGGTGCTCTCTCTCTCTCAAATGTCCTACGGGATGTCCATACAATAAGTCTAAATAATTTACAAAAACGTAGGAGAACAGTTTTTGACAAAATAAAAAGATGGTTCGCGTAAGCACGGTTGGCTAAGTCGGGCTGGGCATATACACCAAAGTTGTATCGACCTTAGAAAAGTTGAGTGCGAGATTCAAATTGTGTCGGACGAGAATGAGTTAGACTTGATTGAGTAACAGAGGATGACTATCGATAGGGGTACTATCGAGCGACGATAACGTCGGTACGATATAGATGAGCGTGCTTAGAAATTGAGGAATGGTTCGAACGAAACATTTGAAGAAGTAGATTTTGATTCGAATGGTAGTTGAGGATTTGATAAATGACTTCATCCCTGAGTGGTGTATGCGATAGCCTCAGGGATGTCGATCGATCGATTGAGGATGTAGGGTGTCGGTGAGTTTATCAGCAAGCATCGCATTATACAAAGCCTTAGATTGAGTGTCGTTGAACAAGATGTAGTCTTGAAGATTTGGACGAGTTGATTCGAACAACCTAGAAATTGATGTGCACGAAACGTGCACGAGATCGAGGATTGTGCGAGTATGAAATGCAAAATGATTGAGTAGGTGAAATTAAATTGAGGAAAAGTTAGGGTGTACGAATGGATGACTCGATCAAGGATATTGATACGGATCGTATACGAAAAGTTAGCACGACAGGTAGATAGCGTGCATGAAAGGCTTGATTTTAAAGTTACGCGAATGACTCTAAGGATTGGATTGAATGTCGCTCGATGATTTGAGTTAGCAAGGAACGATGCGAATTGAGGAAAAATGTTGGTCGATGACTTAAGATAGACGGATGAACAATACGTGAATTTGGATTTGAGGGAAATTGATGTTGTGAATGATTCGAGGGATAATGATCGAACTTGAATTGGAATGTCGAGGAGATTATCCAGTCGGATGAAAGCATCATTCGCACGACTCGAAATTGGTTGCAAAGGAAGATCGTCAGGTTACGTATATCGTCGATGGTATTGAGCCGTATCAAAGATCGATATGCAATAACTCGGAGGTACTCTGACTCGGGGAACGACGATCGTGCAAGTGTTATTGTTCGGTTGGATGCTATACTTAGGATTTTGATTAAGATGAATGTTGGATGAAAATGATCGTGTCTTGATGGTTATGTTGATAGCCACAACATCGACGATCTTGTCTTGTGCGAGTGCAACTCTAGCCTCGTACATGCGTTATATCGGATTTGGGGCGATCGTTCCGCGTGAGCGCTGGCATGGTGTTTCATGTCGCGGGAATGATCGAACTCGGAAAATCAGGATACGACAATTATGATTGTCTCGACTTGTCGGTTTGATGCGAAGGAAAATTTGAGAATGCTAGGACTTGCGATTGATGAATGAGTAGGTCCAATCCGCGCATCGAGAATGAATTAGTCTAGACTCGAATAAGAGTTACGTTCCGATGAGGATGATTATCCCGCGGAAGCGTGCATGGTGATTCATACCTATCGTGGATAATCTGACTCGCGTGAGATCGGGGCGCAATATATTGTTAAGTCAGATGACCTTGTGATCAATTTTGTGAATTGGGATAAATTACTTAGGGAGTATGGAATGTGAATTATGGCTTAGCGATGAATTGTGTCGTAGCGTGTTTGATTTGAAAGGATCGATAGGCGGATTATGTCGAACATGTTCGAAGAGATAGACTATGTGAAATGGCTTGTTGGTCGAGTGATATTGCTGTATCAAAGATTTGGTTGAGTGAACTTATAATAGGATGCCTTTGCTGAATGACTCGGACCCCCGTGCGACAAATGTTGGGATGTGTGTAGGGAATCGATGCTCGATGTTTAGAAATCGGAGTGATGCGAGCTTGGGTAAAAAATCTCGTGCTATCAACTTGGTTTGGCCTTAGGATGGGGGTCAGTGTTGATATTGTTGTTTAGGAACTATGATTTACTGACGATCGACCTTGGATCGAAAACATAGCCTAGCGGTTAGGCAGACATGCTGGTACAGAGCGAAAGAAATTATAGAGGCACCACTCACGAGGCTCAGTTGACATGCACATATATCAGGGACGCCCAAATATGTGCACGATCCGACTCGAGTGGTGATGGTGGATTCTCTATCACGAGGCTTGGCTGAAATACATGTATTTTAGGGACGCCTGAAATATATGCACGATCCAACTAAGTGATACGTTGAATCAAGTGAGACTTGAGGAATGGAAAAGTGTTAAGGATTTAGAAATAGAGTTTCAAAGAAATGTAACGGTAGTGCGAGCGCGGCTCGGATTGAAGAAATGCATAGGAGTAGTGTGTGCGAGAGTCCTTGAATATTGAGTAAAAGTAATAAGTCGATAAGTGTACTCAGTTAGTTTCGAGGACAAAACTTTTTCTGAGTGGTGTATGATGTAGTGCCCCGTCCCGCCCCGTCCCGCTCAGTCAATCGGAGGAATCGGAACGCCGACGGCGTTCAAACTTAGCCTTACAATGGCTACTCGAAGACATTGCTCGGTCGAGGCGACCGCTCGCTCAGGTAGGGTAGTTTCGGTGAACTCGCCTCATCTTAGCCTTCACATAATAAATCGCATGTTTTCAACTTGCACAAGTAGGCTTGATAATAAAAGAGACGAATGCACATAGGTAAGGGAATAATCCCGACGGGTCGAATTGAGTTAGAATATGGAAAGGTCCAACGGTCGGCTTAGAGTTGGTGCACGGCGAGCTTTGAAAATGACACTCGGTCCTTCGTCCCGCGACTTGGGAGAAGGCAAAGTTGGTCTTCGCCACAAGCTAAGAGTTAGCCAAATTCATAGGCGTCGTCCGCATAAATGCTTCATAAAGCATGCACGGTCTCATCGCCCAAGGCGTGGCATAGCCTCTGCTCGCCCGACGGGTTAAGTTGTATTGCACAGCTTATGGCATAAGTCTAGGCCCCCTAAATAACTTGATTGTTCAAAGTTGAACGCGTGCACGACACGTTCCCACAACGCAAGGCTTGATACAGCCTTTGCTCATCGAGTCGTTGTGCGATTGAGTTAGGCAATGTTATGTTAGGCTATCAAGTAGTAGCAAGCACGATCCCATGAGTTCTACGGCTGGGTATAGCCACAAAGTCCTACGGTCTCTAAGCTAGTAATATGGAGTAGTGTTAGACGATAGTGTCATACGGAATACAAGTCGGTTTAAGGCACGAGCCACAGTTGTTTCAAAGTGAGTTATGGAAAAAGGGGGGGCTATCAAATAGTTATTCATAAGTTGAGTAGAAAAGATATTGCATCAAGGAAGAAGGCTCGCGACCGTGGGTCGTCAAAGGATCTCAAGGATAGAAGTCTTGAACTTGGTTTGAAAGAGAGGGTAACACTGAAAAGAAGGATGACTGTGTGAGTATCAGTTTGAGTCGAGTCTTTCATGGTCATGGACAACTTGTCGACAAGGGCGATGTTTCCTCGAGCGGCAACCCGGGGCCACGGGACCGACTCGACCTAGGAGGAAACAGGGTATAGTCGTGCATAAGGTTTTAGCACGGGTTAAGCGGGGGCTTGCAACGGAGCTAGCTACTTGCGTTGAAAGGATCCCGATTAACAAAGCTATACGTCACATGATAGCTTGTTATGCTAGTGGCAAAGTTTATATAGATGTCGGCAAAATAGCGACTATCCGCGTGTATGCCTTTGGATTGAGTCGAGTTGAATGTGTGTACAGTTAGAACACAAAGTTTGGGCCTAAGATTGGGTTTCAACATAGCCGTCGTGCTTCGGCACGAGATGGGACGTCAAGTCTTAAGTTGTTGGATAGAGTCGCATAAGTTGGCTTGAGTCGTTGGAGTTTAAGTCAGGAAACCGCCGTAAGGCAAAGTCGGTTGAGTGACACTAAGTTTACAAGTCTCGATTGGGTAAGTTGGTGACCAAGGTAGCAAGGGCCGCGAGGCGGCGATGTGGTTTCGTCTCACTGAAATGCGAGGCACGACCTCAATATGGTTTTATAGCACGGTCACATGGAAATGAAGTCTCATCGCATAGTTGCGTCTCTGATTTTAAGCCGTAAGACAAACATGACTTGATAGGTTAACGTTGTCGGTACGAGAAGAGTCTAAAGGCAAGATATATGTTAACATTGTTGTTGTAAGCACGGGATGGTCTAGAGACACAAAATAGGCCAAGGCGTCTGTCCTAAAACTGATCCTAAGACAAGAGTAGGAAGACAATCATAAAAGGACTATGTTGCACGAAGTAAATCAAACGTGTTGGTTTTGTATGGGTGGGCGAGGAGCTCATTCCACCAGTATAGTTGAGTACTGACACCCACATAGTTTTCATGTGCAGGCACAGGTAGAAGCTCGTGGCGCGGAGCTCACTTGGATGCGTCAAGGCACGGAGTTCCTTGGCGATTCGAAGCATGCGGCCGCATGGAGTCAAGACTTATACAGGACATAGTGTATGGACGTCGTCTTTCGAAGCTTCCGCTGGTTCAAGCATTGTATCGAGAGATGAGAGAGAGAGTAGAGTGAACTTGTAATTTGAAAAAAAGTGAGCTCGAGAGACTTGTAATCTTGGCCTTGCGCCCTTTGTAATCTTTGTTTCAATATCAATAAAGAGCTTCTTTGAATAACTTATATTTTACTTTAAAATTTCTACTGCTATTATTCAATGTCTCTACATGGGACTTCTGTGCGACGACCCCGTCGCAGCCGCTGAAATCAGCCGTTATGGAACCCGCCTTGTACGAGCGCAATCTAGGCTCGTACGGCATCACGTCTTAGCGAGGACGATCGCTCCTACGGGAGCGGGGTGTGACAACTTGGAGGCTGTAACACATGACAGTGTGCTGGAAATGTGCCCTACTCGACGGCTGGCTACAAATCCCATGATGGGGGCCCAGATAACGGGATTGCCTGTAGCTGGAAAATCTCTTCATGACTACTGGATTATTCTAGTTATTAGCCTTAGTCAGTTTCAGTAGGTGCCCCTGACCGTGGTACTCAGGGGTCCATGTCCTAGACATGATACAAGACAATACTGGTTCATTTGTACAAACACAATCGTCCATGGTATCCAGGCCATTCATTCTTGTCAAGTCATGCTAGCCGTCGCAACAGCATTCAATAGTTCCCACCATGCTTACTTGTCATATCATGCCATGTCATGTCACGTCAGAGTACTTGTTATACCATGCCATGCACAATTATCATTCCAACCATACTAACCAATTCGTGATTATCAAGCTCATGACTAAAGGTGCAAGAATATAAAAGGGCAAATGGGGTACGCCAAGGGCTCAAAGCCTCTACGCGAGCAAGGCTGCGCTAGGCCAAGGAGCCCCGAGCTTAAAAATAGCATTACGCGGGCAAGAACAAGGAAGACAGCTCTACGCGAGCAAGACTGCATGCGAGCGAGACTCTACGCGAACGAGAACTCTACGCGAACGAGACTGCACGCGAGCGAGACTCTACGCGAGCTGGAGGGTCTACGCGAGCGAGTACTCCACGCGAGCAAGCACTCTACTCGAGCGAGCACTCGAGCGAGACTCTACGCACGCAAGCACTCGAGCGAGCGGGGGTAGCCCCTACGTAGAGCTCGAATGAACTCGGCGTAGAACGGATTATGCTGGCACGCAAATGCGTGTGCGTAAAAGAGAAAACACTATACGGACACGTAAAATATTTGCGTAAAGGGAGAACACTACGCGGGCACGTAAAACATACGCGTAAAGGGCTCGTCTTCTCCCCAAGGCCGAGACAAATAGCCATGAGACTCAAGAACTCAAGAAACCCTATTTCGGCCAAGACTCGATAAAACCCAACCATTCAAAAGCCAAACTTGCGCAAAATCGAGATTCCTACTACATGGAACTCTCAATTTGTAAATGATGAAGTTTGACAGATCAAAATCCAAGAATTCTGAATATGCAATAAACTTAGATCTACGATAAATAAACCATGAAAATTGAAAATACTAAGTACTAAAGTGTTAGAATCTCGTGAGGAAGACAATAGAACAACAAAAATGGAGTTCCTCCATGAAGCAAGTTGCACTTGCCTAAGCCTCTCTCAGGATAGTAGAGAGAGAGTTATCAGGAAGAAGAATGAGTGAATAAAAAAATGAATGAGGAGAGAGAAGGGTTGTTGGGGTTAATAAATGAGGGATGGTGGTATGTAGGGGTTTGCATACTAACCCAAACCAAGCCAAACCAAGCCGAACCCAACCAAACCCGATGCATGCCAAAGCCAAAATAGACCACATGAACCATGAAATGCTAATTAACCCATGCCAATACAAAACCCAAGGCTAGCTAGTCAGGACAAGTCGAAATACGGGTCCAAGATACGTACATGTATACCAAAATACGTATAACAAAATCCGAAGGTGACAACTCTACCCACCTTAAAAGAATTCCGTCACCGAAATTTAATCAAGAGGCTAGAGATGTCGAGCAAGTTATACCAATCACAGGCATGTTATACTAAGCAATCAATCAAGCAATCATTCATGCAAGCAAGGAATTAAAGCATAAGGCATAAGAAAGACATTATACCTTACGAGTCAAACAGGTCGGGATATCGCGATCGGATATCATCCTCACGCTCCCACTTTGACTCACCCAAAGAGTGATAACCCCAAGCAATATGGACTAACTTGATAGTCTTGTTCTTGAGTATCTTATCTCTTCGGTCCAATATGGATACAGACCTCTCCTCGTACGAAAGGTTGGCACCAACAACCAATTCCGAATGATCAAGGACATAACTTGGATTCAGGATATACCGTCGCAATTGGGATACATGGAAGACATCATGCACCTTACGTAACAACGGAAGAAGAGCGAGACGATAGGACACATCACCTACTCGTTCTAGGATGTCGAATGGCACTATATACCTAGGACTGAGCTTTTCTCGTACGTCGAAACGAATGACGCCACGGGTAGGCGAGATCCTAAGGAATACATGGTCGCCGACAGAAAATTCAAGGGGACGTCGATGAGAATCGGCCCAATGACGCTGGTGACCTTGTGCAACTCGAAGATGATCTCTGACTTGCCTGACCACCTCAATCGTCCGTGTGATCATCTCTGGACCAAGCATCTGCCTCTCGCCTATATCACTCCATGCTAACAGAGATCTGCACTTTCTACCGTACAAGGCCTCAAAGGTTGCCATCTGGATACTGGCCTGGAAATTGTTATTATAGGAGAACTCCACGAGATGTAGGTGATCTTCCCACGAACTATCGAAGTCGAGTGTACATGACCGTAACATATCTTCAAGAGTCTGGATCGTACGTTCTGACTGACCATCTGTCTACGGATGATAAGTTGAACTGAACTTGAGACGAGTCCCCAAACTTTTCTGAAGACTTCGCCAAAAGTGTTATGTGAATCTTGAATCTCTGTCGGATATAATACTGACTGGTACTCCATACAACCTGACTATCTGCTTGAGGTACATCTCTGCAAGCTGATCCGTCGACTGACCAACCCTAAAAGGAAGAAAATGAACAACCTTGGTGAGTCTGTCGACTATAACCCAGATAGCATCTCTCCCAGCTGGGGATCTAGGTAATCCAGTCACAAAATCCATGGTAATGTGCTACCATTTTCATTCTGGGATCGATAAAGGTTGAAAAAGTCCAGTCGGTCTCTGATGTTCATCTTTAACTTGTTGGCAAACTAAACATCAAGAGACAAATCGGGCTATCTCCCTCTTCATGCCATTCCACCAAAAATGCTGTCGGATATCACGATACATCTTCGTACCGCCCGGATGAATCGAATACTGAGAACTGTGAGCTTCTACCATGATCTCCTATCTGATATCACCACTAGGTACATAAAGGTGCCTCCCATGTCGAAGTGTACCATCCTCATGGATACATAACTCTGGTCTTTATCCTGCTACAGATTCTGCCCTAAGCCGTTGAAGCTTAGAATCTGCTGACTGAGCTAACTTGATCCTCTCAACTATACTGGACTGAACTTGCATACTGGCCATCAATGTCATATGGGTAGGAAGGACAACTTCTATACCCATCTTCTGAAGATCTGCTAACAACTCTGGTTGTGTTGTTAGAAAATAAACTATGGTTCTTCTGCTCAATACATCTGCAACAACGTTGGCCTTCCCAGAATGATACTCAGGTTGATGTCATAATCCACAAGTAGCTCTAGCCATCTTCTCTGACGCATATTAAGATCATTCTGAGTAAACACATACTTCAGGCTCTTGTGGTCGGTGAAAATCTCCAGCCTATCTCCGTACAAGTAGTGTCTCCAAAGCTTCAATGCAAAAACTACTGCTGCCAGCTCCAAGTCGTGGGTCGGGTAATTTCTCTCATGATCACGAAGTTGACGTGACGTATAAGCTATTATCTTCCCCTGCTGCATCAAAACACATCCTAAACCTCTGCCTGAAGCATCACAATACACTGAGAATCTTCCGGCTCCATCTGGAAGCGTGAGAATGGGTGCCGTCATCAAGCTTCGCTTCAACTTCTCAAAAGAATCCTGACATTTTGCTGTACAAGCAAACTGCACATCCTTACGGGTCAACTGGGTCATAGGTGCTGAAATCCGTGCAAAGTCTGAAACAAATTGCCGGTAGTAGCCGACCAAGCCAAGAAAACTATAAACTTCTGCAACTGTGCTGGGTACCGGCTACGTCTCAATAGCCACGATCTTCTGGGGATCCACTTCCACTCCTCCTCCGGTGATGATATAACCCAAGTATGAAATACGATCGAGCCAGAACTCATATTTACTGAACTTCGCATACAACTGGTATTCTCGGAGAATCTGGAGGACAACTCTGAGATGCTGCTCATGCTCTGCTTCACTCTTGCTGTAGACCAGGATATCGTCTATGAACACAATCATGAACTGATCCAAATAAGGCATGAAGATACGATTCATGAGGTCCATGAATACAGCCGACACATTGGTTGCTCCAAAGGGCATAACAAGGAACTCCCAATGCCCATACCTGGATCTAAATACCATCTTCGGGATGTCCTGCTCTCTGACTCTGATCTGGTGGTATCCTGACTGCAAGTCAATCTTCAAAAATATGGATGCCTCTTTGAGTTGATCAAACAAGTCATCTATCCTCGGGAGAGGATATCTGTTCTTGATTGTCACTGAGTTCAAGGTACGATAGTCAACACATAATCTGGACGTGCCATCCTTCTTTTTCACAAGAAGCATCGGGGCTTCCTAAGGCGATCCACTATCACGGATGAATCCCTTGGTCCTGAGTTCTTCAATCATCTTATACAAGATCTCCAATTCTGACGGTGCCATCCAGTAGACTCTTTCTGACACTGGTGCTATTTCGGGGATCAAGTCTATGGTGAAGTTGATCTCTCTCTCTGGTGGCATACCTGGAAGCTCCTCGGGAAAAACATCGAGAAACTCTTCTACCACTCTGGGAAATCAAACTGTCGCTGCAACTGACATCCGTAATACTGGAGGAGAAGGTTCTACTCCGCCTCGGGAAAATAAAAACTCTGGCTCACCAGGAATACTAAAAATAATATTGTCGACATGACAATCTATTCTAGCATACTGGTCCCTCAACCAATCCATCCCTAAGACCACGTCATAATCGACCATCGAGAATTCTATCAACCTGGCGGGAAACTCTCTACCGCTAACTACGATTCGACACGAAGAAAACACTCTATCTACTCCCATAAGTCCGTTACCAGTAAGTATATTGAGCCTTACTGACAATGACTCGGGCTCCAGTCCTATCCGTGTTGCGAATCATGCAGACATAAATGAATACGATGCACCAGAATCAAATAATGCTGACGCTGGAAAGGAGTTGACGAGAATAGTACCTGCCACCACCTCACCTGATGCTAACTCCTCCTCCATGGTCAAAGCCATCACTTGACCTTGCCCTCTAGGTGTTGGTCCTCTCTGCTGGGAACCTCTCTGGCGGTTCTGAGTCTGAGCTTGGACTTGTGCATGCTGCTGGTGGTTCTGCTGCTGAAATGCTTGGGCCTGAGGCGGCAAGGGCCTCAGAAATGGGTACTGTTGCTGTTGCTGGACTGGTACTGGGGCTGGCCCCCTAACTGAGGGACTGGAAACGGTTGAAGAAGATAAACTCCCCCTATTCGGGTAGTTCCTAATCCTATGGTCCGTGCCCCATAAACCAAGCACAAACCCTGTGCTCGACGACATTCTGACACCACGTGCCCTGACTTCCCACAATGAGTACAACCCATTGTGGAAGACTGCTTCTGCTGCTGCTGCTGGTGATATGCCTGGGTCAAATGCTGAATCGATGTAACGGAAGCCGCCCGCCTCGGAGCTCCAATGGTCAAAGCCCTAGCTGCTGGGGCTGGTGCTGAAGACTGGTTCATCTGGCCGTAAGACCGCTTTCGACTTTCGATCCGGTCCACAATCTTCTGGGAGGTATACTCAGGCCTCCTAGCTGCTCTCAACACTGCATCGAAAGTCTGATGCTCAAACTGCTCCACCGCTAATAAAATCTCTAGTAGAGTCCCTACTGGAACCGCTGAGCTCTGTCGAACTCGGTCGCCACCAAGGTGGGAGCAAATCGACTAAGTCTGGAAAACTCGGTCGCATATCCATCGACCGTCCTGTCCATCTGCTTCAAATTAGTGAACCTCGTCTGTAGATCGTACCGAGCTACAGCGTCAAAGTACGTGGTCCAGAATCTCTGACGGAATACTGTCCAGGCAATAGGTTCCACTAATCCAACGGCCTGTGCTGTCCACTAGCTGGCGCACCATGGCCACCTTCTCGTTTTCTGGGGTCCTGGCTGCTTCTAGAATAACCTCAGGGTCCTGCAGTAAAGCATTTGCGACAATAGCATCTTCGCTGCCATCGAAGAAGGGAGTGTTCAAGTGCTTGAAGCTGTTGGCCGCACTGTTACCCCTGCTCATAGCATCTTGTACTGTCTGATGCAATGCATTACCCCGACAATCCTGTGATACAAGCAACTCCCTGATGAGTCCAACCAAGACTTTATCATCCTGTCTTGCAGGCTGGGCTGGCTGTACTGGTATTTCTAGACCTCCGGGAAGCATGACTCGAGAAGCTGCTCCTGAGTGCTGAGCTTGATCCTCTTGTTACGGGGGTGCTCGTTGAGCTCCTTCCGGCTGATTGGCAGGACCAGGAACAATGCCGCTGAAGAAGACGACACAGGGAACAATAAGGAAGGACCAGGACAGATCAAAGATACAAGCATGTGATCAAGTTAAGATTTTAAGAATTTAGAGGATACGAGCAGCGAACAAGGGCAAGTACTGATTGAGACATCTATTCGGTAAACCCTCACATATCTTGATTCACAAGAACTGCATGGGCCACCACTTAAACCGTGTCAAGCCCCAGAACTAGAATACTAGAGAGCGGGGACGGACACTGCCAGCTACATATATTGAAGTGCAACCCACCTCGCTATACGGTCACGGCTGTCTAGATACGTGAGGGTTTAACTACAAGCCATCAGTCTCGTATGGTCATGAACAAGCCTATTGTCTCAATCTCAAGCAAATAATAGCAGTTTCAAGATGTTAGAGCACCAAATATATAATAGTAAGGCGTCCCATACATTACATATTTAGATGATCATGAAGCTAGTCATACAAAAAGTGAAGACTAACAAGAGTTTCAGTCATACATGATCAACCCTAGGATTTGTTAACCATGCTACAGCCCGTAGGCAGACAGTAAGTAAAGTACAATCGAGCTAACACGTGCTCGTCGGCTAAACGCCTCAAAAGAATACTTTTACAATAGAGTAGGAGAGCAAAAATAAAATCCACTCGTTGCCAAGGTTTCACCTGGTGGTCACCATCTGGCTGGAAGGTAGGGAGATCCTCTGGAGCTGCTCCGGTATCTGGCCATGCAAAACCAGCTGGGTCAGATCCCAGAAAGAGCAAGTGCCACAAAGGAGGCTTCACTTAAAAACTAAAACCAGCATATCAGAACATAAAATAAGATAGATAATAATAAGGCATGAAATCTAAATAGAGCAATAAATGTCAGGAGGATGAGAAATCAATCCGATCAGTTAGTGATAAGATAAGCATAAGCAATCATGTTCCGAAGTAGCCAGGTACTGGAATAAGACAAGGCTTGGACTGGTTAGACTCCATCCAACTTTCACGGCCAAGCAATAAGTACGGCTTGATACTTTAAATAACTAGGGCTATCACAGGCCTAGTTTCTAGCAAGATGAAATGAGATGTTCCAACAGCCACAAGCCCTGCAGACCATCCAGGTTATCCAGACGACATTAGGGGTTGAGTTCATGTGGGTATATCGTCCAAAAAATGCATGTACCCTTAAGTAGCTTGAAGGGTGCAACACAAGACAGTGTGCTGCAAATGTGTCCTACTCGACGGCAGGCTACAAATCCCATGATGTGGCACCCAGATAACGGGATTGCCTGTTGCTGGAAAATCTCTTCATGACTACTGGATTATTCTACTTATTAGCCTTAGTCAGTTTCAGTAGGTGCCCCTGACCGTGATACTCAGGGGTCCATGCCCTAGACATTATACAAGATAATACTGGTTCATTTGTACAAACACAATCGTCCACGGTGTCCAGGCCATTCATTCTTGTCATGTCATGCTAGCCGTCGCAATAGCATTCAATAGTTTCTACCATGCTTATTTGTCATATCATGCCATGTCATGTCACGTCAGAGTACTTGTTATACCATGCCGTGTACAATTTCATTCCAACCATACTAACCAATTCGTGATTATCAAGCTCATGACTAAAGGTGCAAGAATATAAAAGGGCAAATAGGGTACGCCAAGGGCTCAAAGCTCTACGCGAGCAAGGCTACGCTAGGCCAAGGAGCCCCGAGCGTAAAAATAGCTTTACGCGGGCAAGAACAAGGAAGACAGCTTTACGCGAGCAAGGCTGCACGCGAGTGAGACTCTACGCGAACGAGACTGTACGCGAGCGAGACTCTACGCGAACGAGACTGCCCGTGAGCGAGACTCTACGCGAGCTGGAGGGTCTACGCGAGCGAGACTCTACGTGAGCGAGCACTCTACGTGAGCAAGCACTCTACGCGAGCGAGCACTCGAGTGAGACTCTACGCGTACGAGCACTCGAGCGAGGGGGGGTAGCCTCTGCGTAGAGCTCGAATGAACTCGGCGTAGAACGGATTACGCTGGCACGCAAATGCGTGTGCGTAAAAGAAAAAACACTACGCGGGAACGTAAAATGTGTGCGTAAAGGGAGAACACAACACGGGCATATAAAACATGAGCATAAAGGGCTCGTCTTCTCCCCAAGGCCGAGACAAACAGCCATGGGACTCAAGAACTCAAGAAACCCCATCTCGGCCAAAACTCGATGAAACCCAACCATTCAAAAGCCAAACTTACACAAAATCGAGATTCCTACTACATGGAACTCTCAATTTGCAAATAATAAAGTTTGATAGATCAAAACCCAAGAATTTTGAATGCAATAAACTTATATCTACGAGAAATAAACCATGGAAATTGAAAATGCTAAGTACTAAAGTGTCTTAGAATCTCGTGAGGAAGATAATGGAACAACAAAAATGGAGTTCTTCCATGAAGCAAGTTGTACTTGCCTAAGCCTCTCTCGGGGTAGGTGGAGAGAGAGTTATCAGGAAGAAGAATGAGTGAATAAGAAAATAAATGAGGAGAGAGAAGGGTTATTGGGGTTAATAAATGAGGGATGGTGGTAGGTAGAGGTTTGCACACTAACCCAAACTGAGCCAAACCAAGCCGAACCCAACCGAACCCGATGCATGCCAAAGCCAAAATAGACCACATGAACCATGAAATGCTAATTTACCCATGCCAATGCAAAACCCAAGGCTAGCTTGTCAGGACAAGTCGAAATACGGGTCCGAGATACGTACATGTATACCAAAATACGTATAACAAAAATCTGAGGGTGACAGGCGCACCGGACATGGTGAAGCTTTTTAGCGACAATGGAGGTTCTCAGGGATGGGTCGAGATGGAGGAGCTGGCCACCGGCCAGGCTTGGCCGAAGTCGGTGGCCATAATCATAAAAAATAGCAGATCTGTGGCCGTGCGACGGTTCGAGCACAGAGACGATGTGCGGTCGGAGTTCAGTCTCAGCGGTGACGCAGCTTGATGAGGTGGGGTCCACCGACTGGAATCGAGCGCGGCCATGATGGTGGAGAATTGTGGCGATGATTAGATTAGGTTATGGTTAGGAATTAGGGTCAGGGATTTGGAGATTTGGTTGTGTCAAAAATTAGTATCGTGTTAGGGAGTGTCCGACACGACAGAGTTGAGTTAGAGGTTGGTGTCCAAAATTGTCGGACACGACAGGAATAATGTAATTGTAATAAAAATAGTGGAAAGGAAAAATAAGAACACGGACACAATGCACTTTACGAGATTTGATGACTTTGGTGTTTGGCGAGATAATGTTTTGGGAATATGTGAGGAAAATAAAGGGAAGCCTCCGCTATATATAGGAGTGGGGGTTTCCTAGATAGGAAAGGATTAGGATTGATCAAATATTTTCATAGAATTAAATCAATCAATTAGATTGATCTCAATTCATAAATTTATGGCAATAGAATAGTTTTAAAATAATATTTAAAATAAAGTTCATAAATTTAAAGCTTTAAAGATAAAAGATAATAGGAAATTAATAAATTTAAAATATATCTTTTATAAAAATTAAATCATATTTAAAAATAGTTTGATAAATTCCTTCATCAATCCAAATATCTTTTATAGGATTAAAAATAAAATATTTTCTAACTAGAAAAATATTTAAAACTAACAATAAAATAAATAATTTTAAAAAAATCGGAAAGTGGGCTTACCCCAGTTCAAGTTGGAGTATAAAAAGAAAGAAAAAACAAAGCTACTGATAGCCTCTCCAGGAGAGGTACTGCTACATTACATGCCATTTCAGTAGTCCAAGCTGATTGGTTGCAACAATTTCAACATTAAATGAGCCATCCCCATATACACAAAACAATAGGGAATGTGAACAAGGTTTGTTAGATCCTAACAAGTATACTATGAGAAATGGTCTCTTATTCTACAAAAGTAGGTTGTTAATTGACCCTCAATCTGAGTTTACCAATTAATGCTCAAGGAACACCATGATCAGTTGCAAGCTGGACTTTCAGGGGTTACTAAAACTCTGCATAGACTGAAGAAGGTTTATTATTGGAAAGGAATGAAGAAGTCAATTAAGGAATATGTCAGAGCTTGTATAGTCTGCTAACAAAACAAGAATGAGAATACATCCCCAATTGAGTTAATGCATCCATTGCCAATTCCTGAAAAGATTTGGGAAGAGATATCTATGGATTTCATAGAAAGGTTGCCAAGCAGTCATCACAAAACAACTATCTTAGTTGTGGTTGGCCGGTTGCCAAAATATGTTCATTTGTTTCCATTATGCCCTCTTTACTATGCTGCCATGATTGCTCATGTTTTCATAGAAGGAGTCTTTAAACTTCATGGTATGCGAAGGACCCCTTCTTCACAAGTCTATTTTGGAAAGAAATATTCAAAATTCAGGAAACAAATTTGAAGTACAATACAGCTTACCACCCTCAAACTGATGGGCAGTCAGAAGTTACAAACAGATGCATCGAAGGGTATCTCAGATGTTTTTGTGGACATAAGCCAAAGGAGTGTTGCACGTATCTACCATGGGCAGAGTATTGGTTTAACACCAATTGGCATTCAGCCACCAAAGTTACCCCCTTTAAGCCAGTTTATGGTAGGCCTCCTCCCCATATCCTTACTTATGCTCAGGATGTACCCAGTGATAGAGATGTTGCAGTGGCTCTTTGTAGGAATGAAATGTAAAGTGATATACTCTAGAGGGGTGAATAGAGTAGGCAGTGGAATATTAGCTATTAAAAATGTTAGTAGCCAGATCACCGAAATATATCACAGATATGAAAATGTAAAAGTAAAGAGCAGAGAGCAAACGTAAACACGGCAATGTATACTGGTCTCCATCTTGTGAGGACTAATCCAGTCAAGAGAACGCTAGCTCCCGGTTGAAATCCACTATAGAAAACCGTAAGTTTTCATACGAAGTCCTTGCAACTTCTACAGATACGAGATTTGATCTGAAGCATTCGACAAACTTCAATTATGAAGTGTCTTACTTCTTGTCAAGCCTCTTGATTATAGTCACTCTGAAACTTCTAGAACGTACCGCACTGGCAAATCGACTAGAGGATTATAACTGGCTTGAGAGTTAAAAATGAAAGCTTTAGAAGGCTTTAGAAGACCGTAGTAAGCTTAGATAGAAGAGAAGAGAAAGTGAATTAGTGTGTTGAAATGGTAAAAATTCTTTTCTATTTATAGGATTTCCAAAGGAAGAATTCGGGCAAAATTAGAATAGAATTCGGACAAAATTATTTGAGAGAATCTTCGCAGATAGCCGTTGTAGAGGCTAAAAATCAAGATGTGCCACCCATTAAAGTGTTCGATCATCAGATGGCGCCAAATCATTATGTTGTGCCAAATTATTAAATTGTGCAGCATTAGACTGCGCCAAAGTCAGGTTACGCTGGAGTCAGGTTGCGCGAGCGCCACGTGGTGCACTTCCTCAAGAAGCTGTAGCGGCATCATCATTACCTGACAACTAACAGCACGGAGATTAAGGAAAATCTATTCGAATCTTGCACAATACGACGCTCGAGAAGATTTTGTCAGCATATAATTAATGCTGACAGCTGGTTCATGCAAGTCAATGTATGGCACGAGGATTAATCAGTACTGCACAGAAGACCTAGTCAAAGGCACCAGTCGTTGAGTTGTGCCCATGTACAGCCTGACAAGTTGGCGCCACTTGATCAACTCTTATTTTAAAGCAGGGTGACGTAGCACACAAACCACCAACTTCGTAGAGCGTGCCCACTACACTGCCCATGACCACGCGCATCTCAATCAAACGATGCCATACGTCTATAGCAGTTGGTGCAAACCGCTCATGCAGGTTGTTACATTGCGTCCACGCGTAACCTGATGAAGCTCGCGGAAGGTGATCAAACAGTGTTCATAACTGAGGGACATGGCACACAAGCCACTAACTTCGAAGAACGTGTCCACTACACTGCTTACGACCATACGCATCTCAATCAAACGATGCCACGCGTCCACAACAGTTAGTGCAACCGTTTGCACAAGTAAACAGAAGGCGCGCAACCCAGAATAACTACTAAACAGTTATTTCAAGAACTCTATAAATAGAGTTTCAAATCAATCCCAAAGCATCAAGAAAGATCATAATCTCCTGCTAAAGTGTTGTTGCATCCTCCAGAGGCTCGTGTCTTCGATATCACATCGTCAAAGGGATAAAGTGATCGTCTTATTATCAGATTTCTATAGTTGTACTTTCCTAGAAATCAATTGTACTCTTGTATTCTTTTCTAAGTTTGTAATAAGACTTTTGTTTTTGCAAACAAAATGGCGACTCTGCTGGGAATTTTGAGTATTTATTGTCTGTAGCTTTATTTACGAGATAATAAATATAGGCTTTAAAAGGATCGATGAGTAAATAAGTATGCCTTTTCGAGGAAAGGTCGCTTCAGTTCTCAAGGCAGAGAATAAATGAAGACCTCTTCAGGAGATAAAAGGAGATGAATGAATGAACATACCTTTTTGAGAAAAGGTTGTCTCGATCCCTGCGATAGAATGTTTGGCCTTTCTGTCTATATATAGTGTGGAACTTTACTGAGAGCATTATTCACCCCTGTTCTTTCCTTTACAAATGTCTTCAAAAAATATGCCTAAGGAGATGGAAGTTATCCCGAAGATCAAAGCCGCCCTCGACACTCCTTCCGACGAGCTTCCACCGCCTACTCAGCCAAAAATTGGAGAAAGTTCGACTGTCCCTGGACAGAAGTAGGACATTCTTGCCAAACTTGTGGAGCCTGGAAGTACTGCCGAGGAAGAAGCTCCGATAAAAGCTGCTTGTGAACTGTTGGCTGGGATTGCGGAATGCATTACGACTTGGACGTTTTCTACCTACAGTGCTTTGAGATGCCGTGTTGACAGTAGCATATAGTAATTCATCTTCGTCTACCAGGATTGGTTTAGGAGTCTGAACGTAATTCAAATGGTCAAAGATAGACCGCTTGGCCGACTGACAGTAGTATTTGATGATAACTTCATGGTGGTGATTACAATGATGCTGTTGCTGTTGGACCTCCGTTGGACAGGATGGATTTGCAACCTTCCGCTTCTGTATTAAGAGTTCACGGAGGTTACTAACAGGACGAGAAGAAGTTGTATGAATGTAGTCCTTGACGATATTCGGGACATGATTCTTGTTCTTGAGTTGTCTCGTACCTTGAGTTTACAAGGACGTGCTAAGCTGGTTAGCATAAGTCACATGATCTTTCACCTACACCTGTTCTAGCCTCTGCACAACTTGTGCCCATCACTGCCTTGGCGCAATCTAAGGGAGACAGTCTTTTGGTTAACCCCTCTACTTCTCCGATTCTGAAATCGAAGGAGACTTCGTCTCGACACACTGCTGGACAAAACAAAGAAAAGCACCCTTTGGCCTTTTTTTTTCCGGCGCAACCTGCGTATGTTTCCTCCTTGGCACAACCTGCACATGTTCCAGCTCTAGCGCAACTTGCGCGTGTTCCTGCTCTGGCGTAACCTATGCTTGTTCATGCTCTGGCACAATCTGCACATACTTCTGCACTAGCACAACGTAAAGGGAAATACTGTTTAGTGGCTCCCTCTTTGTTATCAAGCCAGAAGCTTGATGAAAAATCACTAAATCAGGGAAAACGCTTTTTAGCTTTTCTTCATTCTGCTCGAATTATTGACTGGGTGGAAAGTACTACTAATTCAAACAGGAATCCTACTCTCCTTAACAGAGACAAACAAATCTCTGTTAGGAAGATGGGTTCTATTCAGAATGAACTTTCTACACAAAAGGGTATTATGTCTACTCCAAAGAGGTCAGGGCAAGATCTACCGACCTTACATATCTCAAGGTCCCGACAAGGTAAACTACTAGTGTATCATGTTAATGCACAAGTAGCTTCCTTGTCAGACTTGCGCACCTATATCAATAGGTGCCAATCAGGGTCAACTTCGGGAAAACATAAAATATATCAAGGGCAACCTGCACCAGTTGCTAACTTACAACAGAGGAAGAATGCTGAGATGAAAGATCCTACGACTTATGCTAACCAGCTTAGCACATCCTTGTACACTCAAGGTACGGAACACCTCAGGAACAAGAATCATGTCCAGAATATCGTCGAGGACTACATTCCTGTAACTTTTTCTCGTCCTGTTAGTGATCTCCATGAACTCTTAATACAGAAGCTGAAGGTTGCAAATCTATCCTGTCCAACGATGGTCCAACAACAACAGCATCATTGTAATCACCACCATGAAGTTGTCATTAAATGCTGCTGTCAGTCGACCAAGCGGTCTGTCTTTGACCGTTTGAATTACGTTCAGACTCCTGAACCAATCATGGTGGACGAAGATGAATTACTATATGCTACTTTCAACATGTCATCTCGAAGCACTTGGGGTGGAAAACGTCCAAGATGTAATGCATCCCGCAATCCCAGCCAACAGTACTTAGATCGGATTCATGAATCCGATGAAGGAGTATATCAATATACTAGAACAAGAAGCCGATAAATAATCAGTCAAAAGAATCTTCTTTCTGACCAAGACACAATCGGTCAATAGAATCTTCTTGATTCTAACCAAGATTCCTTCAGTCAAAATGATATCCCTATCACTTATTCTGGGGGTAGTTCTTTATGTGACTTTGATGTTGATAGTAAAAGTTCTGAAAGGTCCATCCTTTCCACTAGCTCGTCTTTGAGGGCTAGAGAAGTGACTGCTTATTCCATCATAGAAGATCAAGATACTTCCACTTCTTCCAGTCAAGAGCAGAGAATTGCTGCTTTAGAGGCTAGTTTGAAGAACATGGCTGAGATGATGATAGGCATGCATGCTGTGATTATGGCACAACATACAGTTCCACAGGTCATGAATCTGATTTTGACTCAGGAACCTGTAACAACATCAACTCCCATCAATATTGATCTGGGTGTACAATCTCACCATACCGCTTCCATTTCTGTACAGACTATTCTAAGCCAATCTGGTGCCGGGGGTGGTACTTATCATGCGGTACCCCCTCCTAACTTATTGAATCAATCCACTAATCCGCAATCAACAGAAGATACCAATGACGCCGTAGAACTTCTATATACTCAATTTGAAGCTTTCAAACAGAAGGATGGCCTGCAGAAGCTTGGGATCAAACAGCCCTATCCCATAGAATGGAAAGAGGTCCAATTTCCTCCTAAATACAAACCTCCTACTATTATGATGTTTGATGGCAGCACGTCTCTAAGTTAATACCTCAATCACTTTGAAGTAATGACTGATCAACTTCAACCAAATGATGCTCTTCTTACTAGAGTATTTGTCAGCTGTTTAGCTGGTGGAGCATATGACTGGTATCGTAGTTTACCAGATGGGTGTATAACCTCTTTCGCTGGCTTCAAACAAATATTCTTGGAATGATTTTATGAGGGAACCAACGATATGACTATGTCTGCTCTCATCAAAATCAAACAACGACATAATAAAACTACTGAACGTTTTATTGAACGGTTCCGTCGTGAAGCACTCAAAATTTCTCTCGAAACCCCAGATGCTTTGACTATAGACAATTACAAATCAACCTTGTTCCCTATAATTAGCATGTGGACAGGATCAACACAATTCTAGGATTAGCCTTCCTTCATAATAAACGCCAAAGCAGCAGAAGAGAGCGCTGACAAGTTCAAGCAATTAGGCATTCAAATGCCTAATCTTGACAAAGATGAACGTGCTACACCAAATAATAGTGACCGTCAGAACATTCGCAAGAGCAAAGAGACTTTGGCCATTAACCTCAAAGG
The DNA here is from genome assembly GCA_029216955.1 of Iris pallida. Classification (NCBI taxonomy): domain Eukaryota; kingdom Viridiplantae; phylum Streptophyta; class Magnoliopsida; order Asparagales; family Iridaceae; genus Iris; species Iris pallida. The sequence continues at coordinate 10,767,977 of JANAVB010015000.1, forward strand.
CAAAAAAGCCCTAGCTATCAATGTAAACCAGCCAACATCTACCCCAACAGCACCACCAAAATGGACACCATGTCCAAAAAAAGAATACTCTTTTGATGAAGATAATATCATGAGTATCTTTGATTGCCTCATCAAGAGCAATAAACTCTAACTGCCAGAACCTAAACGGTCAGATGAAGTTGGTAAGACTGACCATACTAAATATTGTGTTTACCATAGGTGTATTGGGCATCCAACTCGATCGTGCTATGTGCTCAAGGGTAAAATTCAGGAGATGGTCAATTTTGGTGCAATTATTCTCCAGCAAGACGAGAAAAATGTAATAGCTAATGTCGTCTCTTTACAGTTTGGAGAATTTCTAGCTTAACTTGTGCAGGACGGTATCATCCACATCCCGAGAACTACTTTTGAGATTGTTAATCTTCCACCTGCACGAACTGATGGTCTTGTTCCTCTATCTACTGATAGAGAAGAAATTATATGGATCTATCCAGATTTAGTGGCGGACTTTGAAACACCATCTTCTTCCACCAAGTCCAAGAAGGCCACTAAAAATAAATCATGTCATATGGTTTCATTTGGTGAACATTATCTTCCACCTTTAACTGCTAACTTCATCTCGGCAGTAGATAATCCTTCTTCTACTTCCCCTGATAAGACAACATTGTCAAAATCAAAAGCTAAATATCAACCAGCTTTCTATCTATATAGTCTCCAGTCTCGTGAACTCATAACGAAAATGGGATCTCATGTACCTCTTTCCTTATGTATTTCTCACAACCAATCTCGGGTGGGTTTGGGTTACTGGACAAACTCTCTATCTTGCCAAAAGAAACCTTCCAGAAACAAGATCCAGGCAAAGAGTTGCAATATGGTGTCCTTTGAGCCTGTATCCGAAGAAGTCTTAACTGGTACCAGGTCTGGGAAACCTTACCTAAGAGATTATTCAGAAGGTCAAGAAAACCCTGCTCCAGCTCTGGAGGCTCCTCAAGCACCATCTTCTCCTACTATCAATGTTCCATCAGCTTCATCACCTCCAATAGAGCCAACTCTTCCCAAACCGACGATATCCGATAAAGGAAAACAGCCTGTCCGTTTTGATAAAGTATTAAAGAAGACTCCAACTCTGGGACTTGAGAAGCCATATAACTTTGATATACTAGCTCAGCTGGCTAATACCCGGCAAGATTGTCAATTTTTGAACTACTCCGTCTTTCAAAGAAAACTCAAGAAACGTTGAGTGAAGCTTTGACTACTTGTCCAGCACTTCTCAAGAAGCCAGAGGATGAGCCCATAACATGCCTTCATTGTCATGGTGTGATGGAACTGATGCCAAACATCACCTTTACGCACGATGATATGTTGTTGGAAGATAATCGTCATAATCGACTCCTCTACTTCACGAGATATGTCGATACCATGAAGGTTGATCGTATTTTGATTAATCCTGGGTCTGCACTTAGCATCGTACCAAAGACTCTACTAGATGCATTGAAGATTCATGTACATAATCTTTCAACAACCATCATGACAATCTTAGGATTCAATTCTGGAAAAAGTGAACCTTTGGGAAAGATTCGCCTGAAAGTTCAAATAGGCAATCTTCGTACAAAGGTTACTTTCTATGTGATCGATAATCATGGCTCTTATAATGCTTTGCTAGGAAGACCCTTTCTGTATGAGCATAATATTGTACCATCCACTTTACATCAATGCTTCAAATATGTGGACGTCAATGGAGAAGTCCAAAAGAAAGTAGCCGACCTGTATCCTTTTTGGGAGGTTGAACCATATTTTACTGACTCTCGGATGTACAAGAAGGAGTTCATGAAAGTTGTATTGGCGATGGATAGTGAGGAAGATCAGAAACATACTTCAAAAGATGTTCTCATGATCTCCGTCAAAGGACGTGCTATTCATCCCTCTTCATCTCAGACATTGACTATACATCTTTTCTCTCATAACAAACAGCCTCCGGCTGTAGAAAGAGAACAAAGGGAGCTCACCTCTTTTGAGCCTCTTGTTATCGACCTGCATCGTAACAAACCTCCTCCTTCTCATTCTCCTCCACTGGTTATCAACCTTACCAAGCCTTCTGTTAAGGCTAAGAATCATGTTGTAAATGATGATGTACAAATTAATAAAGTAGCATCTCCTTTACAGTATACAGATGTCGTTTATTATACTCAATGTTATTTAAAAATGTTAGATAACTTTGAACCACTTACCATAAGAGCAATTAAAGCTTCCCAAAATGAATTATTGCTCGAGCCAATGCAGGACTCCTTCTTCTTAGTTCCTTTCAGGAAGAAAGATGAACTTCCTATACTTTTTAGTAAAGGAACGCAATAGAAAATCACGTCGGATAGTGAACAAGAAAGATGAACTTCCAAGCCTTCTGTCCATATACAGTCCTAAACTCCCCTATATGTCAGTCCCAAAATCCCCTACATAACAGTCCTTGTTAGCCCCTCATTTCAGTCCAACGTTTCACACAAAACAGTCCTAAGTAGCACTCAATATCAGTCCCCCTTTGTTTGTATCAGCCTTAAACTTCATTAACTTAGTGCACCTAGTTTAGTTTTGATATCACTGATTTTTAGTCACACATACACATCACTATTTCCTAAATTTCTGAGAACAGGTACCCTATTCACCACACACACATGTATCCACACTCTCATGACACTTTGCTCACACACTTAACCCACACACACAGGGTTCCTCTTAATTCCTGTCAGCACACACATTATACACACACTCTAGTGTACATTTCCTGTCAACACAAACTGAATTATCTGAACACAGGTTCACATATTTCCATACACACTCATACATGTACAGGTTCACACAATTTCCTGAGAACACTCTAACACATGGGTCAATACCAGCCTACACACATTGCATATATTCCTGTCATTTTCTATATCTGAGACTGATTTCTAATAATTGAATGTTACTGCTGTTTGGTTCTCAATTCCTGAGAATCCTATGACCTGAAACCTGAATAGAATACATGATTATAGGATTTAACCTGCTTGTCCTGAGAAACCTGAGAATTTCTATACACTGTTGAATTTCCTGAACTTGCTTTCCCTTTAAAGGCTGAGTTGTTACTAAACACACACACACACACACACACACACACACTGTTATGGGTCTTGTACACAGGACAGTCACACTTCACCCTCATCCCACTTATCTGTATATCCCTTAACCATATTAGCCATGTATTTGATGCATACACTGCCCCATGGTACTGCATTCATTCCTTCTATGTTCAGGCTTTTGAGCCTTTCATATTGTCCATGCACCACACACTGCCATAGCACACATGCCACTATCTTCACACACACATATGTGTAATGTTTCCCCCATCCCTCTCTATGTCTATATATATGCATATATATATATAATATATATAACCTAGTGTGAAATACAATATAATATAATATAGCCTATATATATATGTGTATGATAACTATATTAACTTAGTATAATAAACAATATGTGTGAAATATGTGATATAGCCCATATGGCCTATAGGCTATATTTATGGCTTTAAGCCTATGTGTATGGCATGTGTACACCAATGAATGTGTGTGGATGGGTTGTATAGCCTAGATTTGATGTGTGCTTGCTAGGATAGTCTTGGTTAGGCTTAGTAAGACTTGTCTGGGTTAGGTTGACCTAGTTTGACTTGTGTAGTTGACTGGAGTTGACCAAGTGTTGACTTTAGTCTAGTTTGACCTAGACAGCATGCAGATGCATTGTAGATTACATTTATCATCCCTTGTATACATCTTGACTTGTGTTGCTCTAACTAGGAGTCAGGTACCTCATCTCGGACAGTACATTTACTTCAGACATTCAGATACGAGGCGAGTACATTCTCTGATCATTTTATATCCTGCTTAGAATTATTTTTCTGCATTAAATTACTTTACTTGATACTGTCACGTTGGTTATATGGATTAGTACAATATGGATCCCTCCCTGAGATGTTATCCCTTCAGGGAGCATCGGGGTAGTCTATGTTCTGTGCGTTTCACTTACATGGCGTATCACTATGCTTCTTTGGTTCTTTGATCACTTGTGACATATACTCATATGATCATAGAGTCTTCTTTGAATTCTTATCCCATTTATTGGGTTTTCCAGAATCCCCATTTATGGGACTACTATGTACCACCCTTCGGGGGCTTATCACTCTTTGGGGGCTTATCATCCTTTGGGGGCTTATCACCCTTCGGGGGCTTATCACCCTTTGGGGGCTTACCACCCTTCGGGAGCTGTTACATAGAATCATAACATAACCTGGTTGGATCCTTGTGTATTAATTGGGGGTACGGGAGAGTATAAATAGCCATGTGAACAATTCTAAAGTAGAATAGCCATGTACGCCTCTTTAGTATAGCCATGTACAAATCAAGCCGTTCACATGTCGACTTTGTACTCTAAATCACTAGTCACTGGTAGCCCTTTACTTATAGTAGATATTTCTATTACAGTTCTCTCTCTCTCTGTTTACATACTGCATTTCTTCAGTAACTATATCTTACTTCACTGCATGATTATATTTTCTAACCTGCTATGAACTGTTGAGATGTATTGTGCTCGCTCCCGTCCTGACTGGACCTGTTGAAAATTTTACAGAGGATGATGAGGAACCCTGCACCCCTTACTTTGGAGCTTGCCTAGATGACACTCGCGACCTGGACCTCTGGGGAGGTTCAGGCAGCTGCTGAGGATGATACCCTTACATAGTATAGATAGCTTAGACTGTTTCTTTTCATGTTTAGCTGTTGTCCTTGCTTTCAGAGTTGTATTTTTTAGAGATGATAAGACTTGTATTTCATTTCTGTTGTACCTCAGTTGAGGATTCACTTATCTATTTTATCGTGCCATATTCTATCTCTAGATTGTGATTGAGTTGTACCTCTATGTTGGCCTCCTTATGGAGGGTATTCATATTATGTTAGTTATAGTTCATGACCTAGAACAGCGTTCTACCGCCGACACTGCGACGTAGGCTGGGCGTTGTCACGCTCTCGTACCCTCACAGTGGGTGCGGGTCGTGACAAATAATCTTCCCTATTTTGATAATTGACAAACCTTGATCGATATAACATCTTGGTCTTAATTTGAAAAAGAATATCAAAACGTTAAACGTTGTTCGTTGTTTGGTACTCTCCTCTTAGTAAAAGTTAACCTAAAAAAGATGTTAGATCCTTTTTTACCCATTGTCACTTAGCAAAATAATTGCAAAAGATAAGCTCCCCCACAATTCATGTATAAGAGACGAACGTTGAAAAAATGCAGAGATACTATAAAAGAAACAAATTTCACAAGCATTGTATATGAATTGAAGTAGTAACAAAAAGATAATGCTAAGCATCGAATTCATAAGTACATACCAAAAAGAAATAATACACACTACATGGAAATGCATAAAAATAGTAAGAGTTTGACAAACATCAACTCAGCATAGCAAACATAAAAGTGCATAAAAAATAATTATAGTACTATCTTGGAATGTAGAAACATTTCCAAGAATACATAGTCATAGTCATAGTCTAAATAAGATAACATCTAGACAAGTACAGTAACGTCTAGATCAAGTCCTCAATAAGAAAAGTAAAATAATAGTAGCTCAATAATTATCAGAAATCAAGATAATATAAGAAAATTTTCTAATTTGTAAACCTATGAAAATGAGAGAACCAAAGAGAATCACATTCTCTTATAAATCCACTATAAAACAAAATTACTATGACCAAATCAATAAGATAAAATAAAAGAATAAATTTCCATGACGAATTAGGTATACCACAAATTAAGGGTATATATGAATTGAAACAATTAATTTGCTTTCCTTTAAAATTCGTGTATCTAGTTCAAAAATATTTATATACATAAGATAGATAAAATCGATAACCACAAAATCTAAGGGATATCAGAGATATGCATCTTTCATCCCATTGATCAATGCATATAAAGTTCCAAAATTAAAACAAAATATCATCTTTAGGCAAGTAAAAGTAATATCCAATAAATAAATGCTTAAAGATGAACAATCAAAATATATCTCCAAAAAAATCCATATTCAACTAAAAAATGATTTGAAGACAGTAAAGGATCGTCTTAATAATAACATCCGAGTAATGGACAGATTCAAAAAATAAAAAAATGCTTTTAAAATATAGAATTTATGATAAAAAAATCGCAAATCATAAATAGCCCGTTTTGAACAAATAAAACATGACTGGATAAATGCCAAAATAGTATTCTAGGTATATAGCATGTCAATAGAATAATTGATTTGAAACAATTAACAGCTCCCCTTTTACATGGGTATATCCAAAAATTAATGGTATTGACATATTTAGATTCCAAAAAAATATGGAACTAATTCATCAAAAATATTATGTCTTCTTATCAAAGTTTATTTTTTCCCTTTTAAAACCTTAGCACGGTGTCCATCTCATAACCGTAGGATTAAAGAAAAGAAACACTTTGAGAGAGAGAGAAATTTGTCCCCTGTAAAGAATTACTGCTATAGGCAGTTATTAACTTAAATAAGAAGAGAATAATAAAAATGAAATAAAACGGGTCTCATGAATATTACACAAACGCTATATAACATATTAGACGACCATAATATTCAATGAGTAGTCACAAGATCAAATCAAGTCTAAATATAGAATAGTGTGACAGAAAAATGAATATATCAAAGGATGACAAACATTAACTTATGGAAGATCAATGTGTGTTACCTTTTGTGAAAATATTACCATTAAATAATATTATCCATCAAATTGAATATCCAATCTAAAGACGAAATCCATATCTCTTTGCTTAAAAATGAGATCAGTCTAAAATTATAGATCATTTTAGAGAATACAAAATATTATAGCGATATAAGTATATCCAATGGAATCGAAAGATCACAAACAACACAAAAATTCAAATCATTTGTAGCTATAAGTATAAATTGTATCAATTACATGTATCCTTATATGTGCTACAAAATTATTGGGTAACAATAAAATATAAAGCATTTATAAATTAAAATATAGGATCTAGATATGCTGATATATTCTGGAACCTAAGGGACCGGGTTCAGTGCCTTCGATCCAGAATTAGACAATAGTTGCAAGTAGACCTTAATAAATCTTAAGTCTATAAAATATTGATTACTTTGGGTTAGCTATAGGGGTCGGTTCCAAGCTAGTGGTAGTCCGGAGACACTTGGCACCGTGTCGCTTAGGCTTTTACGCCTTGTTGACAAAAGTACCCTTTCGGCGTGTACCCAAAATAAATCTCTTCTTTAAGAACTTAGATTTAAAGGAATATATGCAGTATTATCAATTAGCATCAAAATCCAAAATCTCTAAATATAAGAGAAGTAAATACTCAAAGAATGATCATCACGAATAAGATATTAAAAATTAGTTTTCAAAAAGGTTTCATAGTGCACTATAGAGATAAATATATAGTACAAGTGTGCACTAATAAACATATCAAGATAAAGCACAAAACGACATGGCTCATAAATAAATATCCATATATATGGTCATATGCAACATACAAATAAACAACTTCTCCATAATCATAATTAAAGAGATAAGTCAACTATAGGATATCAAATGAGAGCTAGTAGCAATCTATTAATTAATAACATGCAAGATTCTATAAATTTAGCTATTTAGAAAAAATCGTTTAACATGTTACCAAAGTGGTTCTAGTGACCACACTTATGTTGGTGCAATTGCTTGGAAGATGACCTTTATAGCTTTGCAATCACTAACATGTTTCATGGTTCTATTTGATATAAATAGCTTCACCTACACCAAGAGGCAAAGATTTTGGTATCCAAAACTTGGATCCACATTTGTTAGCTTTTGGAACCCATTTGTACAAGTTCATATCAACAAGTTTTCTAACCTGACAATATTTAAAAATGTGTCTATTCATACCGCAATAATGACAGAAAGTATTAACACTAGTGCTATGTGCAGCAGTATGAGAACATGTAGTGGTGTGATATGATGTGCATGGATACTTATAATAAAAAACATGGTTATATTTAACCTTAGATGTGCCAGATCCTTTTTGAATCTTGGGTTGTGTCACATGCCTTGTGTATGACTGTATCTTGGGTTGAACAACTTGTTTTCCCAATCTTATCTCCAACTTTTTAGATATCGTGCAAGCCTTATTATATTTAGCAGCTAATGAGTCTATTCTATGTGTAGCAATGTTATACTTCTTCTTCTCCCTTTCATAAGCTTTGTTAAGTTTTTTATGCTCTTGTGTCATCTTATTAATATATTCTTGAGCATCATGCAGACTCAGCTTAACTGTGGATAGCTCATATGTGTCACTAGCAGTGACAGTGTCTCTAATCTCATTAAATAGAGAGGACAACAATTCATTCTCAAGCTTATAAGCCTTAACCTCTTTTGGAGACTATTTATAGTTATCTAATACTTTCTTGTGTTCTTCCAATAGATCACTGAAAGCATCAGATAACTCATCATAAGAAAATTCACTCTTTTTATAAAGAGAATTATCTTGTACCTCGTTAGATAAAGCCATTGTGCATATATTTGTAGCTAGACGAGGTATATCTTTTTCTTTGAAATTGGTTGCTTCACTTTTACACCATGTAACCCCGCTTTTCCGATTTTATAAAATTAGGGAATATTTCTAGTATATTTATTTTATTTTATTTTTCAATGATAATGCATGAGTAATTAATTTGGAAATGTGCTATAATATTTTCTATAATATAATACTTTCTAGTTAATAAATATTTTCTAAGTTATATTTATACAAATTGGTTATTGTTACATTTTTCCTTTGGATCAATAATTTGGTTGGGCCTCCATGGCCAGCCCACGGATTGTTACTGCTCTGCTTAAGCTTTAAGCTTGGAGAGCAAGTTCAATTTCACTGTGCTGAAACCAACTTCTTACTTTCCTTCCACTTCCTTCTTTTTTTCAAAAATTTCTAACTGCCTTTATATTCACCACGACCTTGTTTCGACTCTAACAAACTCTCCACTCGCTACGAGAACTACTCCTCTGCTCGATCACAAGGAGCAAATTGCTAAACAATTACAATTCAAAATTTTCCTCCTCATTTCTCTTCCTTCAACCTCAAGTTTTCCTCCATCAATTTCCTCACTCCACTGACCACCGGCTCCGTCGAACTCTGGCCACTTCCTCTGCCATTGCTGGGGTCGCAACCCCACGGTCAGCCTCCTTAGCCGTCTCCCAGCCTTGACATACCAGCAGCCACCACCAGTACATAATTCCACCACCGCCAATACACCAGCAGCCACCGCCAATACATAATTCCACCACCGCCAATACATCATTCCACCACCACCAAATCATCGAATGTAACAACTCACCTGCCGGACCTCCGCCGAGTCTCAACCACGAGCAACCGCGCGACCCGGTCCACCGAGTCAGAGCCAGTCAATTCCACTCGTCTCCATCGCAACTGCCATCTCCGGCGACTCTCCGCCGCTCTTCCCGGTCTCCACCGCCTCCACTAGACTCGCTGGACCTCCGCCTCTAGATCGGAGTCGATCTCGAGCATTCGTCGTCGGATTCGACCGAGTTCGATCAGATCTCGCTGAGATCCGCTAGGGCTCGACGCTGTCGAGGGAAGCGTCGATCGGATATGGCCTCGTCGCATCCGTCGTGCCTCACTGTATCCCTCCGCCGCCAGATCCAGGCCTCTCGAAGCTGTGCTGCCACCATCGTAAGGGCCCCTACGAGGAGTCGCCGCTTTCCGGAGTTACTGCACCTCGTCTAGCGGAGCGTGGTGGACATTGGAATATGTTGATTTGCAAGGACAAAGGCAAGTACATCGGCTCGAACTCTCTACTCTGTATTTTTTGTCTTGCTTCATGTTCTCATATTGATACGTTGTACACACGATTGTTCATTGTTCATTGTTCATTGTTTATCGTTCACCGTTCATCATTCATCGTTCATAGTTCATTGTTCTTACTTGCACACTGGGGTGAGGAAATACTGCAGATATGTGACCAATCCTATTTTAGCTAGGCATTGACTAATAGCTTAGGTCTCACATCGTGTACGTGGGACTCTAAGCCGTACCATTTTTTATTATTCACTGTTCATTGTTTACCCAGCCGGTCACATACTCTGATAGTTATTTCACTTGCATGTTACACTGATATCATAATTTATTGATTCTAGATCTGGTACTATAGTTTTATTGTTATTCATGTACCACCGTTTCATATTCCTGTCTTGTACCATAGTTCATATCGTGATTCTTTTTCATGCACTTCAGTTTACATTGTTTAGAGCTTCTTGTCGGGGTTGTACTTTGCTTCTTTCCTGATTGGATTCATTGCAGGTGCCGGGACATTCTACCTTAGCGTTATGGTTTACAGGACGGGATGATGGTTAGGTAGCCGGAAGGCTACGAGGAGATTAGTGATGAGTTAGAACTTTATTTTACAGATTTACCTTTAAATTTGATAATTTTGTATTATAAAGACATGTTGATTTATAATGTTATTTAGCACGTGTTTAGATGCTGTGATGTGATTTCATGATGTGACTTGAGATATTAGATACTTAGTACAGCTTACTACGTTGTATCTCCCAACGTAGGCTGGGCGTGTCCAACTCGTGTCCGATTATTCGGAAGCGGGTCGTGACATGTTTTTAGTGGTGGCCCATGCAGGTCTGTCCAATGGTGCCTAGGATTAGAGTACCATTGGGAACCTACGATATAGGAATGTTCAATCATAGCTTAGGCCGAATTGCTTGATTATATATATGTATCTAATATGTGTGCTATGATTAATATTTTCTCATAGGTGGCTAAGTGATTTCCTCAATTTTCAGAGAATTATCTTTCCTATTAATTTCTGAATCCTTTAGCGACTAAGCCAAATTACTATTTTTAGAAGTTGACTCCTATTTTTAGCCAATCTCTCATCAGTAACTAATTTTTCAAGCCTCCAAATTCCTTTAATGATTTTGTTGAACTACTTCAATCTGATTTTCTAGATCAATTCAAATATTCTAGAACCCTAGACTAACTGTTTAGCTCAAACTTATCTGTTTAGTTCCTCAAACTTTCTATTGACCATAAGGAATTATTTTGTCAAAATAATTTCGATGTAAGTCAATATCTCTTAGTATTTCTGTAATGGCAGAAATATTTTTCACTAGCTCTTCCACTCAATTTGAAATCATATTATTTATATTAGTCAGAGTCGGGTTTGATCAAATCTACAAGTCTATGTCATCAATTCATTCAATAGAGTAAGGTCAGAGAACAGATACTTACTTCATTTATTTTTAGAACTTTTAGCACTCACGTTGAATTTTTATAAACTCCTTTAGAATTCCTAGGGACAAAGTTGAGAAAATATTCAACAATCTATTATGGCGTGGCAGATGCGCACTTCAGTCATTTATCTAGATTATGGAGACTGCGAGTTTACTGCAGCCAGCTGCGCACTGGCGAGGCATGAACTCTAAGTCAAAGTAATTTCAGGTATTCATGGATTTTCAAATATTATTGAGACTATGTCCTAAATTCATAACGTTTTGACCTCTTGAGTTATTTCGACAATCCTGGATGAAGTTGATAGAATATTCGACAATCCAACATTATATGAGTCATGGACACCAAAGGTTCATTGCAGCCAGATGTATTTGACACTGGCGGGGCATGAACTCTAGGCAAAGTGACTTCAAGATATTCATGATTTTTTGATACTATTGAGACTATATCCATGACTTCATGTTTGGCCTCTTATCGCCATTGACAACTTACCAGAATATTTTTATTATTACTTAAACTTTTGCCTCATTCAAAAATCTTAGTGTCTGATGCAAGTTTCAAAACATATTTCTACTACAATATATTTCTTATAAGATTTTTCTTGATTTTCTTAGAAATTCATTAGGACCATCCTTTCCATCCCTGCTAAACTATCTCTTTCATGATATGACTCTAGAATATTGCATGTATTCTGCTAATAAGTTTTAATTAGGGATGTATGTGTATATAGGTATATGTTGATAGCTATATGGATAGGGTTGATAGTTATAGATAGGTTACCTATCTCATTTTAAGTACCCTTGGGGACAGGCATTCTGGCAAGGTTAGTTAAGGAAAAGGAGTAGTAGAAGAAGGCTTGGATAGGCAAGAAAGCAGTTATAGAACTTGTAGTTTATTCGAAAGGAAGATAATAGAACCGTTAGTGGTGTTTACTAGTGCTTAGACATCGAACTTTGAATAATGGGATGTAGCAATTCCTTAGGATGACCAATGTTATTTAAAATGGGTTCTCCCGCCAAGAATGTGAATTCAGGATATTATGAGGATAGGAAGATCAAAAGATCTTTTAAAGGACAGGTACAACCCATAGGAGGCTATTATAGAGTTGTGGGTATACTAAGCAGGTAGGATATGAAATATTGTTGGATGATTGACAAACAGTAGGGATTCAAAGTTGACTATTTGGTTTCTTATTTTCAAAATCATGGAATGATTCAATAGAATTTTAAAGATTTGTAGACAGATTTTTTTAATAATATTTTAGTCAGGATGGAGTTAGTTATATTAATTGAGATAGTTGTCCTGGTTCTCTGTGGTTTTTCTTAGTGCTGGGAGTTTTAGCTAGTTAGCTAATCTAGAAGGGTAGTACCACATAAGGTATCAATAAGGCAATTATTTACAAGTTATTTCTTCATGTTCTCATATTGACACGTTGTACACACGATTGTTCATTGTTCACTGTTCATCGTTCACCGTTCATCATTCATCGTTCATAGTTTATTGTTCTTACTTGCACACTGGGGTGGGAAAATACTACAGATATGTGACCAATCCTATTTTAGCTAGGCATTGACTAATAGCTTTGGTCTCACATCGTGCACGTGGGACTCTAAGCCGTACCATTTTTCATTGTTCACTGTTCACTGTTCATTGTTTACCCAGCCGGTCACATACTCTGATAGTTATTTCACTTACATGTTACACTGATAGCATAGTTCATTGTTTCTGGATCTGGTACTATAGTTTCATTGTTATTCATGTACCACCGTTTCATATTCCTGTCTTGTACCATAGTTCATATCGTGATTCTTTTTCATGCACTTCAGTTTATATTGTTTAGAGCTTCTTGTCGGGGTTGTACTTTGCTCCTTTCCTGATTGAATTCGTTGCAGGTGCCGGGGCATTCTACCTTAACGTTATGGTTTACAGGACGGAATGATGGTTAGGTAGCCTGGAGGTTACGAGGAAATTAGTGATGAGTTGGAACTTTATTATACAGGTTTACCTTTAAATTTGATAATTTTGTATTATAAAGACATGGTGATTTATAATGTTATTTAGCACGTGTTTAGATGCTGTGATGTGATTTCATGATGTGACTTGAGATATTAGATACTTAGTACAGCTTACTACGTTGTATCTCCCAACGTAGGTTGGGCGTGTCCGACTCGTGTCCGATTATTCGGGAGCGGGTCGTGACACACCATATGCTCTTGGTAGTGTACTTGTGAGACGACGATCTTCCTTCGTTTGATCATTTGTAGCGATTTTCCTCTTTAGTAGTAGTAAGACAATATTCCATGATGTGATCTGAACTTCTACAGTTGTGGCAATACCATCTCTTCTTTATATAAGGGATTGTGTTGTACCTTAAATTCTGATGCCATCATGCACACATTATGAAGACTATTCTCCTCTCTGGAGTTGCTAGCTTTACTTTCATACCTGCACTCATAGATAGCTTCAAAAAGTTGCCAAATTCTATGAGATGTTATGCAATAGCAATAAGATTGAATATATTTATGTCTACAGCACAATAAAAAGCATGCATTACTTTTTCATTAAGGTTAGCTAACTTCTTCTCTTCCTCCATGTAACTATAATAAGGCTGTTTGATTATAGAGGAAGTGAGAATAGAGGTGATAATAGGCTTTTTGTAGCCACTGATAACAATTGACCAGAGGTCAAAATCTAGAGACTTCAGGTATAAGCTCATCCGTGTTTTCCAGTACGTGTAGTTGGTACCATCAAACAGTGGAGGTCTATTTGTGGCTTGGCCTTCACTTGTGAATTTTATAGTTGCCATATGTGATATAGTGATCTTATGTAACAACAGTTATATATTGAGAGAATAATAACAATATTACCTCGCTTTACATGTATAATCTGCTCTGATACCAATTGTAGGAACAATTGGTATGAGCAATAATACCTCTATAAGGAGCACCTGCTCTGATACCAATTATAGGAATGAAATGTAAAGCGATATACTCTAGAGGGGGTGAATAGAGTAGGCATCGGAATATTAGCTATTAAAAATGTTAGTAGCCAGATCGCAGAAATATATCACATATATGAAAATTGTAAAAGTAAAGAGCAAAGTACAAACACAAACACGACGATGTATACTGGTCTTCCTCTCGTAAGGACTAATCTAGTCGAGAGAACTCTAGCTCCTGGTTGAAATCTACTATAAAAAATCATAAATTTTCATATGAAGTCCTTGCAACTTCTACAGACGCGAGTTTTGATCCGAAGCACTAGACTAACTTCAATTGTGAAGTATTTTACTTCTTATCAAGCCTCTTGATTATATTCACTATGAAACTTTTAGACCGTACCGCAATGGCAAATCGATTAGAGGATTGTAACTGGCCTGGAATTTGAAAATGAAAGCTTTAGAAGGCTTTGGAAGACCGTAGTAAGCTTAGAGAGAAGAGAATAGAAAGTGAATTGGTGTGTTAAAATGATAAAAATTCTTCTCTATTTATTGGATTTCCAAAGAAAGAATTCGGACAGAATTCGGGCAGAATTCTTTGAGAGAATATCGGCAGATAGCCGTTGCATCGATAACTGTGGGAAGACTGGGTTTAAAAAGTAACATACACTAGCCAAACTCAGGCCGAATTTGGGGCAAATTTGCCCAGAGTTCTGCTGGTACAGAAAGGGTAATTTTGGGTTTTGAAACTTAGTGGACTTTGGGCTTTCGAATGTTCAAGCAGTTAGGAATTGGGTTTTTCGTGTTGGGCTAGTTTTTAAAACAAATAGGTATTTTTGAAAACATTTTTGGGTAGACTATTTACCAGTATGACTCGGTGTACATTGTATTTCTTAGACTCAATAAAGTATGAAAATATATTAGATAAATGAAAGTACATACTCAATGACAAATATGGCTCCAGTCTTGAACAGTAGCAGTAGCAGTTCTAGCAAATCATCCAAGTATTCCTTATATCGAGACAGGGTTATATCAATTATTAAAATCAGTTTCGACCATGACCAATGGGCCAACACTCTTCACTCAAGAGATGTGGCATTATAACTCCTTAAAGACAACCTCATCCTAGCTCAGGATAGAATGAAAAAATTAGCTAATACACATAGGACCTACATGAGCTTTGCTGTAGGAGACTGGGTGTTTTTGAAGTTACATCCCTATAGGCAAATAACAGTGGGTAGCAGGATACCTCAGAAACTGTCACCTAAATACTTTGGGCCATACCAAGTTATATAAAATAAATTAGGACAGTAGCTTACAAGCTTTCCTTGCCTGAAGGTTCCCAAATCCATCATGTCTTTGTCACTCCCGTTTTCTGATTATATGTATTTTCAGTATACGTGTACGGATTTCTGACATTTGTCAGGTGACCCATATTTTGACTTGTATTGCTTAGCCTTGTCTTGGTTTAATCTTGACTTAGTTTAGTTTTGGTTTGGTTCGCATTGGTTCATCTTGGCTTGGCTTGGTTTGGTTGGGTTGGTTTGAGACGAGAGGGTTGGTATATAAACCAACTTCTCTGTCTCTCCTCATTTATTTTCATTTACTTCTTTTCCACCTTCTTCATTTACTCCTCCACCAAACCCTAGGCAAGTGCAACTAGCTCCATGAAGGTTCTCCATTCTTATTGTTCTATCTCCTTCCTTGCATGATTCTAAGCCTCATTAGAACTTGGAGTTTTTGGTTATGAGTATACAATTTTGTATATCTAAGTTTGTAAATTTTCTTATTTTTCTTGGTTTTGATCCCTTTAAGTTTGTACTTTTTGATATCTAATGAGTCTATGTTGTGGAGAATCTCATTTTACCCAATTTAGACCATTAGAAGTCTTGATTCTGACTTGTATTGGGAGATTCATGGCCTTTTTAGTTCATGGGTTCCTTGAAGCTTTTCGGTGCTGTCTTGGGGAAGACGAGCAGCCGCGCGCGCTTTGCCGTGTGCATCAGCTTGCACCATGCGCGCCTTTTTCTGTCATGTGCGCCTTGCTGCGCCATGCAAGCTGTGCCATGTGCGCCTCCCTGTGCACCATGCGTGCTGCGCTATGTGCGCCTTCCTACGCCCAGCGAGCCTCCCCTGTGCTCCATGTAGCGCGTTTCGCTATGTACTTCCGTGGCGCTTCGTCGCGTGTTCTCACGTACGTTTTGCACCTTCTTCCCTTGCGCACCTCGTTGCGGTGTGCTTCCTTGTAGTTGTTATTTTGTCTTCTTTTGCACTTGGCCCAAATTGTGGTAATCCGACTTGACCACTTGTTGTTATTTAACTAGTGACTTGAACTTGAGCATGATGGACTTAACTGTAATCAGAACTTGACTTAAACTTGATAATATGACCCGTCTTGATAATCTTGATAATAGTCCGTCGAGGCACACTCCTGACAAGTATTCTTGATATGATAAGTAAACCTGACATGACATGTATAACCTTGATTGTTGTTGCGACAGCTACTTTCTGTCTTGCTTGTGTAACTCTTGTCTTGACTCCGTGGTTGATTTTCTTTGATTGTGATTGTACAAGCTACCTGTCTTGTCTTGCATCATGTCTAGGACATGGATTCCTGGTTACCACGGTCAAGGATTCATAATAAATCTGACTAGGTTAAATGACTAGATTGATCAAGTGGTTCATTTAGGGTGATTTTTCAGTTACAGGCGATCCCGTTATCCCGGCCACACCTGTAGACTTATAGCCTGCCATCAAGTAGCGCACATTTCTAGCACACTGTCATGTGTTACACTTTTGAAATCATAAGTACTCAAGTACACCAGTAATCCTAATAATTCTTGTAACTTTCGTAACTTTCGCCTGGATAGCCTGGATAGTCTGCAGGGCTTGTAACTACGAAAATATCTCAACTGCATCTTTTTAGTAACTAGGCCTGTGATAACCCTAGTTAGCTAATGATAGCAAGCCGTAGGACTTGATTGGTCGTGCCTGAATGATTGCCTCATGATTAACATAGGAATTATATTTTCCCTCTTGTTCTTCCTGATGCAAGCAAGTATGTTCATTTAACTCTTGTCATTATGTTATTATAATCATGTTTTCGTATCAGTTTTTCCTTTACTTTATATGCTGGTTTTAGTTCATAAGTAGAGCCTCCCTTGTGGTACTTGGCTCTTTCTGGGTTCTGACCTAGCTAGTTTTGGGTTGCCAGATTTTGGAGTAGCACCCGAGGATCTACCTGCATTCCAGCCATATAGTGAACACTAGAAGTAATCGTGGCAACGTTTCTTATTTTGCTCTTCTATTTTATTGTAAATTATTTTTATGAGCCGTTTAGCCGCCGAGCAAGTGTTAGCTCGTGTTGAAACTTTAAATTTTGTCTACCTAAGGCCTGTTACATGGTTGGCAAATCCTAGGGTTGATCATGTATGACTTAACTCTTGCTAATCTTCGTATTTTGTATGACTAGCTTCATGATCATGTGAATATATAATTTTGGGATGCCTTACCTTGTATGTCGGATGATCTAACATCTTGTAATATTTATTTGCTTGCTTGAGATTGAGACACTAGGCTTGTTCTTGACCATAATAGAATGATGGTTTGTAGATAAACCTTCATGCATCTAAACAGCCGTGATCGTATTACGAGGTAGATTACAATTCAATGTACGTAGCCGGCTGTGTCTGTTCTCCGCTCTCCAGTTTTCTGGCTCTGGGGCGTGACAGTCTTTCATGTATCCCAACTGAAGAAAAAAAGTAGGCCATCACATTGCCATTCAACAAGGACTCCCCACACAGAGAGAAGAAATGGTGTTGGAACCAGATCTTATTTTAGAAAGGAGGCTAGTTCGAAGAGGAAACAAATCAGCTGTGGATCTGTTAGTACAATAGGCAGAATTGGAAAAGGAGCATGCGACGTGGGTACCTAATGAAGATCTCATCCGAACTTACCCAGGCTTTGACCTTGAGACAAGCTCAATGTAAGGAGGGGGAGTTGATATGTACCCTTTCTCTTAGCCATCTTTCCTTTCCAGCCTATTACATAAATAACTAACTTATGTTAGTTAGTATGACTCAGCAGCCTGCTATAAGCAACAGTCAGCCAATAAATAAAATCCAACCCAGCTCTTGCATTGCCTGCTTGGAGGTCTAGTCAGCAATATTCCAACCGACTTAGTTGAGTATCACTCTGATACTCAACTAACTCAGCTTATCAGAGATGAACCTATAAATAAAAAGAGTAAGGAAAGGTCAGGGTGTGGAATTGTATTTTCATTTTAGCTCTTTTGATTTCTCAAATTTCTGTTTTCCCTCCCAATTCAATTTGAATTACAAATCCTAGTTCTTTCCCAAAAATTTATTTTCCAGTTCAATTTTCTTGTTATAGCTACTCAATCCGTGACAAATTACACCAGATCACCGATAAATATAGGTCATGCTGTTCAAGAACCTATCACTTTCCAAGGACAATGATTCATATTAGCTCAAACAAAAATGTTAAGAATGGAAGAAAAAGAGAGACAAGAATGGATCGAGCCAATACATGTATACATTTCTTCCTTGGTACAATTTAAGCAACAGATCATTTTGATGGCATCTCAGAGAAATTAATTTGAAGTCCCTATCATATATATAATTAGAAAAGTGTTATTTGTCCCTCCAAAGTATCTCTACTTATGTAACAGCTTACGTGTCGTCTGACATGACAACTGAAAAGACAAATTTTAAAATTATAATTACAATTAATATTAATATTAATATTAAAATTAAAGGTTAAAGTTAAAATTAAATTAACATTAACATTACATTAACATCAACATTTCAATTAAAATTAGAATTAGTACTAATATTAAAATTAAAATTATAATGAATATTAACATTAGCATTACTATTTAAAAAATTGTATAATTAATTTTTTGGATTAGAATTTTTTATGTCAGCTGACATGTCAGATTCTACCACGTGCCACGTAAGGAGGGATAGTTTGGAGGTACGAATAGTATTACTCATATAATTAAGATCTAATTTTATGAGTCAAGTATATATATATATATATATATATATATATATATATATGGTCGGCCCTAGCCCTAGGGTCACGTCCCAGGGGCCACGGATCCGAAAAGCCCAAAAAATTAGTTAGATATAAATATATTAATATTTTTGTATCTAAAATATACCTAATATGTTTCATAGGCCCAATTTAATATAAAATAATTATGGTGTATTGGTTACTATGTTAGGTTGCATATATGAGGTCCTTGGTTCAATTTAGAGTAATGCTATATGTACCTCCATTATGTCCCTCCTTACATGGCAGCCTATGTGGCAGTCCATGTGGCAAATTGGGAATTTTGTTTCTTTTTTTACTGAATTGGAACAGTCAACATCATTAATGCTATTTTCCATATAGAACCCTATTTTCTTCCCCATGTTGAGTTCTCACGTTGGTTGTCGTCCCTATTGGACCTCGTCGGAAGATCGGAAGGTTCGTCGTAAGGAAGGTTGCTGGAGAAGTGCATCAAAAAATGGTACTCTCTCTCTCTCTCTCTCACAAACACACACACACACATATTTGGAGGAACATATAGCCTCATATTCTCCAAAGAAACCACCCCGATCGTCCTCCGGTCCCCGCCATCCGCTGCTCCCTCTCGTGCAGCACCGCCAAATCACTCATCATAGGTGATGCAGACTCCGTCCCCGTGCTCCTTCATCAACTACACGGCTCGACCGGACCACACATAACCTGTTTGTTCAAATGCCCCCATTTGCCTCGTCGTGTCCGGCAAATTAGTGTTGTTTCATATTTCGAATTGGGTCAAACTTTTGATTAGCGCACAATAATTGGTTAAGCGTAGGAAAAGATTCTTTTTATTCTCTTAAATGGGTCCCAGCTCAAGTTGCGTACATGTATTGATTGTTTTAGTCTCTTAAATTGGCTAATAAAATTTCATTCAATTTCTCATATGTATTGATTATTTTATTTTATTTTTTGACTGATTTGTAGGATATAAATGACATTTCTGATGAAAATATCGTAGATGACGAGGATAGACTCGAAGAAATTGAGAAGGGAGTATCTGAGAATCAAATACATGAAAATTCTGAGGAAGGAATGGAAAAGACAACATGTGAAAATCGAATAATTAAAGAACCCAAGGAAGGAATGGAGTTTAACTCTCTGTAAGAGGTTCGGGATTATTATACTAATTATGCTCATCAAACTGGGTTTGGTGTGACAAAAAGAACACAAAAGAGAGGAGATGATGGGGAGCTGAGATATTTTGCATTTGAATGTTCTCGAGCAGGTAAGAGGCGAAGTACTTCGAAGAAAGAGTTTAAGCCGAGCCTCTCAATTAAAGTTGAATGCCAAGTGAAGATAAGATCAACACTACAAACAAGTGGTAAATTTAAATTAACAACCGTTGTTCTTGAGCACAAGCATGCATTAAGTCCAAGAAAAGCTCAATTTTTCAGATCTAATAAGAAGTTGGATAATCACGTAAAAATAAAGCTTGAACTAAATGATCAAGCTGGAATTGGCATGAGTAAGAATTTTCATTCATTTGTTGTTGAAGCTGGAGGATAGGAAAATCTTACGTTCGGGGAAAAAGATTGTCGCAATCACATTGAAAAAGCAAGGAGGCTAAGACTTGGGGTTGGAGATGGAGAAGTAATTAGAAATTATTTTATCAAAATGCAAGATAAAAATTCAAGTTTCTTTTATATGATGGACCTTGATAATAAATCTCGTCTTTGAAATTTATTCTGGGCCGATGCAAGAAGTAGGGCAGCATATGAAGACTTTGGAGATGTTATCACATTTGATACTACATATCTCACAAATAAGTATGAGTTGCCATTTGCTCCTTTTGTAGGGGTGAATCATCATGGGAAGTCAATATTATTGGGTTGCGGGTTGTTATCTCATGAGAACACTGAATCTTTTGTCTGGTTATTTGAGTCTTGGCTATCATGTATGTCTGGACGTGCTCCAAATGCTATAATTACTGACCAATGCAAATCTATGCAAAATGCTGTTGAGAAAGTATTTCCAGAGGCTCGACATCGATGGTGCTTGTGGCATATATTGAAAAAGGTTCCTTAAAAATTAAGTCGATATTCTCTATATGAAAACATCAAAACAACTTTATATAATGTTGTTTATGACTCTTTAACTATAAAAGAGTTTGAAGATGGATGGGTAGAAATGATTCATAAGTATGATCTTTCTGAAAATGAATGGTTAGGAGATTTGTACAAGGCGAGGGATCGATGGGTTCCAAGTTTTTTGAAAGATATTTTTTGGGCCGGAATGTCAACTAAACAGCGGAGTGAAAGCATGAATAACTTTTTTGATGATTATGTGAACTCAAAAACAACATTGAAGCAATTTGTTGAACAATATGACAATGATTTGAGAAGTAAGGTTGAAAAGAAGAAGCAAGAGGATTTTCATTCCTTCAATTCAATGTATGAGTGTTTAACTGATTATGATTTTGAGAAATAAGTTCAAAGTGTTTTCACCAATGCAAAGTTTAAAGAGTTCCAAGAGGAGTTGAAGAGGTTAATGTATTGTCATCCATCACTTAATGAGGAAAATGGCTCATATGAAGTTACTGAAGATGTTAAATTTGGTGAAAATAAATGGAAGCATAAGAAGTATACCGTTCATTTTATTGAAGAAACATCTGAAGTCAAATGCATGTGTCATTTATTTGAGTTCAGGGGGATTTTATGTAGACACTCACTTTCTGTATTCACACTAAGAAAAGTTAAAGAAATTCCAGATAGATACATTTTGTCACGATGGCGGAAAGATTTGAAGCATATGCATACTTTTGTTCAGACCAGCTACAATGATTTGGATATTAGTCCCTATACACAACGGTACACAAAAATGTCCAACAGCTTTCATGAAGTTGCAACATTGGCAAAAAGTTCTGAAAAGACATGTGAAATGATTATGAGTCTTATCAATGAAATGAAAACAAAACTCCTAGCCGATGAAGAAATATGTGGGAGCAGTCAAGTTGAATTGGCTCATTCACCCAAATGTACAAAGGATGGTACTGAGATGACAAATGGGAGTGGTAAGGTGCTCAGGCCAATAGCTGTAAAGCGAAGAGGACGACCACTAGTGAATAGAAAGGTTTCGAAAGTAGAAGAAGTGCTTAAAAAGCTGAAAAGAGTTAATAAGGAAAAAGAAGTTAAAGAAAACACCACCAAACAGAGAAATTGGAAGAAGGTACGTATAGTTAATGTGTTATGTTATGTCAAGCTCTGTTGTGTTGTCGATTTTTTAAATAATTAATAAGTGCTTATTGTGATTTTTTGAATCTTGCCACAGAAATTTCAACAAGAACAAATACTTGATCAAGCCAAAATTGATGGAGTTCAACCACATGTAACTTTGCACAATTTCTTAGTAGGATTTTTTTTTAAGGATTAATAAGTGGTTATTGTGATTTTTTTTGGTTCCTATCAATTGGAGGTACAAATAGCTAATGTGTTATGTTGTAGATTTTTTTTAGGATTAGTAAGTGCTTATTGTGATTTTTTTTTGGTTATTGTCACATAATTTTCAACAAGAACAGATAGTTGATCAAGCCAAAATTGATGGAGTTCTTACTTCAAACACACCAGTTATTATGAATGAGACTGGAACACAAGAAAGCTCAAAATTAACAATCTCTAATGAGCATTTGAGAGTTAATCATGGAATAGAATATCAACCACAGGTAACTTCACACAATTTCTTACTTGTTTCCCTCTTTTTATGGCTTTATAATAATATATTTTTAGTTTAATTTTTTGCAAGATAACCAACAGCAACTACTTGGTAATGATAAATTAGGAGGTGTTTTCACCCATTATGGTCAATGAGATTGGAACACAAGAGAGCTCGAATTTATCTATCTCAAATCAGCTTTTGGGAGGTGCTTATTATGGCATGGGATATTTAAATTTGCTTAGTTCTTTACAGGTAAGTTTATAAGTATATTTTGTTTATGCGTTTTTCTGTCTAGTGACAAGTAATACAAAATTTTATGTGTATAGGCTAATCAAAATTTGCGATGGAATGGTGGAATGCTAAGCACGCACAAGACAATATCCAAAGAACTACTTCAATTGATACAACGGAGCTTGACGCATGTCACGACCCGATTCCAAAATTGTTGGGTCGAAATCGAATCATGCCCAGCCTGCACCGTTGTGAGACGGCGACAATAAGCTATTTCTATTTGCAGGTACTCTCAACAACAATTATACATTTGTCACAACACTAATTTACGAACTTTTAAAACTTTAATTGTTCGACAAAAAGAAATACATCTGAAAATAAAACACTGAAATGAAAAATCTTCAACTCCAACACAAAGAAACAAGAAATAAAGATAACAACTATCTAGATGGCCGGCTCATCGGCCTCAGGATCTGTCCTCCAAGTGGGACTCTGGAAGCACCGTAGGATACAGCACAGGATCAAAATAGCTATTGAACAATAGCTCAGCATCATCAATATTACCTATTGGGGGGATCCAGTCAGAAAAAGAGCAAAGTACGAGTATATATCTAACATTTTAAATAATAATAAAATATGCAATTTTAAACAGTTTGAAATACTTGAACAATATTTTCCAGCAATTTTCAGCAATTCAATATTTGGAACAATATGATTTGAATAGGCAACATCTATGACCGGCTTGGGTTGTACAATAGCATCCTAGCGATGCGATACGGCTTATCCCCGTGTGTAAGAGGGGTAAACTCGCACAATAATGCAATATGAGGGTATTGGTCATAAACGCTACACTACTCCCCCAATATCCCCACAATCAATAACAATCAATATTTGAACTCTAGGAGAGAGTTCTGTGTAGCAATGTGGTTTAAGCATGCAAGGTAACAATTACTAATTAAAATATCAGATAGCATAACCGTACTTGCCTTTGTTTGTATGACTGGATCGGGATGTTGACACCGGGGAGAAAATCAAGTATGTCCTCGAAACCCTACAGTTTGAGAACTCTGACTTAGAACCAAAAATAAAGCCATCTCTAGGTGTGCTAGTTACAATATCTAGAAGTAGATCCTAGTCCAATTTTTATGTTATTTAATTAATCTAACGAGCAATACTCTAACGTTGCAACTACAAACGTCAATTTGCAAAACAAAGTCAATTTACTGTTTTATTGGAAAAGATAGCATTTTCAGGTCATTTATCAAAACTTGGTATTATATATAAAACTAAGGTTTTCCTTTAAGTAAGAAAACATGGAGTTTGTTTAATTTAACCAAAACTTGTAATTCTATCCTTTTAATTAGTGTGAAAAGATCTTATTAATTTTTCATATATAAAATTAGTATCCTTTTTAATTTCACGTTTAGCCACGCAAAACAACAAACCAGAAAAGAACAGAAATTTTAAATTACACAAATACACGGTCACAGAAATAAATATAAAAATTGGGCTTATGCCCTTACAACTTATTAGAAAGAAATACATATTTTAAATAGCTGAGGCGAGCTTGAGTGCCGTGAAACGGTCCAAACAGAAGGCTGAGGGCCCTGCACCCAGAATATAAAATAGCCAGTAACACATTCTATAAATATAATTTAACTACAAAATAAATAGGGTAAGTCTCAGACTTGGTCGTGAAATCTCATGTTGCTGGCTTACGCCTCAACGTACAGGAATATCCCGTAACGTTTGCGTGTCGCCGAGGCTCATCCAACCGATACGGTCGTCGCCTAAAAGGGGATACAAAACTCACAAGATCCGTACAAAAAAACCAACTTTTGTAAATCGTTTGCAAAGACCGGATTTTAACGAACTTAATTAATATTATTTTTGAAATACTTTTACGAAAAAATTTGGGCAGCACCTCCTTTGAAACTAGGACACCCTAGCCAAACTTGGCGATTCCCACAACATCTAGTATAGAATATATATAACTCCAGCCTTCCAAATTTCATCCACCAAAATACACAACCATTTCCCAATCACTTCCCATAAGCCAAATCCAAAGAAAAACATAGAAGAACAAAAGAACAAAACCAACTAAAAGAGCTAAGCACAGCACAATGAGCCTCCATAAGCTCATGGCCAAAAACTAAGCCACAACACAACTTCAAATAACCAACTACAGAATTTTTCGAAATGAAATTCGAAAAACCCGAAACCATCAACAAATCAAGCCGAACTCAGAAAATATCCCTAACGCAACAATATCAAAACCGATCCCCGAAACAGGGTCGGGACCACGTCATCATCGACACGTATATGCGACACACCAATGGGAGGGACACAGGGACACGGAAATATACCTCGGGTGCTCGGCTAGATCTCTCAGATGTAAAAAACAGGAGAAGAATCGAATTCGTGCGAACTCGAAATAGTCCAGAAGCACAGGGCAGCGGGAACAAGTCACAGGACATGGATCAGAGATGCTGGAAAGGGCGGACAGCGGGAAGCGCTGTCGCGGGGCCACGGAACAGCGGATCGGAGAGGCGGCGGTCGGGCTGGGCGGCCGAATGCGTGCGCAGGGGTCGACGGCGCTGGGAGGCGGCCGCACCGGAGGGGCTCGGGTCTCCTGGGGATGGCCGTGGATGGGGTCGCCGGAGGAGCTCCGGTTGGTGGCTTGGGCTAGGGCTTGGGGATGGGTAATGGAGAGGGGTTTTATAGGGAGTGAGGTGCTGGAGGGTATGGGAAGACGAGGGGTTCGACTGTTACGGAGGAGGAGGGCTCGGCGGTTTCTGAAAGATGAGGAGTTTGGAGGAGAAGATGCTGAGGAGAGGGAAAAGAAAACGTGGGAAAAGGAAGAGTTGGTGGTTATGGGAGTAAGTAGGAATAGGTTTTTTTTATTATGCTTAAAACCCACTTATAAATATATATGTACAAATATAGTAATACATTTTATATAATTTTATGTTTAATAAAAATAATCCAAGGATGGGTTCGGACTCGGGAACGGGTTCGGAGCAGGGCCACAATCAAAAAAAATCCAAATAATTTATTTATAAAAATAATAATTTTCCTGATCTGACTAAATATAATAAATAATAATATCAATAATAATAATAATAAACATTAAACTAGTAATCCAATAAACCAATCATTAATAAACCAAAATTACGGATTTTACAACCTTCCCTCCTTAGGAAATTTCGTCCTCGAAATTAAAGGCAAGGTTAGGAGTTACCTCAAGCTTCAAACAGATACGAATACTGCTCCCGTATCTCGTCTTCTCGCTCCCAGGTAGACTCGCCTGGGGAGTTGTGCCGCCACATAACTCTGACTATTGGCGTCACAGAATTCCTGGTCCTCTTCTCTCCTCTGTCTAATATCGCCACTGGCTTCTCTGGCACTGTGAGGCTGGGTCCAATTTCGAGCTCCGAATGGTCCAAGATGTGGCTCGGTCCGGAGTGTAGCGCCTGAGTTGTGAAACATGAAAGACGTTATGCACACCCTCAAGATTAGCCGATAGAGCTAATCGGTATGCTACTTCTCCGACTCGGCTCAAAACTTTAAATGGGCTGATGTATCTGGGACTAAGCTTCCCAGCTCTTCCAAAGCGAATGGTCCCTCTGGTGTGGGAGATCTTGACAAAGACACTATCTCCTGCTTCAAACTCCAGTGGTCGGCGACTGCTATCAGCCCAATGCTTCTTCTGTCCTGAGCAATCCTGAGCTTGTCTCTAATCATTTTTACCTTCTTTGCTGCATCGGTCACCATCACAGGTCCAAGCAATACTCTTTTTCCTACATCGTTCCAAGAAAGTGGAGTACGGTAACGACGTCCATAAAGTGCCTCGAACGGAGTCATACCGATACTAGCTTGGTAGCTGTTGTTGTAGGAGAACTCTACCAAGTGTAAGTGGTCTTCCCAAGACCCTCCAAATCCTAAGATGCAATATCATAGCATGTCTTCTAGCGTCTAGATTGTTCTCTCCGATTGTCCGTCAGTCTGGGGATGGTAGGCGGTGCTGAACTTCAATCGTGTTCCCAAACTGTCGTGCAAGCTCTTCCAGAAGTGAGAGGTGAATCTGGTATCCCTGTTAGATACGATACTTACTGGAACTCCATGAATCTGGTAGATATGCTGCATGTATAGTGCTGCCAACTTCTCGGTGGATAGACCAACCTTGAAGGGGATAAATTGAGCTGACTTCGTTATTCGGTCCATAATAACCCAAATGGCGTCCTTCTCTCCTTGGGATCGAGGTAGTCCTGACACAAAGTCCATCGTTATGTGTTTCCATTTTCACTCTGGGATGTCTAGCGGCTGCAACAGTCCTGCGGGTCTCTGTCTGCTAGCTTTCACTTGTTGACAAATTAAGCATCTAGCTACATACCTGGATACGTCCTTCTTTATTTCGTACCATCCTTCTTCATTCTGTACCACCACACTACAGTACGCATATCCTGATACATTTTGTTAGCTCCTGGATGTACAGAATACTGCGACTAGTGTGCTTCTTGTATCAGCTCGTTCCTCAGTTCGCCAGTTGGTACGTAAAGCCTCGTACCGTGCCTCAGTGCTCCATCACTAGCGATTGAGAATCCTTCAAGTGTTCCTGCCAGAACTTGGTCTCTGAGTTTGCAAAGCGTCTCGTCTTGGAATTGTGTCTCCTTGACTCTGTCCATCAGACTTGAACGCACTTGCAACTGCATCATTGATGACTCAGCTCCTGGTACAATGGCTTCTCTTTCCAGTTTCTTTATTTCTTCTTCGGGGAGTACAATCTCCAGTCCAAGCTTTTTTATGTCTTCCAGCAAGTGTCACTTCTTGGTCAAAAACATTGCCATCGGGTATCGACTAAGTGCATCTGCAACAACGTTAGCCTTACCCGGATGATACTGCAAGTCAATGTCGAAGTCTTTCATCAGCTCCAGCCATCGTCTCTGTCGTATATTCAGCTCCTTCTGAGTGAAAATATATTTAAGACTTTTATGGTTTGTAAATATTTTCACTTTCTTTCCATAAAGGTAGTGCTTCCACAACTTTAAAGCAAATATAACCGCTGAAAGCTCCAAATCATGCATGGGATAGTTCTTCTCATGAGTCCGTAATTGCCTAGATGCATAAGCAATTACTTTTCCGTTTTGTTGAGGAACACAGCCCAAACCTTTACCGGAAGCATCACTGTAAATTGAGAAACCGTCGGTACCTGAGGGTAGCGCAAGTATCGGCGCCGTTGTATGTCTCTTCTTCAGTTCCTCAAATACTGACTAGCAATCTTCGGACCAAACAAATTCTTCATTTATCCTGGTGAGCTTTGTCATCGGCTCAGCAATCCTGGCAAAATCCTTCACAAATTTTCGGTAATAGCCAGCTAAGCCCAAGAAGTTTCTGATTTCTGCAACTGAACTTGGTGCAGTCTACGTCTCAATAGCAGCTATCCTCTTTGGATCCACCAAAATTCCTTCTTCTGTGATAACATGGCCTAGAAAATCCACCTTGTCTAAGAAGAATTCGCATTTAGATAGCTTACCATAGAGCTTCTCATTCCTTAAGTTTCCCAGAACTTTCTTCAGATGCTCTTTATGCTCTTCTTCGGTCTTCGAGTAGATCAGAATGTCATCGATGAAGACAACAACAAACTGATCCAGGTATTCATGAAAGACCTTGTTCATGGGATTCATGAATACCGCAGGGGCATTCGTCAGTCCAAACGGCATGACTAAAAATTCATATTGTCCATATTTGGTGTTGAATGCCGTCTTTGGAATATCCTCCTTCCTGACCTTGATTTGATGGTAGCCAGATCTGAGATCTATCTTCGAAAATACCTTAGCTCCACTTAGTTGATCAAACAGATCATCAATCCGGGACAGAGGGTACTTGTTATTGATGGTGATATTGTTCAGTGTCCGGTAGTCGATGCACATCCGCACAGTTCTATTCTTCTTGGGCACGAACAAAACTGGTGCTCCCTAGGGTGAAGCTCCATCTTTGATAAATCCCTGGTCCTTCAGCTCATTAATCTGGTCCTTCATCTCCCCAGCCTCCTTGGGGTTGACTCTGTAGTATCCCCGAGAAATAGGGGAAGAGTCGGGAACTAGATCAATGGTGAATTCCACACCTAGATCTGGGGGCAATCCCGAAAGACTATCAGGGAAGACGTCCATGAATTCCACTATGATAGGATGAGGAGGTCCGGGTTCTTCGGTGACAGAGGAATAGATAACACTTTTCATGTCTTCCGAAGTTCGAGAGATTTCAAACTTTGGTTCTCCTGGTGGGCTGAAGACTACACATCCTCTGTGACAATCTATCAGTGCATGCTGCTTACTTAGCCAGTCTATCCCTAGGACTACATCATAGTTGGGTAAGGGCATCACAAGTAAGGGTGCTAAGAATTTGTGGCCTGAGATAGTTATGGAACAGTTACAGCTCTCGGTGATGGGTATGGGTCCACCACCGGTCATAACTCTACATATCATCTTGCTAAATCCCGTAACTAGGTGATGTACAGAAATAAACTTTCATGATATAAAACTGTGTGATGCACCCGAATCAAATAATACTAAAGCAGGATGTGAGTGCACATAAATGGAACCTGTGATGACATCAGCGGTGGGTTCCTGCTCTGGCTCTTGCTTGTCTGCTGCTAGGGCAAAAGCTCACACAGTCTTCTGTTGGTGTTGCCCAAACTATTGTTAATGAGTGGGTAGGAAAGCTTTCTGCTGTGTTGTTCTGGTCCGGTTGAATGTCGTGGGGCAGTCCTCACTTGGTGGGTGGCAGACCTATAAACTAGGCAGTGTCCTAGTCTTTTCCTGCAGATGTTCGCTTGATGTCCTGGCCTATTACAGAAATTGTAGACAGGGATCTGCTTCTGAGGCGCTCTGTCATTGGTCTTTGCATTATGGTGCTGCTGTTGGTGGTGATGAGGCCTATTGTTGTTATTATGGTTATTAACGTTGGGCCTCTTCTGGTTACCATGGAAGTTCCTTGTTCCAGAATACTCCCTTTTTGAACGAGCAGGCTGACTCTTCTCTACATCCTGAGATCGTATCAGTATCCTTTCGTACATCTTGGTGCCGCCTGCGATCACAGGGGTGCGAATATCTTCCCTCAGTCCATACCTGAATCTTTTAGCACGATCTGCGGGGTCAGCAACCAAGTTCTTGGCAAAACGGCTAAGTTGGCCGAATTCTGTCGCATACTCTCCAACCGTCATGTTTTCTTGCTTCAGATCCTGGAATTGTCTTCCCATCTCCCGCAACGCTGATGTTGGGAAGAACTTCTTGCGGAACAACCTCTTGAAGGTGTTCCAGTCAAGCTTCCTATCCTGGAGTCGGGGTTCATTTCGATATCAGGTGCTTGCTATAACTAGTAGTTGGAGTCCTATAGCTTCGACCTGGAGCTCGTCTGGAAGTCGAGCGACGCTGAGGAGACGCTCCATGCTGTCGAGCCATTCGTCGGCATAGATGATTCTTTCGGTTCCCTTGAAGGGTCGAGGGCCCAGCTTCTTGAATTTTTCAATATCGCCGACCTTAGCAGGCCTTGGTTCTAATTGTGCTGCTTCTCCTCTCTCGAGGACAGCCATAGCCACGTTGTGGGTATTCTCTATGCCTTCTCTCATAATCGTAGTTTGTTCGCGATGAGCTTCAGCTTGGGCTCTTTGGGCCTCAAGCACTCCTCGTAACAAGCCTACGAGGTCGGTGGGGTTAACGGCACTGGTGGGGCAGCTGGAGCGGGCACTACTGCAGGGGACTGCAGCTCAGTCCGGGAAGATGTAGGATCTATCACTTGAGTTGTAGTAGTATAAACTCTACGGGGTGCTGGTGGATTATGGGGACGATCGGTCAGCTGCCGAGGTGTAGGATCCAGACTTGCTTGAGGAGGTGGGGTGTGATCGGGTGATGACACCCCATCGCCAGTAGTGGTGATCTTATTTGTGTCCATACTCTGGAAGGTTTAGGATGCAAAACATAAGCAAGGTAGCCTACCAGTCTATAACAAACAAAAATATTTATTTATAATATATTTTGGTCCTATTGTTTGCAAAAACAAAAGTCCTTTATTTTATAAACTTTGTAAGAAGATTACAATTAAATTCTGGGAAAGTACAACTATAGGAATCCGATCTGAAGACGATTGCTTTATCCTTTGGACGATGTAAACTTTGAAGACGATAACCTCTGAAGAATGCAGCAGCACTTGGACAAGAACTCCTGATCTCTGATGATAATAATGATCTGATCCCTTTAATGAAGGACTTGAAACTCTATTTATAGAGTTCTAGAAATAACTAATTTGTAGTTATTCTGAATTGCGCATGATGAACTGTGCTAGCAACAGACTGCACAAACAGCAAACTGCGCTGGCAGTTACTCGATCATGGGCCAACTGTATTAGACGCATGGCATTATTTGATTAAAATGCGCATGGTCGTGTACAGGCGTTTGCCACGTGGCGAGCAATTGATCGCATGTAAGCCACATAATAAATGTCAGTTATCTTGATGGATTGTGCCACTTGAAAAGTGCTAGCATCAGACTGTACTGAGACTCGGGCTTAGTCAACCTGCGCTGAAGTTGAGCTGTCATACTACGCTGGCTGTACAGCTGTCCTCGAGCGCTGTGCTGCACAAGAAACGAAAGGACTCCTCGTTTATCGGGCTGTCAGCTGTCAGAAGATCAGATTTTTGTCAGGTAATGATGGCATTGCCACGTCAGCGTAGCACGTTTGGGTGGTAGCGCAGTTCAGCTTGCGCGTTTGAATTGTAGCGCAATCTACCTCCTGCGCAGTCTATTTGAAGAGTGCGCAATTTAATTTCCTCTGCTTATTTGATAAATACAACTTGATTTTTAGGACCTACAAGACCCCCTTCAAAGTTTTCGAAATTTGAAAATATTCAAAGTTTCGAAATACTTTGAATTTCGAATTTAAAATCAAGTTGCGCAAGGTACGTTTTGACTGCGCGTTTGGAGGAATTAGCTCCGACTTTTGTGGCGCAATCGGAGGTGGCCGTTTCACTTCTGAAAAAATATAAATAGTTTTTTTTCTTTCTTTCATCCTTTACTTGTTTTCGACTGTTCAAGAGACAAAAGCTCCGCTCCTACTCTGACTATTTCTTCTCCTTCCCGCCGACAACAGCGATGGCTTCCAAGCGAACAGCTACTGAGAAGGGCAAGGCCCCCGCCGAACCCTCGACTCGTGTTGCGCCACGAGTTTCTCGTCATGAGACAGGTCATCCAGCATTGCAAGGTGAATAACGAACCACGATCGAAACCCTTTTTAGGGTTTTGATGTTTTCAGACCTTCATACCTCTCTCTTTTTAGAGATTGATGGTATTTACGCTACCCTGTTTAGGGTTTCGGTTGCATTCACAATAGTTTTCATTTTTATGAAAACTATACTCTTGCGTAATCGGATGGAAAGCGCTGACAAAATGTTCGGCGTAATCCATCGTTTTACGCAAGTCAGTTGAGCCAGCGCAAACTGATGTCTTGCGCAAGTATGTTAGCACAAACTGACGTTTTGTGCACGTTGGCTGTGCTGGCGCAAAATGATAACTTGTGCAAGCTGACTGTGCTGGCGTAATCTGATATCTTGTGCAAATTGATGATCTTTTGTAAAAACTTTTTGATTTTGCATGTACTGATCCTTGTTTCTTTATTTGATGCAGTTAACCTCAGGGAAGATCCCAACTATGAGGTTTTTGTAGGATCCTTGGCTGAACCTGAATACAAGGAAGATCTGTCTCATGTGACATTTCTTCAGTATGCCTTACCGTCATCTCGGCAAGCCATCTTGACTACATAGGACAATGAGACCTTAATGTGTCTGATGAACGGGCAGCCTCTTCAAACTGCTGATACAGTTACTCATAAGAAGCCGTTGTTCTTGTTTGGTGAGGCCTTTGATAAGAACTCTCAGCCAAGACCTCGAATGGAACAGAGACTTATCCAGAGGGGCGAGAAGACAATCCTTCTGCCGGAGATCTCTTGATGCCTTCTTCTATCTCGATATGCTTTTGCAAGTTATCCCAGAAGAATGGAATGGGATATAACTCCACTTTATCAAGCCCGAACAGGGAACATCTGTGTCAATAAGGGGTCTGACAACAAGGATATATTCTACAGTTCCTCTGAGCACCATAGCTCCCTGCTTAGAGGACTAAAGCCTGGCTGTATCCTGCCAGAAGATTCTTCCTTGCTGCTACCAGTGAGAACTCCGATATTCGCAAATGAGTTTACGAATGTAGAAGGAAGATATCCAGATCAGCAGTTGCGGCTGACAGGCCTCGTGAACCCGGATAATAAGAGATGGATCATTATAGCCAATTGGATATTGGTCCAATTTGAAGAGCGGCTTAAGGAGATTGATCTATACCAACAGTGTATGCAACTGTTTATGGCTTTCCCCCCAATCCTCATCTATTCCTCGCGTTGGCCGAGAGATACAACTATAGAACCGGGACTTTCATGACGCCCCATGGAGAGATCGGGTTAGCTTTGCACGAGATGAAGTACATCTCCAGCCTGCCAATGGGGAATATCCCCTATGAAGAGTTTGTCCTGACAAACGATGAATTGGACAGACTCCGCCAAGAGAACGCTGACATGGTGGCTGTATTTGAAGAGCTACTATGTCACTACAAGATCTGTTCTCTCTACTACAAGAGTGGCACGGCCGACACCTGCTATACCACCAAATGGCTGCCATATCTTTTCCTCAACCATATCATCGAAAAGAAGACCAAGGAGCATGAGAACTGCCATCCTAACTACTTCCGACCACTTAGCGACAGCGAAGTGATAGGGCTAATGGAGACACACGATGATATGGATATCAAGATCAAGGATGATCTCCAGTGTCCTCCTTTCAAGAAAGGAGACATTATTGAAAGCTATATGAGGATGGGCTACAGGCCCATGTCAAAGGAAGCCCAGTTGGCAGGTTTTCTTACTTACTGGCTCGGACGATACGTCGTCCCTGGGGCCAGTACAGTCGACCGCTTCCACCGCGGTATACTTTTTGCTGTTGTCCGTCTGGTCTTCGGCTAACGGATGGATCTGATGTCAGCAATGACATGCAGGGTGAACGTCGGCCTTCGCCTCTTCATCGATTCAATGATTAAAGAAAAAGGCAAGAAAGGACACTTCCCCCAGCTGGAACTGCCATACACATACTTGTTCGGATGGCTGCTTCTACACCATCCTTCACTAATGAACCCCGACATGGGGGTAGTGGGCGGCAGCTTTCTAAGAAGATTTTCTGGATGTAAGTGGATTTATACCACTTTGAGAGATTGCCGACGCGCTCTGAACCTTGGTAGAGGATGGAGCTTCTACTGCATTACCCCTCCAGTCGGTTATGAACATATGTCTACAAACCTTGTGGACTCCGGGAGGATGCAGCCTTTGGGCCACACAGCATTCGATTGGCTGAGGACAATCCGGCCGTCACACCTGGTATACCGGTTCGAGGATGAATGCTATCTCGAGCCCTATCTCCCCAGCCGTTTTGCGTGCCAATTCGGTTATGACCAGTTTTATGTAGGTAATGCTATCTTATGCCTACAAGGAAAAGGGTTTTTAATTGATGGAGCCTGAGCTTGGGCATATTACAATGCCCGGGACACAAGGATGACGTTCTCGATGCCGTCCAGAAATGATCGAAGTCCTCGCATGCTGTATACATACTCGATCTTCTATACATCAGCAAACACTTTTTGCTGAAAACTTCAATCTGGCAGACAGCTTCGCGACTGCGACTCGATTTAAGAAAGGAGCACCTGTTCTGGTGCTTCATGGTAATGTTGAGGAGCATGAGCTAGCTGATGCACCATTAGAAGCTTCGAGGGAAGCCAACTTCCCTGAAGAAGTCTACGAGCCGCTGCGCGTCTCCCTGAAAGTTGTAAGATCTCCGGCCAAGGAGAAGAAGAGGAAGGCCGAAGAACCTTCTTCTCCATTCTCTAAGAAGAAGATTGTTTTAGAATCATCGGAAAGGGTCACTACCCGGTCGCAATCTCGGCAACAGGCTGAGTCAATTCAGAGAGAAGAGGCGACGACCCCGACCTCCATTCAAAGACAAGAACATGCTATAGACGTAGAGAGCCCGGAGAGACCTCTACACAGAAAGAAAATAGTCTTCAAAAAAAAGAAAGTAGTCACTCCTCCAAGACCTATCCTGGCATCGGTACTGACAAGTGCGGTCGCCGGAGTTATGATGTCGTCTCCTACACCTGCCCCTGAGCCCAGACAGAAAGCTTCCAGTACAGAGAAGAGGGACGAGGTTATAGAGACAAGAGAGGAGATCGCGGAGACAGAGGATGAATATGCAAAAATAAGAGAGGCGACTGCAACTCTGATTCCAATCAACGAGTCAGAAACGTCTCTCGACGTATTACAATCTCCTACACTTGCACCGAAAACTGTCCATCTTCCAGCTTCTCCAAGATCACTTCGTGCTGAAGAAGACAAATTAATGATTGAGGCTCTAGAAGGCTGTGACTTCGGCTTCCATGATGATATAGATCCGGTCGCCGCAAGTGATAGCGAGGAAGTCCGAGAAGAAGGTGAGGATGATGAAGAAACATCAGCAGAGACTGTTGACGATACTCCGAATCCAGAAGAGGATGCTAATGCTCATGCATCCCAAGAAAAGAATGCTGTTAATGACATAGCACCGGAGAAAGCTACTGTCACTGATCTAAGAGGTATTGGCTGATATTGATAATCTTCTTTTATAGATTAAATGACTGACATCTTAACTTTCATTTATGCAGAAATTCAATCTTCTCCAATTCCTCCAGTATGCACTGATATAGTGCCAATAACAGCGACAGCTAGCAGCAGCCGGCATTTTTCAGGCGGCTCTGAAGCAGGAAGTAGTCAGGCAGTAATGTCTGAAGCTACCTCTGCTAGGCTGCAACCTATGTCAACAAACGACAAACTTGTAACTAGACCCAGCAATGGTAAGCTTGCCCTTATTTTTGATCCTTTTTAATAGTCGCTAATAACAGCAAACTGATGGTATTTATTTGATTTCGCAGAGGAACATCTGGGAGGGGCAACTAGCTCCACCATGGCTCCTTTGTCCAGAGAGATTTCAACTCATGTTCAAGAAGCCGAACGTCCACCTGTACAAGCATCTGCTGCTTCAACTTCCACAGGAGTAGTTGCTACACCTGGTGCAGCAGCTACCAACAGATTTATAGTTGGTTCCTTCACCAACCTCTTCTTCACTTCCTAAGGTCCCTTAGTAGAAAGGGTAATAGAAAGAGAGAATGTTGGTTTCATCACCATTAGAACCCCAACTACTTATCTGATCGGTGTTATCCGAAGTCAGGATGATGAAGCTCAAGCTGCCTATCTTGAACACATATTGGATGAACTGGAGGCATCTATTAAGATTTACAAAGATCTTAATCGGGGGGAGGTAGAACTCCTAGTGAATGCTGAGTTTGAAAGGATGACTCGCGAAGCTAAAGTCACAAAAGCTGCTTTCCAGACTTTTTTGGACACTTATGCCACAAAGGCTTCAGAGTATGATTTTCGGATGGAGACATTAGCGTCTGCTGCTGGAAAGAAAGAAAAGAAGGTTGCTGAACTGAATGCAGAGTTTGCTCGACTTCAAGAAGAGTTGAGAATCGTTCAGCTTGCTCTTGAAGAAGTGACTACATAGCATGCAGCTGTCGTTCAGCAACTAGACATTCTAACCCACGAGAAGAATGAGTTTGTCACTTCCCATCAAGATGAAATCGCTCGCCGCCTAGTGACCTTGCCATCCTTTGACGATGAATCTGGAATGGCGGAAGCTAGAAGGCGGGTGTTGGATTCGCGTGAAGGATGACTTCAAGCATTGAAGCAGCAGATAGTTAGTTTGATGACCCCACCGATTGAGTGAAGGAAGACCTTTTGTACTTTTTCCTTCTTATGATATATCTTTTTGTAATGCCGTTTATTTTGATCAGTGAAAAAACATTATTTTTGTGGCTCTATTATTTTTTGCATATCCCATTAAGGCTATAAATAATAGCGATGGAAAATATATTCATAGGTTCAGGACATGATATATTTCTTGATTTAGAAAATAATTATATTCATTATATCTGCTCAGAGGTAATGTGGACATGGCAGAATATAATTCGTTGAATATC
Organism: Iris pallida; assembly: GCA_029216955.1. Lineage (NCBI taxonomy): Eukaryota > Viridiplantae > Streptophyta > Magnoliopsida > Asparagales > Iridaceae > Iris > Iris pallida. Next base: position 10,805,393 of record JANAVB010015000.1, read on the forward strand.
ATTTTCGGTAGACAACTTAATCAGAGGTAATAAATACGTGACAAGTTGCTGATATGGGTGAACGGATGAATTATCAAAATATGTGAACGAAATGAATCGTCGGGATGAACCGTCGGATGTATGGAATGAACGGGTGAACCATCGAATGGATGGAATGAACGGGTGAACCGTCGGATAGATGTAATAAACGGGTGAACCGTCGAATGAATATAATGAACGGACGAACCGTCGAATGAATATAATGAACGGGCGAACCGTCAGATGTATGGAATGAACGGATGAACCGTCGGATGAATGAAATAAACGGGTGAACCGTCGGATAGAAGTAATGAACGGATAAACCATCGAATGAATGGAATGAACGGGTGAACCGTCGGATAAATGTAATGAACGGGTGAACCGTCAGATGAATGTAATGAATGTTGCGAAGAACGCGTCGCTTCGATGTTTTAAAAATTTCTGCCTATAAATAGAACTAGAAATTGAAATGGAATGATCACTTTCACTCTTCAACACAAAACTATCGTCTGAAGATGCATCCAAGAAGGCTGAGATTGTCCCGAAGGTTGAAGAAATCACGGAGGAGCCTCCAGCCGAAGTAAACCAGCCAAAACAGACGGAAGCGGGCGAAGGTTCGTCTGCACCCAAGCCACCGCGGGATATCTTGGACTTCCTACTTGAACCAGGGACGACGGACGAGGAGGAAGCCATGAGGATGGCCGCTTGTAAATTTCTGGTGGGTTCGAGCAAGGATGTTCTCGGCTCTTTTGCCGATTATATTTTTTGAAAAGGACGGTAGTGGTCCTCGTCCTGTCTTCAAGAAGGACGATAGTGATTCTCGTCCATGATATCTTGTAATACCATTTATGATGAAATAAAATAAAATTTTATTTATGAACTATTTTGTCGTATTTACAAGAAATTCCTTTTACATTCATACATAGTACTTTTTAAGGAATTTGCCATTGATATGCATTATTGCAACTCGACCGTCCAACTCTGTAAGTTGATAGGCTCCATTTGAGAAGACTTTGCTCACAATATATGGACCTTCCCACTTCGTGTCGAATTTGTCCCTTGCTCATATGAGTCATGGTCATAGGACGTCTGACGGTTAGAACCAGTTCTCCTTTCTGAAAAGCTCTGACCTTAACTTTGCGATTAAAAGCTTTTGAGATTCGGGCTTGATATAACTCAATATATTATTGAGCCAATAACCAGTTTTTCGTCGAGCGCTTCTAATTCTTGAAGTCGAAGGAGGTCGTTGTTCTCTGTAGTGAGCTCGTTGGCAATGGCAATCCGCAGGGATAGGATCTGAAGTTCCAAAGGTAGAACTGCTTCACAACCATACATAAGAAAAAAAGGTGTACAGCCTGTAGGGTTACGGACCGTAGTACGGTAGGCCCATAAACATTCTCCAAGTTTCTCACTCCAATTCCGTTTGTTAGTAGATACAAACTTCTTAAGGAGTTTGATAATAGTCTTGTTAAATGCTTCAGCTAAACCATTAGCAGCAGGATTGTAAGCTGTCGAAGCGACATTGTCAATCCGATGATCGTCACAAAACCTGGTAAACTTCTGGCTAATGAACTGTGGTCCATTGTCGTGAATGATCCGTCGAGGTATACCAAATCTATAGATGACATGGTGTTTGACAAAGTTGATGACGCTACTGGTCTTAACTTCAGCCAGAGGTATAGCTTCAGCCCATTTGGAGAAGTAATCAGTTATAGCTAGTATAAACCGATGTCCTTTAGAAGAAGGAGGATTGATAGGACCTATAATATCTATGCCCCAAGCTTCAAAAGGCTAGAAAGCAGCAGTTGGATGCAGAAATTCTGACGGTTGGTGAATGAAATCTGCGTGGATTTGACAAGCTCGACATTTCCTTGCATATTCGATGGCATCCGATACCATAGAGGGCCAGTAGTAACCCATGCGTCGGATACGGTCTTGTAGTTTAGGACCAGGTTGATGTGCTCCACAAACACCATCGTGAGCTTCACGTAACACTTGCTTTGCTTCATCACCAACAAGACAGCGTAAGAGAAGACCGTCATAAGTCCTGCCGGTAGAGAGTCTTAGTAGTCTGATTGTAGTAGAATCGCAGAGACCGTCGAGAAATACTCGTAGCCTCCTTGGGATCTTCAGGAAGTATATCATGGACCACGAAGTCGATGAAGGGAGCTCTCCAATCTTCACTGATAACATTGGCCTCAGTGAAATTACTGAACTCAATATTGCGATTATTTTCTACGCAAAATAATTCCCGATTAGAGACAACCACCACCTGTTGTCTTTTGACAGGTATGGCTAAGACTGCTACAAGATTGGCCAAAGCATCTACCTCAATATTGCAAGCTCGGCGGACATATTCGATAAAAAAAGGCTTTAAATGATATAGCCATATTGATTGTCGCTTCATGATAAGGCACTAGATCTTGATGACTAACTTCATAGGCTCCTCTAACCTGGTTAACAACCAACTTGGAGTCTCCATAGACTTCAAGATATTCGACGCCCAACTGTTTAGCTAATTGGAGTCCGATAAGCAAGGCATTGTATTATGCTACGTTGTTGGAGCAGGGTTGATCTAAGGAGTAAGCTCTTTGGATGGCTAATCCTTCTGGAGAGACTAGAACAATTCCAACTCCTGCGACAATGGTCCCATTGGGTCCGATCCGGGATGCTCCGTCGAAGAATAGACTGCCAGGTAGGAAATTCTTCGGAGATCATGTTTGATTCCAATGTTTCATCTAGAATTTCATCATAAAGTTTAGATGTCTCCAGAACAGGATGAGCTGCTAAAAAATCAGCCAGTGCTTGACCCTTAACAGATTTTTATGGAACGTAAACCATGTCATATTGGGCTAGCAAAATGGCCCATGTAGCCAGTCGAGAGTTGAGTGTACTTGGCTTCTTCATCAGTACCCGAAAGGATTAACTCGGGATATGACATGAATAGTTTGTCCAATGATGTAATGCCTTGTCTTTTGAACAGCAAACATAAGAGCTAAGCATTCTTTTTCAACCGGACTATAACGGTGTTCAGCACCAATCATAGTACGACTAAGATTGTAGATGGCTTGTTCATGGCCTTCTTTGTTCTTCTGGGCAAGTAAAGCACCTAATGAATGGTCCATAGCACGGACATACATTAAGAATGGTATGCCTGAGATTGGTGGCATCAAGACTGGTGGGTTCATGAGATATTGTTTTATGTCGTCAAATGCTCGTTGACATTCTTCAGTCCAAATGAAAGATACACCCTTCTTCATTAACTGGGTAAATGGTCTACAGTGTCCAGACAAATTTGAAATAAATCTCCTGATGTATGCAAGTCGACCTTGAAATCCTCGTAGCTCTTTTAAGTTGCGTGGATGATGCATCTCTTGAATGGCTTTGATCTTCTCGGGATCCACGTGTATACCTTTAGAGTTAATGACGAAGCCGAGAAATTTAGCACTAGAGACACCCAAGAATGACTTGGTGGGATTCATTTTCAGCTGATGTTGGCGTATTAGATTGAAGATAGTTCTTAAATCTTGGATGTGATCTTCCTTTAGACGGCTCTTGACAGCAATATTGTCGACATAGCATTCAACAGTCTTGTGCAGATGATCTCGAAAGATGGTACTCATAGCTCGTTGGTAAGTTATACCAGCGTTCTTAAGACCGAATGGCATCACTGTGTAGCAGTAGACTCCACGAGGAGTACGGAAAGAAGTGTGTTTTCATCTTCAGGATTCATCCGAATCTGATTGTATCCAGAGAATCCATCCATGAAGGATATCCTTTCGAACCCGCAAGTGTTGTCAATCATGACATCTGTGATAGGGAGAGGAAACTCATCTTTTGGACAGGCTTCATTAAGATCCCGAAAGTCGATGCAAACTCGAACTTTGCCAATTTTCTTCAAGACTGGGACAACGTTGGCTACCCAATCTGGATGTTGTTCTTCTCGAATAAAGCCACAAGCTATGAGCTTTTTGACTTCATCATCAATTGCGTCTATCATTTCTGGTTTAAACCGCCTCTGCTGCTGTTTAACTGGCTTTGCATTAGACAAAATATTCAGTTTATGAGTAGCAACTTTAGGATCTAAACCTGGCATGTCTTCATAACTCCAGGCGAAGACATCAATGTATTCTCAAATAAGAAGAATTAATTCTTGCCTATCCGCCTCGGGAGATTCTTGCTGATGAATATTGGACAAGGTGACCCATTTTCTCCTACGTCAATTTGGACTAATTGATCTTCGGTAGGAGGTTCTCATTGTTCAAATCGGAGTTCCCATTGGGTGTCCATTCGTTGACCCCAAGGATCTGTTTCGAGATTTTCTTCGATATCTTGTCATAACCTTCTGGAAGTTCAGCGGAGACCATGTTAGAAGATACAATCAATCGATGAACTTGGCCAATACTGGTGTCAGAATCCCAAGATCTGGAATCAGAAGAGTTAGAGCGCTCCTCACTATCAGACTTGGAGGCTGCTGGAGATAAGACCGAAGGTGAAGCATATTCGAGACCTCTTTTCGTCCTGCTGTAGTACATCTCTGATTTTCCTTTCAAAACGGCCGTACGGATAGGAGTTCGTCTACCCTTACCATAGTTGAGGCCATTCTTGAAGTCATAACCCATCTTTCGGATGATATCTTTTGATTGTTGACTATAACGACGAAGTTGGAGACGTCCCATATCATTATTTTTGCTATCATTCGTATAGCTAAATTTTTGTTCTGGCCCTTTACTAAAAAATATTGGACTCTCGCCTCTTTTTTGAGAAGGGACAACAAAGTATGAATCATCTGGGTGTTCGAGTAAGACCTCTGTTTGAAGAGACTGTACAACTCCCATTGTAAATGACTGAAAGCTATCTAACATATCCAAATAGCATTTAGTATGATAAATGACATCAGTATACTGGAAAAAAGATGTTTTTTCATTGATTTGTACATCTGTATTTACAACAAGAACTTTAGCCTTAGCAGGCTTGGTCAGATTGATTACAAGAGGAGGAAAAGAAGAACGTGAAGGAGGCTCGCTACGACGAAGGTCAATAACAAGTGGCTCAGAGGAGATGAGCTCCATTTTATCCTTGTTACGAGATAAATCAATAACAAGTGGCTCAGAAGAGGTGGGCTGCCTTTTATCCTTGTTACGACGTAGGTCGATAACAAGTAGCTCAGAAGAGGCGAGCTCCCTTTGATCTTGACCACCATCGGTTGGTTGCTTCCGGACTGGCAAGTGAATAGCCAGTGGTTTGGAGGACTGAGGATGAGAAACACGCCCTTTAACAGGTATGATGAGGGTGTCATTGGGCACTGCTTCTTGTTCTTCTTCAGTGTCCAGAGCCAGTACTACCTTCATGAACTCATCTTTATATATACGAGCATCGTTACAATATGCTTCGACACCTTTGAAAGGATAGAGATCCGTAACCTCTTTTTGAACCTCTCCATTGTCATCAACGTACTTGAAACATTGATGGAGAGTTGAAGGAACAATGTTGTGTTCATGAAGGAATGGTCTCCCCAAAAAAGCATTATAAGAGCAACCATAGTTATCTATAATATAGAAGGTCACCTTCGTGCGGAGATTGCCTATTTGGAGTTTTAGGCGAATCTTGCCCAGAGGCTCACTTCTTTCCTGGTTGAACCCCAAGATGGTGGTGATTGTGCTAGAAATACTATGTACTAGGATCTTCAGTGCGTCTAGCATATCTTCGGCATGATGCTGAATGCTGACCCGAGATCTATCAGAATACGATCGACCTTCATCGTGTCGATGTATCCTGTATAGTATAGAGGACGGTCATGCCTATTGTCTTCTATCAGCATATCATCCTGTGTGAAGGTAATGTTTGGAATTAACTCCAACATACTGTGACAGTGGAGGCAAGAGACATGCTCTGATTCTGGCTTTTTTAGAAAAGTTAGACAGGTTTTTGCCTGCATGAGAGCTTCACTCAGAGTTTCTCGAGTCTCTTTAGAGAGGCGTAAGAGCTCAAAGATCGACAGCCTAGCCGGTGTATTAGCTAGTTGAGCCAAAATATCAAAATTTTATGGTTTCTCAAGTCCAGAAGGGGATGACTTCTTCAAAGGCTTGTCAAAGCGGACTTGTTGTTTGCCTTTGTCGCTGTTGTCGGCTTAGGGGAATGGGTTCTAAAACCGGTGAAGACACAACAGGGATGCCCTCAGTAGAAGCAGGTTGCACTGGAGCGAACTCAGAAGAAGAAGCAGGGTTTTCTTGAGTTTCGAAAAATTCCCGTAGATAGGCATTCCCTGACCTGGTACCCAGCAAGATTTCCTCTTCAACTTTGGGGTCAAAAGACACCATATTGCATACCTTTGTTCTGCCCTTGGAGCGGTCTTTTTGCTTAGAAGGAGCATCGAAGTCTACAACAAGGTCCGGGTGGATCCACATAATCTCGCCGTTATCAAGAGATAGGGAAACGAGACCTTCACTCCGTGGAGGAGGAAGATTCTCGATCTCAAGGGTGGCCTTGGGGATAGGGATGACACCATGTTGTACCATCTGTGGAGGGAAGTTACCGAACTGTACTGAAACCATGTTCGCGGTAACAGTCTTCTCATCTTGTTGAAGGGTGACAACACCAGCATTGACTAACTCTTGAATCTTGTCTTTGAGCACATAACATGCTCGAGTGGGATGACCAATGAACCTGTGATAAATATAATATTTGGGATAATCAGTCTTATCAACCTCGTCAGGCTTCTTCGGGTCTGGAAGTTGGAGCTTATTGCCTTTGATCAAGCAATCGAATATGCTCACGGTGTCGTTCTCGTCAAAGGAGTACTCTACTTTCGGACGAGTTTTCCTTGGTGGAGGGGCAGAAGGAGTAGAAGTAGACGTAGGTGGAGCTACGTTGACAGCCAGAGATTCTTTGTTCTTCAAATTGATGTTCAAAGTTTCTTTACCCTTGCGGTTGTTCTGGCGATTACCGCTACTAGCTGTCGGGTGTTCATCCCGGTCGGGGTTAGACATGTGTACCCCCAACTGCTTGAACTTGTCAGCACTAACTTCAGCTGCTTTAGCATTGACAATAAATGATGGCCAGTCTTGAAATTGAGTTGACCCCGTCCACATGCTGATGATAGGCAAAAGATTTGCCTTGCAGGTATCTATAGTGACAGCGGCCGGAGTTCCAGGAGGCATCTTTAATGCTTCTCGACGGAATCTTTCAATCAAACTCTTAGCGGTTTCATTATGTCTTTGTTTGATCTTGTTGAGGGCCAACATGGTCATGTCGTTGATTCCCTCGTAGAATCGCTCCAAGAAGATTTGTTTCAAACCCGAGAAAGAGGTGATACAGCCATCAGGCAAGCTCCTGTACCAATCGTATGCTACACCGGCTAAACAGCCGACGAATACCCTAGTAAGAAGAGCGTCATTTGGCTGAAGTTGAACAGTTATTACTTCAAAGTGGTTAATGAACTGACTCGGAGAAGTGCTACCGTCAAACAGCAAAATTGTAGGGATGTTGTATTTAGGAGGGAATGGAACTTCCTTCCATTCAACCGGATAGGATTGTTTGATCCCCAATCTTTATAAATTGTCCTTCTCTTTAAAAGTCTAAAATTGAGTGCGCAAGAGTTTGACAGCTTCATTAGCATCCTCCAAAGATGAAGAAGGAGCAGGCTGAGTGTTAGGAGGAGGAACAGCATGGTAAGTGCTACCTCCAGCTCCTGACTGACTGGGTGTGGGTTGAATTTGTACGGGGGGTATTTGAGGAGATACTACCTCCAGACCTGCATTGACAGGTACCGACGATGCTATAATCTCAGGGTTTGCAGCAGGTGCGGTCGGTGGTACTGTATGTTGGGCCACGATGATAGAATGCATACTTGCAACCATTTCAGCCATGGTCTTCAGCTTATCCTCCAGTGCAGCTATTCGTTGTTCTTGATTTTCTGAACTAGAAGCGTCTGGGTCTTTAGTGACAACATAAGCTGTCACTTCTCTAGGTACAGTAGAAGACACTGTCTGTTCAGAACTTTTGCTGTATGCATCATAATCAGAGAAGGAATCATCTTCTGAATAAGAAATAGAGAGATGACCAGAGGGATCTTGGAGAAGATTCCCATGCCCCATTGTGTCTCGACTTCGGGATCGGGTGTGTCGAAATACTCCTTCAGAAGATTCTTGGAGTAAATCTAAGTACCGCTGGCTGGGCCTGCGAGGCTTGCCATGTTTGGAGCACTTTCTACCCCCAGTGTCTCGAGAAGCCATGTTGACTGAAGCATATAATACTTCGTCTTCATCTTCTAACATTGTTTCAGAAGTTACAAAATTCAGACGATCGAAAACAGATCGTTTTATTGTCTGGCAACAGCACTTGATGACAACCTCGTGATTACAATGATGTTCAAGTGGTTGAACTGGAGGTGTTGAGATGTTGTCCCGTTTTTGCTTGAGGTGTTCTCGGAGGTCAGGAATAATGACGGGACGAGAAGAAGTCTGAGGGATATGTTCCTTGACCACATTCGGAACATGGTTTCGGTTCTTCAGATGTTTTGTCCCATGAGTATATAGAGAAGTACTCACTTCATTAGCATAGGTGTCAGGATTTTTTATCCTGGAAATTCGCCTCTGATGTAGGTTGATCTTCGGTATTGGTTGCTTGTGTTTCATAGAAGCTGGTCTATTGAGATAAGTCCGTAGATCAGCAAATTCACCCCTAGGGGTTTCTATCTGAGACACCAGTAATTTTCCCTATTTTGAGCGGGATATCCGGAGAGTTGGGAGATCTTGGAGTTCTGCTACCGGAGTAGGCAGAATACCTCTTTGATCAGTACATTTCCCTTTGGCAGGGAGAGAAGAGCTCTTGTTTGAGAGAGTTCTTGTATTGATTGGTGCCGAGGCACGTTCAGATGGATCTTCTACGGTAAAAACCGAAGAAGACTGAGAAAAGACCAAAGGACCTTTTCCCTTATTTTGTGAAGAAGGGTTGGCTAAAAAGCATTTCCCTCTGTTGTCTTCCAAGTCGTGGAACGAGGAAGTTCGAAAAAAGACCAACAGGCCTTTTCCTTTGTTCTGAGGAGGAAGAGGAACAGTCAACAGACTACCTCCAGTGGATTGTGCTGGAGCAACAGGGTGCTGGAAAGAGGAGCAGAGTTTTTCCCCTTGCTGTGAGAAGAAGGGAGATTAGCCAAAGGACTATCCCGATTAGACTACACTGGAACAGCTTGCGCAGAGGTTGAAGTGGCAATAGGTGCATTGGCTGATTGCACTTGGGAAGATTTGACAGATGGCCTTTTGGCCACAGAAACTGTAGTTTGTGCAGCAGGAGTCCTGGCTTCAGAATGTTTAAGTCGCACTCTGGTTGCAGGAATAGTAGATTGTGCAGGAGGGAAGGAGGTCACCAACTGCGCCAGGGGGAGAGGAGTCTTGCATTTTGCCAGAGTAGCATAGGAAGTGGGTTATGCTGTGGCAGAAAGAGCAGTGTGTTGCGCAAGGGCAGAAGTTGCTACTGGTTCCTTGGTAGCAGAGACAGCAGGTTGCGCAGAGGACTGCGCAGAGGACTTTGGAGTCCACACTGAACGGACCTTGCTCTTGGCAGAAGTTGCAGTACGACGAGTAGCCATCATCGCCTCGTAGGCAGTCTGGTTGACCTTCACAACCAGCGTCTTCTGCGTCTTTTCGATAGACGCAACGTCACATTGAGTTGTCACTTCCTCGTCGGAGGAGAAAGTCGTCCCTAGCAGAGTCGCCATTTTGTTTGCAAAAACAAAAGTCCTTTATTTCATAAACTTTGTAAGAAGATTATAATTAAATTCTGGGAAATTACAACTATAGGAATCCGATCTGAAGACGATCGTTTTATTCCTTGGACGATGTGAACTTTAAAGACGATAACCTCTAAAGAATGCAGCAGCAATTGGACAAGAACTCCTGATCTCTGATGATAATAATAATCTGATCCCTTTAATGAAGGACTTGAAACTCTATTTATAGAGTTCTAGAAATAACTAATTGGTAGTTATTCTGAATTGCGCATGATGAACTGCGCTAGCAATAGACTGCGCAAACAGTGAACTACGCTGGCAGTTACTCGATCATGGGCCAACTGTATTAGACGCGTGGCATTATTTGATTGAAATACGCATGGTCGTGTACAGGCGTTGCCATATGGCGAGCAATTGATGGCATGTAAGCCACGTAATAAATGTCAGTTATCTTGATGGATTGTGCCACTTGAAAAGCGCTAGCATCAGACTGCGCTGAGACTCGGGCTTACTCAACCTGCGCTGAAGTTGAGCTGTCATGCTGCGCTGGCTGTACAGCTGTCCTCGAGCGCTGTGCTGCACAAGAAACGAAAGGACTCCTCGTTTATCGGGCTGTCAGCTGTCAGAAGATTAGATTTTTGTCAGGTAATGATGGCATTGCCATGTCAGCGTAGCGCGTTTGGGTGGTAGCGCAGTTAAGCTTGTGCGTTTGAACTGTAGCGCAATATGCCTCCTGCGCAGTCCATTTGAAGAGTGCGCAATTTAATTTCCTCTGCTTATTTGATAAATGCAACTTGATTTTTAGGACCTACACCTATGTTGTGACAAATTAATGTTCTAGTATTCTAATTGTTTCTAGATATGTTTACCTAAGTTGTTGATCTGACCTGCATGGGCCACCACTAAAAACATGTCACGACCCGATCCTAAAATTGTTGGGTCGAAATCGGATCATGCCCAGCCTGCACCGTTGTGAGACGGCGGCAGTAAGCTGTTTCTATTTGCAGGTACTCTCAACAACAATTATACATTTATCATAACACTAATTTACGAACTTTTAAAACTTTAATTGTTCGACAAAGAGAATTACATCTGAAAATAAAACACTGAAATGAAAAGTCTGAAATGAAAAGTCTGAAATAAAAAGTATTCAACTCCAATACAAAGAAACTAGAAATAAAGATAACAACTATCTAGATGGCCGGATCATCGGCCTCAGGATCTGTGTCCTCCAAGTGGGACTCTGGAAGCACCACAGGATACAACACATGATCATAATAGCTATTGAACAATAGCTCAGCATCATCAATTTTACCTATTGGGGGGATCCAGTCAGGAAAAGAGCAAAGTATGAATATATATCTAACATTTTAAATAATAATGGAAATGTGCAATTTTAAACAGTTTGAAATACTTGAACAATATTTTCCAGCAATTCAATATTTGGAACAATGTGATTTGAATAGGCAACGTCTATGACCGGCTTGGGTTGTACAATAGCATCCTAGCGATGCGATACGGCTTATCCCCGTATGTAAGAGGGGTAAACTCGCACAATAATGCAATATGAGGGTATTGGTCATAAACGCTACACTACTCCCACAATATCCCCACAATCAATAACAATCAATATTTGAACTCTAGGAGAGAGTTCCGTGTAGTAATGTGGTTTAAGCATACAAGGTAACAATTACTAATTAAAATATCAGATAGCATAACCGTAGTTGCCTTTGTTTGTATGACTGGATCGGGATGTTGATACCGAGGAGGAAATCAAGTATGTCCTCGAAACCCTACAGTTTGAGAACTCTGACTTAGAACCAAAAATAAAGCCATCTCTAGGTGTGCTAGTTACAATCTCTATAAGTATATCCTAGTCCAGTTTTTAAGTTATTTAATTAATCTAACGAGCAATACTCTAACGTCGCAACTATAAACGTCAATTTGCAAAACAGAGTCAATTTACTGTTTTATTGGGAAAGATAGCATTTTTAGGTTATTTATCAAAACTTGGTATTTCATAATATATATAAAACTAAGGTTTTCCTTTAAGTGAGAAAATATAGAGTTTGTTTAATTTAACCAAAACTTGTAATTCTATCTTTTTAATTAGTGTGAAAAGATCTTATTAATTTTTTATATATAAAATTAGTATCCGTTTTAATTTCGCGTTTAGCTACGCAAAACAACAAATCAGAAAAGAACAGAAATCCTAAATTACACAAATACAGGGCCACATAAATAAATATAAAAACTGGGCTTATGCCCTTACAACTTATTAGAAAGAATTACATATTTTAAATAGCCGAGGCGAGCTTGAGTGTCGTAAAACGGTCCAAACAGAAGGCCGAGGGCCCTGCACCCAGAATATGAAATAGCCAGAAACACGTTCTATAAATATAATTTAACTACAAAATAAATAGGGTAAGTCTCAGACTTGGTCGCGCAATCTCATGTTGTTGGCTTACGTCTCAACGTACAGGAATGTCCCGTAACGTTTGCGTGTCGCCGAGGCTCATCCAACCGATACGGTCGTCGCCTAAAAGGGGATACAAAACTCACAAGATCCGTACAAAAAAAACTAACTTTTGTAAATCGTTTGCAAAGGCCAGATTTTAATGAACTTAATTAATATTATTTATGAAATACTTTTACAAAAAAATTTGGGCAGCACCTCCTTTGAAACTAGGACACCCCAGCCAAACTTGGCGATTCCCACAACGTCTAGTATAGAATATATATAACTCCAGCCTTCTAAATTTCATCCACTAAAACACATAACCATTTCCCAATCACTTCCTATAAGCCAAATCCAGAGAAAACCACAGAAGAACAAAAGAACAAAACAAACTAAAAGAGCTAAGCACGGCACAATGAGCCCCATAAGCTCATGGCCAAAAACTAAGCCACAGCACAACTTCATATAGCCAACTACAGAATTTTCTGAAATAAAATTCTGAAAACCCGAAACCATCAACAAATCGAGCCGAACTCAGAAAATATCCATAACGCAACAATATCAAAACCGATCCCCGAAACAGGGTCGAGACCGCATCATCATCGACACGTATACACGATACACCAATAGGAGGGACACAGGGACACGAAAATATACCTCGGGTGCTCGGCTAGAGCTCTCAGATGTAAAAAATAGAGGAAGAATCGAATCCGTACGGACTCGGAATGGTCCAGAAGCACACGGCAGCGGGAACAAGTCACAGGAAACGGATCGGGGATGCTGGAAAGGGCGGACAGCGGAAAGCGCTGTCGCGGGGCCACGGAATAGCGGATCGGGGAGGTGGCAGTCGGGCTGGGCGGCCGGAGGTGCACGCAGGGGTCGACGGCGCTGGAAGGTGGCCGCACCGAAGGGGCTCGGGTCGCCTGGGGATGGCCGTGGACGGGGTCGCCGGAGGAGCTCCGATTGGTGGCTTGGGCTAGGGCTTGGGGATGGATGATGGAGAGGGAGAGGGAGATGGAGAGGGGTTTTATAGGGAGTGAGGGGCTGGGGGTTACGGGAAGACGAGGGGTTCGACTGTTACAGAGGAGGAGGGCTCGGCAGTTACGGAAAGATGAGGAGTTTGGAGGAGAAGATACTGAGGAGAGGGAAAAAAAAACGTGGGGAAAGGAGGAGTTGGTAGTTACGGGAGTAAGTAGGAATAGGTTTTTTTTATTTTGCTTAAAACCCACTTATAAATATATATGTACAAATATAGTAATACATTTTATATAATTTTATGTTTAATAAAAATAATCCAAGGATGGGTTCGGACTCGGGAACGGGTTCGGAGCTGGGCTACAATCAAAAGAAATCCAAATAATTTATTTATAAAAATAATAATTTTCTTAATCTGACTAAATATAATAAATAATAATAATAATAATAAACATTAAACTAGTAATCCAATAATCCAATTATTAATAAACCAAAATTACGGGTTTTACAACGCAAAAGTTGCAAGGCTCATTCATCTCGGATTTGGAAGGGAAGTCGTGATAGAATCTCTTCGATTTTCTACTAGAAATGAACAAAAAGCTTTTGAGTTTCTCTACAATGACAAGCTACTTAATTGAACAGACAATAAGATTGTTTGCTTTTTTAAGTTAATTGTATTTCAATTTCAAGTAAGATTGTATTTTGTTTCTCCTAGATGAAGTCATGAATGTTTCGGATTATTGTGAGATTAATCCATACTTCTTATTCTAAGCTTCTAGTTCGCTTGTAGAACTTTTGAGTATACTGGCTAAACGAATTAAAAGATGCAGAATCAAATTTTTACAATGACAGTGTAATATGTACAACCTGTACAAAGAATACAGTTGGTAGCTTCCACTGATACTTAATTTACCCTTCATTGGAATTGTTTCAGTTCAAAAGAAGTTTTTGTTGTACAATGACAGTGTAAATACTGAAGCTAAGAGAGACCAAAAAGTAATCATTTTTTTGTGTTGGTTACAAGTAAATTAATGATCTAGTCAGTATCGGATGGAGATACTGAAGCTAAGCAGGAAGCCTGCAAAGGCTCTTGAAGTGGATACACACTGGTTCATCCATGGATTGGCAAATCAATAATACCACTTGGTAGTCATTCTTTATAAAAAAAATTAATCAACAAATGACAATATAATATGTACAACCTTTACAAATAATACAGCAGCTTCCAAGTGCAAATGAACCTAAAACACTGATACTTAATTTATATGCAAGAGAATTGTTCGATCTAGAACCGTGTTTCACAAAAAGGCAAATATTTACAAGTTCATTTTTCTTTTGAAGAATCTGGTAAAGCTGTACATTTATAGATTAGACAAACGTTCTAAAGCAGCAACCATTTTTACAGCAGCTATCATTGAAATCATGACTGCAACTCATTAAACTCTTTCATGGGAATATCTACATCAAGATATATCTAGAGTTCCAGCACCACTTCATCAAGATATATCTAGTGAGATGGAGGACTGCATAGTTGACTCATCTACACAAACTATTAAATCCAGCACCACTTCATCCCTCGTATCCCATCCCTTAGGCAGCGGCGCCTTCAAGAAGTGCCTGATCAAAATGTCAGACCCCTGCAAAAAATGCACGAAACAAAATGTTAGGAACCGTAAAACTAATGGAACTCTTTATATCAAGTCTTACCATGTCCTTTGCCGACCCTTCTCAACTGGGCAACATACTCGGAAATCTTCTTTATAGCTTCAACCTGATTTTGCAAAATAACCAAAACAAGGCAAAAAAATTAAGTACAGCTATATAACTTCGATTTAGTGTAATTAGTATAATCTATAACTAAGCTGGATACAATATTGTATTGTCTCAAAGTTATCAGGATATAGGAATGGATGTCTGCTACTCAAAACATCTAATGGCGCAAAAGATCATTCATCAGGATATAGGAATGGATTTCTGGATACAATCTTGTATTAATACTTTGATGGTTCATGTAACCAAATGCTAGTTGGGACATGAAGGAACAAGAGGCGTCACCTGTTCTCTATGGAACTTAGTCTTTACAAAGTCGACAAGCTGAGGATCATTGCTTTTTGTTGCAATATGTTCACACAAAATACAGTCACTTGTCATATACAGCTCGATAGTCATGCAATCATCCAACCGGGACTGTTGTTATACACAGCTGAATACTAAGAGGGACTTACGCTGTGTAAATTAAGAAGCTGGGACCAATTTAAGAGAATAAAAAAATCTCTTCCTATGCTTAACCAATTACTGTGCGCTAATCAAAAGTTTGACCCAATCCAAAATATGAAACAACACCAATTTGCCGGACACGACGAGGCAAATGGGGGCATTTGAACAAACAGGTTATGTGCGGTCCGGTCGAGCCGTGTAGTTGATGAAGGAGCACGGGGTCGGAGTCTACATCACCTACGATGAGTGATTTGGCGGCGCTGCACGAGAGGGAGCAGCGGATTACGGGGACCAGAGGACGATCGGCGTGGTTTCTTTGGAGAATAGGAGGCTATATGTTCCTCCAAATATGTGTGTGTTTGTGAGAGAGAGAAAGAGAGAGAGAGAGAGAGAGAGAGAGAGAGAGAGAGTACCATTTTTTAATGCACTTCTCCAGCAACCTTCCTTATGACGAACCTTTCGATCTTCCGGCGAGGTCCAATAGGGATGGCAACCAACGTGAGAACTCGACATGGGGAAGAAAATAAAATATGGTTCTGTATGGAAAATAGCATTAATGATGTTGACTGTTCCAATTCAGTAAAAAAAGAAACAATTTTCCTTATTAGCCACATGGACTGCCATATAGGCTGCCATGAGGGACATATTGGAGGTACATATAGCATTACTCTTTAATTTATGGTTATGACAGTTTTTTTTAATTTACCTTTTTTTTACATTATGTATGGAGCTCTCATTTTGAAAGTTTGTCTCAAACTCCCATGAGGTCAGGGCCAGGACTATATATATATATATATATATAGGCTTAATTGCACTTTGATACCCTCAACTATTCCTTTTTTCAACTTTATACCCTAAACTTTTTTTTGTAACAAGTTGATACCCAAAAAAATTTTGGACGAAAATACCCATGGTCAAACTTAAAAATTATCCCCCACCCCCCCTCCCGCTTCCGGCTGCCTCCCCCCCCCCCCCTCCCGCTTCCGGCCGCCTTTCCCCCTCCCCTCCCGCTTCCGTCCACCCTCCCCCAGCCCCCCCTCCTCCCACGCTGCCATGCCCTAGGGGGAGAGGCGGGGGCGGGTGGCCGGAGCGGGAGGGGTGGAGTCAGCCAGAAGCGGAAGGGGCCGGAGGGGGGGCAGGGCGGGAGGGAGGGGGGCTGGGGCTGTGCGGGATGAGGGGGTGGCCGGAGTGGGGAAGGGTTGGGGGGGAGGGGAGAAGGGGAGAGGGATGGGATAAGGACATTTTTGAAATTTTTAAAATTTAGGTATGAAGTTAAAAAATAATAGTTGAGGTATTAAGTTGTTGAATAAAAAGTTTAGGGTATGAAGTTGAAAAACCGGAATAGTTGAGGATATCAAAGTACAATTAAGCCATATATATATATATATATATATATATATATATATATATATATATATATAGGGTCGTTCTACCATACATCCCTTGGAAAAGGATGTATCGATACATCCGAAATTTAGACCGTTGGATGTTGATCCAATGGTTCGGATTGAATAATAGTGTAGAAACAACATTTAATGCTGATTTAGACTTTTGACCTGTTGGTAACTTGCTTTAGCAGGTCATTCTTCACTTTAATTTTTTCAATGAACACCCTAAATTAACTCATATTTACTCTCTCTTTCGTCCATCCAATTTAATATTTCGTAATTTTTTTTGTTACAGGCCGTCTTGGTTGTGGTGTTGGTGGTTGTGGTGGAAAGAGAAACGGAGATGAAGAAGAAAATAAGAATCGGTTCGGATCGCGTCGAACGTCGTCGAGCCCTCCTAGAACAACGAGGAGTACCAGCTGCGCCGAGAAGAATCGGTCTGGTTCGCGTCGGACGTCGTCGAAACCTCCTCGAACAAGAAGAAGTACCAGCGGCACTGCTCTAATTTTACTGCCCATGCCATTGTCAGATATCTTATTTTTTATCTAATAAATTAATATTTTGTTAATAAAGCTATATGTCATGGTGGTGGTGGTGAACTAAGGAAACCTGCTTCTGAGGTCGGGCGGATCATCTGCTCACATATTTAAAAAAAAAATCTGTATTGATCGGACGAAATATTTTTTACTTTTCTAATGATAATATTTTCGAAGAGAATATTTTTTTTGGACAGTGAATGGCCATTCTCTTTGCTTTTAACACGGAGAATGGCCATTCTCTTTGCTTTTCACACGGCGAATGGACGGAGAATGACCATTCTCTTTGCTTTTAACACGGCGAATGGACGGAGAATGGTCGTTCTCTTTGCTTTTAACACGGAGAATGGCCATTCTCAAGGAGAACGGCCATTCTCCGTTCCTTTAACATGGAGAATGGCCATTCTCCGTTCTTTGAAAACAGATAATGGACACTCTCTGTGTTTTTAACAAAGTATGGTACATTTAGGACTAGAAATGTTCAAGTATCTCATATTTTTTTACCAAATATTTACAGTATTTTTAATATCATTTACCATAGTATACTCATTTATTATTAAATCATTTTCAAGAAAATTCGAATATCATTTTATCAGGCTTCTACTGCATGGCTGTACAAAATTTCTTGCGAGTGTTTGAATATAATTAACCTACTATCAAAGAGAATTTTTCTTACATTACATTATGCATTACACTGGCATCGACTTCATACTGATGGCATCGATGTACTGATGGCAATAACAAAGGATGAACAGGCAGGATTACAATTATGCTTCAGCAATAACAAGGGATGAACAGGCAGGATTACAATTTTGCTTCAGCAATAACAAGGGATGAACAGGCACTGGCATCGAATTCATAATGATGGCTTCGATGTAATGATTTTTTACAGAAAGCAAAACACATTACAATCAAATAAAGTTTTAGTGATCCCAGGAATGCATCCGTAAATGAGGCCACCTGTAAACCATAGGAATGCACCCAGGACTCATAAAATCTGTGATGGGCATCTGCAAATCAAAGGAATACACCAAAATATCAATATCATCTATGAAGGCCAACTGCCAATCAAATAAACGCTTCAACCAAAAAATCATAATCAAATTAAGTATACTTCATTCCAAGTCCAATAAGCTGCATAATTCACGTTACAGTAATCTGCCCAATCGACGTTAGTAATTCAACATAGAACCTGCATAATTCATAATACAATAATCCAAATAAATATCAGACCTACTCTAAATTCAAGACCATATTACATTTTTAAAATAAATTACGAACTATGCACTTAGTACAAGCGTAAAGTTTAGTCTTACAATATTTCAAACACAAAATTTAGTTTGACCGCCATGACCAACAAATATTCAGAACCATATTACAAGTCAAATATTACTTCCAAATTGAAATAAAAGATTCAAAACTCAAAAGATGAATCTTCATAGCCATCTCCATCTTCTTCTTCTTGTTTCTTTTTTTCTTCTTCTTCTTCTTTCTCAAAATATCCTTCACCTACACCTTGAGGGACGAATTAAGAAAAATTATAGTCAGTATGGACTCACTGTATATGTAGAAATGACATCCAGAAACATAAATAGAAGTATCAAAGTGATGGCTAGCATTAAAGTGTCAATGTGCACAGTATGTATTTTTACATAAGAGTTTGGGCTAGCCCCATTTACCTTCTTCACGAGGGAAGGAAAATCTTATTCTTGGTCAGCAAATTCAACCTCTATCTGGTTAATCTTATCCAGAATTAATTTTTGGTTGTCGGATATAGTCTTCATCTCTTTGAAGACATTATCAAAGTTTGCAGCAACAAAATTGTATAGATCATCAACCCTGTCCTTAGTGTTTTTGATTCCATAAGTTAATGGTTTTCCAGATGTTGATGGTTTGCTTGCAGCTGCTACCCATTTTCCAAACATTCGAGTGAAGGTTAGTTTTCTCATGGGGCCTTTGTTTTTAATATAAACATCCCCTGCTAAGCTTGGGACAGAATGTTTATTAGCCATCGAGTATACAAATCCTCCGAAAGGGAGAGCTGTCCTTGCAGTTGGTTTTCCCACGAGATGCATCATTCTACTGAACATGTAGGAACCTATATCCATCCTTTTTTTCTTTCCCATATAATAAAGAAATTTTACTCTCTCGGGATGGATGGAAAACTTATGTCCAGTAGGGTTGAGTGTTTGAGATACGTAGGCATGCAACAATTTATACAAAGTTTTTAATTGATCTTTGTATACATTTTGAGGGGTCTTGGCACCCATTGAAACACCTGTAATCTCATGAATTGCATCCGTCATGGAAATATTATCAATATCTTTCATATCAAACTCAGGAACTGGATCAAATCCATAAAATTTGTTGATGACAGCAGCATTTACCCTAATCAGTTTCCCTCTCAGAAACACCAGTTGTTGATCCTCTTCTTTTTTTTTAATTTTAGCCGGAAGATTTGAGTAAAATTCTCTTACTATTGTTTGGGAGATTTTCTCAAGACAGGATTTGTTCAGTTTCTCCAATTGATAGAATTTCAATATATCCAGGAAAGCTTCGTCTTCGACATCATCTATCTTAATTGATCTTTCAGGCATAACAGCCTTTTTCTTGAAATATTTAATGTAAATCTTCTTAGATTTAGAGTCTTTAAATTTTTTACCTCCTCTCCAGCCTGGGACTTATTTGATGATTGTTTTTCCTCTTCATTTTTCTCTTCTGATGAGGATTCAAAATCCTCAGAGTATGCTGATGACTCTGTATCCGTTGCCACCTTAGCCTTCGCTTGAGTACGTCTTCAATCTTCATAAGTTGAGTCTTCCGACGACTCTGTATCGAAGATAGATTTTTCGGTCTTTGTCGAGCAATGAGTTTTTTTAGCCTTTTTTGCACGTGGCTTGGCTGTCGCCTCCGCTTTCATCGTCGCTGCCGCCGCTGCTTCCGTCGCTGCCCTTTCGGCCTCTGCCCTAGCGACCATAATCTTGGTTTTCGCCGCCCTTGCAAGTTCTGCCCTTCGGGACTGTATCGCATCCCTTTGTGGATTCTTCTCCTTCGGCGACGGCCGTTGTTTCTTCGGCGGTATTTTGATTAGAAGAGGGTTTGGGAGAGGGTTTGGGAGAAGGAAGAGGGTTTGAGAGAAGAAGAGAGAAAATTCGACCGTCTTATATGACCTTGGAAAGTGGAAAAAATTAGAATAGTTTTGAGTCTTAAATTAAATTTATTACTATTATTACTAGTATAAGACGGTCGAATTTATTACTATTAATTTTAAAAAACTACTTTCCAAAATTAAATTTATTACTATTATTACTAGTATATATCCATGTGAAATCACTACATAAACCTTTGAAATTTTGAGACCCTAATTTTAAAAACTACTTTCCAAAATTAAATTTATTACTATTACTACTAGTATATATCCACGTGTTCCGTATAAATTATTGAAAAATTTGGCAAAAAAAACGTGGTGGAAACATGTTTATTTAAAAAAAATTTGACAACATATTTAAGAATGTGAAGTTTAATCTCAATATTTCCATTTTTTGAATATTTGATTAAATTTTTGAAAATAAGATGTCACGCCCCAGAACCAGAATACTGGAGAGCGGGGGGCAAACATAGCCAGCTACGTATATTGAAATGAAGTCCATCTCGCTATACGGTCACGGCTGTCTAGATATGAAGGTTTACTACAAGCCAACAGTCTCTTAAGGTCAAGCCTACTGTCTCAATCTCAAGCAAATAATATAATTACAAGATGTTTGACCACCAAATATACAATAAAAAGCGTCCCAAATATTACATGTCAGCTGATCATGAAGCTAGTCGTACAAAATACTAGGACTAGCAAGAGTTAAGTCATACATGATCAACCCTAGGATTTGTTAATCATGTTTACAGCCCGTAGACAGACAGTAAGTAAAAGTGCATCGAGCTAACAGGGGCTCGTCGGCTAAACGTCTCAAAAGAATAACTTTATAATAGAGTAAGCGAAACAAAATAGAAAACTCACTCGTAGCCCGGGTTCCTTCTAGTCGCCACCATCGGGTTGGAGGTTCGGAAGATCCTCGGGAGCTGCTCCGAAATCTGGCCACACAAAACCAGCTGGGTCAAACCCCAAAAAGAGCAAGTGCCACAAAGGAGGCCACAAAATAAGAACAAAAGCCAGCATATCAGAATCGTAAGAAATGAAATAAAAGTACAAGTACTAAAGAGCACGTCAGGACAATAAACGACTAGGGACGTAAAACTATTCTGGAAACCAGGTTACAACCCGTAAACCAAACAAGGACCGGGGTTATAACCCTTCGCCTGAATATCTCCTTGTCCCTACCCAATTATTGTTAAAGCAAATAAAACAATCATGTACAAGAGTTCCAGGTACAGGGGCTAGACAAGACTTAGACAAGGGTGGACTCCATCCATTCACAAGCGGCCAAGCAATTACTACGGCTTACTACTTTAACTAACTAGGGTTGTCACAAGCCTTAATTACTAACAAGATGCAAGTGAGAATTTCCCAGTCCCAAGTCCTGCAGACCATCTAGTTATCCTTCCGCGGGTTGAGAGTATGGTTGGGTACATCGCCCCGGAGACAATATACCCTTAGGTGACTTAGAGGTGCAACACATGACAGTGCGCTGAAAATGTGCTCTACTCGTCGGCAAGCTACAAGTCCAATTAAGAGCGCCCAGATAACGAGATTGCCTGTAAGTGGAAATTCTCCATGAACTATAGTTTGATCTAGTCATTAGCCTAATCCATATTCAGAATGAATCCCTGACCGTGGGAACCAGGGAGTCACGTCCTAGACATGATGTAAGACAAGACAAGTGGATTGTACAAGCAAGCAAGCAGGAATACCCACGGTGTCAAGTTGATTATACGAGTCAAGTTAGCTGTCGCAACAGCATCAAGTCAAGTCAAGTTACAAGTCAAGTCAAGTCAAGTCAGGAGTGCGCCGCCACGGGCCACTATCAAGTTATCAAGATAAATCATGTCAGGGTACTTGTTAGGAGTGCGCCACGACGGGCCACTATCATGTCAGGTTGGTCATGTCAAGAGTGCACCACTACGGGTCACTATCGTGTTATGCTAGTTCTTTGTCATACCATGCCATGTATAATAGTCATTCCAAACATATTAAGTAAAATCAAGTTCATGACAAAAGGCGTAAGGATATAAAATGGACGTAAAATATCTAATAAAATATCAATATACAGGGCTATAGAACACCCAAGCTTAAGGAAAATAAAACCAAATCTCCATGATTAGACAGATTGCGCAAGGGTCCCTGGGGTCGGGTTGCGCAGGAGTCAAGTGCGCCAGGGGCCAACTGCGCAGGGGTGAGCTGCGCAGGGTACCAACTGCGCAGGGGTGAGCTGCAGAGGGTACCAACTGCGCAGGGGTGAGCTGCACAGGGTACCAACTGTGTAGGGGTGGATGGCGCAGCAGATGGATTACGCTGGATCAGGTTGCGCAGGAATGGATGGCGCATGGATGGATTGCGCAGAAGTGGACTGCGCAAGAGCCATGCACGCAAGGGGAAAGGGAACGCTGGACTAAGAAGCGCCAGCGCAGTTCAGCTCAGCGCAATGCGCTGGCCGAGGGGATGCGCAGTTCACCAAAGGGTGAGCTGCACAATCGGCCTTGCGATAAAGAGCGCAGGCCGAGAGGTCTGCTCCTCCAACCCGAGAAGAACTCCAAGAACTCCAAAACTTCAATTCTTCATATCTTTGTCAAATCAAAGCCAAATCTAGATTTTCAAAGGTCTAACTTGAGTAAAATTGAATCCTCTTCCACATGGAAGCATCAAAACAAGCAAAAATCAAAGTTAAATAGATCAAAACCATGTAAATCCAAAAATAGTAAAAACCTAGATCTAGAACAAAGGAAACTCCAAATCACAAAAAGACAAGTTCTAATGTTGATCACCATGGCCTAATCTAGCTAATGGACAAATAAAAGTAGTTCTCATGTGGTGGCAAGGTGCACTTGCCTATGGGTGTTGGTGAGTTGTGTAGAGGAAGGAAGAAGAAGGAGATAGAGAAGTAAATGAAAAATAAAGAGGAGAGAGAAAAGTTAGGTGGGATTTAATGGAGGTGGGTGTGTTGTGTTGAGGGTGGAGTGTAGGTTAAAGTGCTCCAATGCATTTTAAACCAAACCAAACCAAACCAATTCTCCTCCACAAAATAAAACCAAGTCATGTAAAACCCAATTACGAGAACCAAAATCTGCAAGTCAAGCCAATTACAAGTACATGCCAAAATTCAAGAAAATAAACACAGGTCTGAAATATATGCAAGCTTGACAAAATACGCATTCAGAATATGGGTGTTACATAAGAAGACTATGTACTTGAAAAGAGTAAAATTGAAACACTCAAAGTTGTCCTCTATTTTACTTTGTAATCATATTTAAGATAGATTTGACGGCAAGATTGACGCTGGCAGCATAATCAATTCTATGACGTAACAAGTCATTGATGGGGATATCGTCGCTGATATATGGATTTGACGTAACAAGATTTGTTAATTGAAAAATATATAAAGAGCAATGATATAGTTAGCAAATGGGTGTAAGTTGTAAGAAGGTTGTAAAAGTTTGATTGTAGCCAAAACCAAATTGAGTTAACAAAATATTATATTTTATTAAATTCCAGCTTCGTCGCCGGAACATTCTCCGACGAAGTATACAAGAGGAGGACAAAAAACTGTAAAAACTAAAAAAAAATAGAAAAATAAGAGGTCTACCCCTCACTGGCCTCGCGGAGGATCTCCGCAAAGTCCTGCAGGGTGCGCACACCCGCCCTATGGCACAGGCGGCGAAACGCTTCCCTCTTCTCCAGAGAATCCCGTTCCTCCGGAGTGATCGACAACAGGTCAAAGTTGGGCGCCGGATGAAGAGGTCGAGCGATGACCTCCAGTGACAACCCACAGGAGGTCAGGAAGTCCGCAGCCGCTGCCATTCAGTCATGGGCCGGAGGCGGCACAAAGGGTGCTCCATGCGGAGAGGCTCGGCGACGACTGGAAGAAGACTCTGGCAATGGTTTCCAACCAGATGATCTTTTTGGAGCCATATTAAATGTGCAACCTACTCAGATGAATGGGGACCCCTATGTATATATATATACACGTTCCTAACCGACTCTTCTTACTCCTTATTGGAAGTTGGGGATATTCAATTTCTTATTCCTTATTGGAAGTTGGAGATATAATGCTACAGTTACAACCAAATACTTACAACACTCTTACAACCTTCACCCATTGCTGACATGTAGGCCATGGCCCATATGTCAGCAATGGGTGAAGGTTGTAAGAGTGTTTTAAGCATTTGGTAGTAGACTTAGCATTATTGATGTCTTATTCCAAGCTTAGTTGGTTGTGCTGTTTGGCTTTTACATGGAAGGCTTAGGTTCGAGTCTGGTGTTTGGGTTCTGTAGAATTTTTCTATTGTTAACATTTTTTGGGTGCTATTATATGCTTTTAACTTAGTATGGAACAATTTTTGGGACTGTTAATGGCCATTCTCCATTTCTCTAACACGGAGAATGGTACATTTAGGACGGAGAATGGTACATTTAGGACGGTGAATGGTACATTTAGGACGGAGAATGGTAAATATAGGACGGGGAATGATACATGTAGGACGAAGAATGGTATATATATAACGGAGAGTGGTACATTTAGGACGGAGAATGGTACATTTAGGACGGAGGTAGGACGGAGAATGGTACATATAAGACAGAGAATGGTACATTTAGGACGGAGAATGGTACATTTGAGACTGTTCTGTAGGGTTGTGAATTTTAAATAGTTTGGCTGTTTAGTTTTGTTTTGAATCTATATAAATTGGTTTTGAAGGCTGGTGAAGATGAATTAGTTTGGCTGTTTGGCTGTATAAATAGATTTTAAAGGGTTGTGAAAAAAAAAACCAATGTTTTCGTATCGATCACCATTAATTATGGTGAATTGGCACTGATACCACTAATATGAGTAGAATTTGTACCGCCAGAATTTATTTTGAATAAGATAAAATCTGTGTTGGGAAATGTCGAAATCTCTTGGATATGATTACACTGAGATATTGTATTAATGGTAAAATCTGTGTTGGGAAACGTCAAAATCTCATAAGTGAGCCGTCTTAGACGTCATTATATCACAGTCCATTTTATTTATAAAAAAATTAATCATGTAAAAATTTATTGACAAAAGTAAAATTGTCAAAATGGAGAATCGAACTCATAAAAAATATCTTGTATGTAGACTAGTAAAAAAATAAAGAAATGCATGCATGCATGCATGCTAATGTTTTCACCATTCACCCCAGGAATGATTGATGGTATCTAAATCATTATACATCTCGTATCCAGGTTCCCCTGGGACTGGGATTATATCATCAAAGGGTTTTTTAAACGTCTGTATTGAATAACAAATTTTCCAGAGTTCGTCGTCGAAGTGCACGTTGAAGCACCCACGTATGTCGAGCACGCGAAGACCCTTACAGTTGTATATGATAGATCGCAACGTGTCTCCATTGAACATGCCGAATCCCATATGTAGGTGCTTGAGACGCGACATCGAATCAGCCACGGCCTTTCCCTCCGTCTCGTTTTTCGTGTCCAGCACGAATCTGTTCATGAGCATAAAATCTGGAGGGGGCATGTTCCTACTCAGCTTGACCAGACGGTGGCAATACTTTCCGGCAAAAAATATTCCAGTCGACGTGATATAGAGGCAGTAGCTAATGTCGAGTTCTTCCAGCACCGGGAGAAACTCCAAGTGTCTCACGAAAGTTTCATCACTCACGTCGCACTTCGAAATGCGCAGCACCCTTAGAAATTTCCCACTGTATTATAAAAATAGGAAAACATCAATAGAAATTAACAAAAGTATACGTAAAATTTTGTAATAGAAAAAATAAAGTATTAGAATAAGACCAAATAAAATTTTGCACTGGCCTTAAACATGCAAAATAGAAGGCTACTTCGTCGAGCTTGTACGCGGAGAAGGACCCTAGATATCCCCCACTGCGAGCCACGAGCTTCATTACGGTCAAACTAATCTCAGCGGTTTGCTGGGTCCTCCGGTACCACTGTACCAAGTCGATGTTAGACCAATAGTCTAAGGGGCCGTTGAGCGCCTTCCACCACGAACGGCAAACTGGGGCCACATTGCACATTACCTCGTCCGCCGGCATCCCCGACAGTACCAGTATCATTGAAAGAATCTCGGTAGGGATGACGGCCCATCCGCTGCAGTTGATCTTGCTCCTCTCTATTGCGACTGTTCTTCTTCATCTCTCCTTTGTTTCTCTCTAGTCGGATGGGTTCTCTTCTTTGTAAAAGGCTATTTAACCCCTCGTTTAGGGGGGTGTAACCCGCTCATGGAGGGTTGTGACCGAACAAGGCACGAATCTATTAAAAAATAACGGTAATGCCACTGTATTAATATTAGCAATTAGTCGTTTGGACTTCCAACATATTTGGGTGATGCCATCTCCCATTATGTGGCATCTGACATGGCAGATGACATAACAGCTGACATGGCAAATTTTAACCCCAAAAATTAATTACCCAAATTTTTTTAATGTTAATGTTAATGTTAATGTTAATGTCAATATTAATATTAATGTTAATGTTGATGCTAATGCTAATACTAATGCTAATGTTAATGTTAATATTAATATTAATATTAATATTAATATTAATATTAATATTAATGTTAATGTTAATATTAATTAATGTTAATTTAATATTAAATTATTTATTTACTATTAATGCTAATTTTAATATAAATTTTATTGTTAAATTTTGCCATGTCAGCTGTCATGTTAGCAACCATGTCATATGCCACATAATGGAAGATGGTATCACCCAAATTTTTTGGGAGCAAATAGCATTTTCGTAATATTAGTTTTAATTATATTGTAAATTTTAAGTTAACAGAAAAGCCAATATAGATTTAATATTAATGCTACTGTTAAATTTTCCCAATCATACCTCGATACTTACGATTGTCGACCGAGTTACCGTCTTCATCATTATCAAGTTTTCACCCGAATTATCGTCCTCGCTGGGGCGTGATGCCGCACGAGCCTGGAGTTGCACTCGTACAAGGCAAGATAACAGATTCACAATAGTGTTTATAGCTCAAATTGATAACATAAGCAGCGGAAGAAAAACGTAGTATACAACAAGAATCTCTTTTATTGATAATGAACTGAAGGTTACAATGGCTCTGAATAGCCCAACTTAACATGCCAATTGGCTACAACGCTCATGATCTCTCCAGCTCACAAAGGAGTACATTGTTCCATATATTATGCCTCTTTATAGCCAACAAGTAGTCTTCGGCTGAACATCTCCATGTCGTAAGTCCAAACGCCAATGCGGTAGCTCCTCTTGAACGCTAAGGACTCCATGCCTCGGCACGTCCAAGCCGAGCCCCGCCTCGAGCCGAACATATCCTGAACTTGTTCACTACCGTGTCCCTACGGCAGATACAGTTAGACATAATCTTAACATAAACATAGTGATCGTGCTCATCTATGTCCCATTTCGCCTAGCCTGCAAGGTTAGAACTTTACATAAGAAATCATATCATTTCACTCAACCAACCAACCGTAAACTTAAACATATGCATAAGGGTGGCAGGCCCTGAGCCTGCACCCAGCGCTAATCTCAGCCCACCAGCCCTATCTATATGAAGGTCACGATGTTTCACACCATAATGCATCTTTGGCATCCTTATGTGTAAGACTATGATCGCTTCGATACGGGTTGCTAGCCCAATATTCGAAGGATTCCAAACTTACTGATATCATAGCTTATCACAACACTGGACGGTCGCAACCCGTCCTAATGATGTGCACCATAAATACCATACATAATTCCCTCCTTTGAACTACTCGGTTGAATTAAGATGATGTGCACCATAAATACCATACATAAATACCAACACTGGACGGTCGCAACAATATCATAGCTTATTGAGTATATTATATTGTCATTGCTTGTCCTCCATTCGGAGTTATCGTTCTCGACAGGTTTTGATATTATAACTGTTGTTAGATAGTAGAACTAGACAGCGTTCTACGTCGTTTCTGCGGTATAGGCTGGGATGCCGTCACGCACTCATACCCTTACTCCGGATGCGGGTCGTGATAGGGTGTACGAGAAAGGAACAACGTCACTACCGATTCGGTTAGGACCGATAGGTCGGAATCAGCCGGGTCGATCGAACCGGAACGGTAGAATTAAGATCCATTCCACGTTATGGAATGGCTTCTCTGGAACCAAGTCCCATATTCAGCGGGTTGTAGGTGATCGCGTAGGTGATGTCAGCGCAGCCAACCAGTCGCTCGCTTGAAGCAAGCCTAAGACGAGTGGCTGACCTCCTTCGCCTCGTCCCTCTTCGACGTCACTGGCATCACAAGCCATCCTGGACGTATAGCTTTGTTAATCGGGGTCCTTTCAACGCAAGTAGCTAGCTCCGATGCAAGTCCCCGCTTAACCTGTGCTGAAACCTTATGCACGACTATACCCTGTTTCCTCCTAGGCCGAAACGGTCCCGTGGCCCTGGGTTGCTGATCGAGAAAAGTACCGCCTTGTCGACAAGTTGTCCATAACCGTGCGAAGACATATTTTTCTTTTAGTTATTAAGACATAGCCTACATTATCTTTGAAAACTCAATCCCTTTTTCGTGTTTGTGCCCTTGCATTTATCCTTTCATTCGTAACAACATTATCGATTTACCTAGGAAGGAGGTCGAGAAGAGGAGGGTCAGCCACTCACCTTGAGTTTACTTCAGGCGAGAGAATGGATCTTAATTCAACCGTTCCCGTTCGATCGAGTCAATCGATCCCGACCTATCGGTCCCGACCGAATCGATAGCGACAGTGTTCCTTTCTCGCGCACCCCGTGGACGGAGTACGGGACACGATGTAGGGACGGGACACTACAGCTATAGACTAAGATGTCGTCTATGAACACTATCACGAACTGATCCAAATAGTACATGAAGATACGATTCATGGGGTCCATGAATACGGCTGGCACACTGGTCGCTCCAAATGGCATAACAAGAAAATCCCAATGTCCATACCTCGATCTGAATGATGTCTTCAGGAAGACTTGCTCTCTGACTCTGATCTGATGGTACCCTCATGACCTTAAGTCAATATTCGAGAATACAGCTGCTCCCTTGAGCTGATCAAATAAGTCATCAATGTACGATAATCAACACATAATCTTGACGTACCATCCTTCTTCTTCACAAGAAGCATCGGTGCTCCCCAAGGCAATCCACTAGAACGAATAAATCTTTTGGTTCTGAGTTCTTCAATCATCTTGTACAAGATTTTTAACTTTGAAGGTGCCATCCTGTAGACTCTCTCCGATCCTGGTGTCGTCCCGGGAATCAAGTCGATGGTGAAAACTCTGTCTCACCGGAAAATGAAAACTCTGCCTCACCAGAAATACCAAAAATAATCCTGCCAATATGGCAGTCTATTCTTGTGTATTGCTCTTTCAACCAATCCATTCCTAGGCCAAGGGACCGATTCGGCCCGCCGCAAAAGGGTCGTCGTCTAACCCAGCTATAGTCCGTGATGGCTTGACATTGCCAGTAGCCTTCACACCCTTTCACTGCTTAACAAATGTATGTAACACGGGACGGTGCTTGCTATACTTCGATAGCCCAACAAAACTCTTTTCTAATATGTTCGTGCAACGACTTGACAAGCAAGGGCTACGTCAAGCCTTGCATCGAGGGAACGTATTGTGCACGCGTTCGACTTGAACAATCAAGTTCTTTAGGTGCATAGACTTAAGCAAGAAGCAGTGAAATACGACTTAAACTATGAGACAAGCGAATGTTAATATTAATTGTAGTTCCAATTACATTTTAAATAAAAAGAATACAATTTTAACTTTAACTAGTTTGAAGTAAATGTTAAATCAAAAACTATTTTAAATTTTAGTATTAATATTAGTTTCAATAATATTGTAAATTTTAAATTAACAGGAATGCCACGGTATTAGAAACCTAGCTAGCTGATGTCACGTTGCTCGGGGCTCGGTTAGTGTTCGCCTAAACTCGTACGTGCGAACTAGTTATTAGTAATGATAACCAAAAATTGAATTTTAAGTTTAAAATCTAGTCGAGCTCGATCCTTCCTCTTTATCCCATCTCCTACACTCTCTCTCTCTCTCTCTCTCTCTCTCTCTCTCTCTCTCTCTCTCGGGTTCTCTCTCACAAGTTGTGTTCCTTACACAACAGATCCCGTAGCATTAAATGCTCTGCATGCGTTATCCTACACAATTTAATAATAAACAGTGATACCATATCATTAGAAGAGTAAAAGTTGTCTTGAAAGTTGTAAAAAATTACTTTTTATTGTCTTCTCAATACTTTTTTGCATTGGAGATGACTTTTTAAACTTATTATCATTTGTGAATATAGCCGCCTATGCAAGATATTGTCTTCTGCCTCATGCCGCATAGGATACACAACACATAACAAGACAATAGGGTTACGTAGCATTAAATGCTGCTGCATGCGTTATCCTACAAAAGAGGGCCACGTGGAGAATGATGTTGCATGCTTCCTCATGCGTTATTAGCTACACAATTTAATAATACATGTACCCAGAAGACGAGAAAGTTGTGTTGTTGGAAGTTGTTTCCTTAAAATTATGCTTGCTCCTAGAATCACTCAAGATTTTTTATGAGCCATCAAAAGAGGCCCACGTGGCGGAGTTACAAGGAAGACGAAAAGGTTGTGTTGTTGCCTTGCTGGAAGTTGTTTCTTTCTGAATAATGCTTTTTGTACCTCCAAATTGTACTTTCAAACTGTCCATCCTTACGTAGCAGCTGACGTGATATGTTGATCTGGCAGCTGACGTGGCAATTTTTTTTAAAAATAAAACTAAAAATAAAAATTAACATTAAAGTTAATGTTAACATTAACATTAACATTAATATTAATATTATCGTTAACATTAACAATAATATTAATATTAATATTAACATTAACATTAACATTAACATTAACATTAATATTAACATAAATTAATATTAACATTAAATTAATATTGATATTAACGTTAAATTATTATGGAGAAAATTGGGTAGTTAACTTTTCGGATTAAAATTTGCCATCTCATCAGTCATGTCAGATGACACACACTATTATTTAATATGCCACATCAGATGGGAGGGCTATATATTAGAGGGACAATTTGGAGGTACGAATATAGCATTACTCTTTCTTCTTGTATTGTTTCTTGACCTACGTTTCTTCTACTGGTTTCTAACACACTCTATTTTCTTCAATGTCGACGTCACATGGAGAATGTGATCGTCATATGAAAGATTTAGTCGATGAAGAAAGCTTCCTTTCAAGAGGACTGTCAGATGATTTGGATGATGAGCAAAGTTTGGAAGATGTTAACTTAGGAGACAGTAAAGAACAAGATGAAGAAAACAATGGAAGAATGCATCATAACGACGACGACGACATCAACGCAAACAACGAAATGTTATTTCGCATCACCCTTTCTAATGGATTTAAGAAATGCATTATATTTTTACATTTATTTCTCATGTTTATTTTGTTTTATTCTGTTCTTAGGGACGACGGTGAATCTCCATTAGATTTCGATGCAGCGACGATGAAAAAAATATTGCAGTCTGCCAACATTAACAAAGATCCAAAACATTTCTTAGAAGAAGATATTATTGGCCTACAGTTCAACTCTATTGAAGAAGCAGAGACATTCTACTGAATATATTCAAAAGCATATGGTTTCAGTATTAGAAAGAACGAGGTAAAGAAAAACAAATCTGGGATGGTGATGGTCCATAGTTGGTGTTGTTCGAATATGGGATTCAGACACAAAAAATACAAGGAAGCACCTAACAGGGTTCGTAAGCCAAGAAGTGAAAGCAGAAGTGGTTGTAAAGCAATTTTTCGTATTGGGTACACCGATAAAACAAAGATGTGGTTTGTCAAAAAATTTCATGTACATCACAACCATATCCTGGCGAATGATTATGAAACAGTTTTTTTGAGATCCCATCGTACGATATCACCCGCAGAGTTGGAAGAAATTAAGCTTATGAAGCAATCAGGGATAGGGACTGGACAGATATGGAATTTAATTATCCAGAAGAAAGGTGGCTGGGATAAGGTTGGATGGACGAGAAAGGATTTATACAACGCTCTAGCTCAAGATAGTAGAGCACTAGATGATGTTGATGCTACGACAACACTTACATTTCTTCAATCTAAGGAGGACAGTGACCCAGATTTCTTCTACGCGTACAAGGTAGACGAAGATTCCAGATTGACCCATCTCTTTTGGGCTGATGGTGCATGTCGATTCGATTACGAATTATTTGGAGATTCACTAGCATTCGATTCTACATATAAAACAAATAGAAGTCAAATGCCGTTGGTGGTTCTAGTGGGTACAAACAATCATGCGATGACTTGTGTGTTTGGGTTTGCAATGATCCATAATGAGACTACAGTGACATATTCTTGGGTTCTAGAAAAATTCCTAGAGTGTATGAATGGCAAATTACCAGTGACAGTTCTCACGGATAGTTGCAGATCCATGAATAAAGCAATTGAGGATTTAATGCCCAGCGTAGTTCATCGAACGTGCTCATGGCATATCCTAAACAATGCTGCCAAACATGTACACCGAGAGGGTTTTCACAATAAACTGAGTCTTCTGATTAAAAGGTACATCGCACACTTGCTACTTTACTTTGAAGTATGTTGTTGTTACAATATCATAACTTTAGTTACTGTCCATGTTTTCTAAACAGGTACTATTCAGTCGAAGAATTTGAAAACCGTTGGCAGCAGATGCTAACAGATTATAATGTAGAGAACAATGAGTGGACCACTACATTGTACAGAACGAGGGAGCGATGGGCGGACACATTCCTACGTGGAAATTATTTTGGCGGTTCTACTGTAACAAATAGATGTGAATCTATGAACGCATTTCTGAAAAGGTTTTTGAATGAGAAGCTGCCACTATGGAAGGCCCTTCAAAATTGTGACTACGGTTTGGCAGCCTTACGTTACGGCCAGATGAGTAAGCATGTCACTGATAAACTCTCAACACCAGTTGTGAATCAAACTAGCATGGCCGTAATAGAAGGTAAATTTGCCGCAATTTACACTAAAATGGTGTTTATAGAGGTAAGGAAGGAAATCACACATTCTGATGCATATACTGTTCTCCATCATCACATCATAAGAGAGGCAGAAGTTTGCACTGTCCAAAAGTATATGTCGTCAAACAGTGTCAACCGGAAGGTTACATTTGATCCGGCCGACAACATCATAAATTGTGAATGCTTGTGGATGGAGACCAAGGGGATTCCTTGTAGGCATATTTTTTCAGCAATGAAGAGATTGCAAATTGGAGATATTCCAAAGAACTTGATAAAATTTCGTTGGCTCAAGGATTGCAAATGGAGTTATCTCTCCGGACCTGGCTCAGAAAGAAGATTCATCCACCCAGACAGTATTGAGAGCAGAAGGTATGGTGGTATTAATGAACAAGTTAATCTGTTTACATACTATTGTAAAAATTAAGCAAAATTCAAGAAAGGGGAACGGAGTTGATGTCGTCTGTTCTGATGGAGTTGAAAGAAATGGTGACCGATATTGGTGAAGAAGAACAAATGGTAGCTGATGCAGTTCATGGAGTGCATGAAGCTTTAAAAGAGCCAAATTCGGTATCAACAAAAGGAAGGCCTTCTCAAGAGAAATCAAGCCAGCCTACAGAAAGTCAACCTATCCCGAAGCCTAGAATTTGTAGAGTTTATAAAAAATCGGGTCACAATTTTCGTAATTGTAAAGTACAAAAGCGAAATAGCGATAAAGAGCAAATGGAATAAAATGAAACGTCGTTGACTTAAGACAATGTCTTTCTTATGTGACAAGATGTCATTCACACGAGACAATTAGATAAAAAATATGTTCTCCAATGCAAAAGTTTGAGAAGACAATTAGATAAAAATGGAGAATATCAAATTCCAAGTTCAAAATGGAGAATATCAAAAATGGAGAAAATATGTTCTCCGTGCAGTTCAAAACGGAGAATATCATTCTCCGTTTCAAATGACACGGTGAATATCATTCTCCGTTTCAAATTAAAATGGAGAATAAATATTCTAATGTGTTTTTAACACTGGGAATCTTATTCTCCGTTTCAAATTAAACGGAGAATATCGTTCTCCGTTCCAAATTAAATGGCAAATAGATCTCCTCAATCGTTTTAATACTAGAAATGGCATTCTCCGTGCAGTTCAAAACGGAGAATATAATTCTCCGTTACAAATGAAACGGAGAATATCATTCTCCGTTTCAATTTAAAACGGAGAATGAACATTCTAATGTGTTTTTAACACTAGGAATGCTATTCTCCGTGTAATTTAAAACGGAGAATGCTATTCTCCATTTAATAAAACACGGAGAATGCTATTATGGTGTCGTGGTTACAATGCTAGACTTGTATTTAAGAGGTCATTGGTTCAAATCTTGACTATAACAAAATTTTATTTTATTTATACTTTTTTTGTAAGTTATTTTGTCATACATAGGAGGTATCAAAACTTTGATACCCCCTACTGTATCAAAGTTTCTCTCATTTAAAAAAAGGGAAAAAACTTTGATACAGTAGGGGGTATCAAAGTTTTGATACCCCCTATGTATGACATGTGGGCCCTTCCTGCTTTATAAAATGTGTACACATATATATATACACATAAATTTTGAGAGGGCCCACATGTCATACATAGGGGGTATCAAAACTTTGATACCCCCTACTGTATCAAAGTTTCTCTCATTTAAAAGTTAAGTAAAATTGAGAAAAAAAACTTTGATACAGTAGGGGATATCAAAGTTTTGATACCCCTATGTATGACATGTGGGCCCCTCCTGCTTTGTAAAACGTGTAAACATATATATATACACATAAATTTTGAGATGGCCCACATGTCATACATAGGGGGTATCAAAACTTTGATACCCCCTACTGTATCAAAGTTTCTCTCATTGAAACCCTCATCAAAGTTGGCAGAATTCGAAGGTGCAGATTCATTGGTATTAATGGCATATAAATGGCAGTAGTTGGGAGAGTTTGTTCTAGTCTTACTTACTTTACTTGAGAAGGGGCAGATGTATTGGTATTGATGGAAATGAATTGAATTGAATTCGAAGTGGCTGCCACTTGGCGCATGAGTCCGAGTTGTTCCATGCCTATAAATAGCAGTAGTGTAGGAAGAGTTTCTTCTCGTCTCACTTAGCTTTTCTTGTGGAGATGGACTGTACCGATCCCCCGCCTTGGCAAGACGCTTTCCTCTTGGTTGTCGATCTCCTCATGCGAAGAAGCTTTGGTGGTGAAGTCCTTCAGAAGACTGAGATGTGCCTGGGTTTGGATTTATTGCCAACCCACGCTCTGTCGAAGCGCCCGTATGTTGATTCGCTCGGACTATGCACGGTGTTCCTTTGTCGCAAGGAGTTCTTTTGTTCGACATGTTCCATTGGTCCGACGATGCACGGTGGTAAAGTCCTTCAGAAGACTGAGATGTGCCTGTGTTTGGATTTATTATCGTTCCACGCTCTATCGAAGTGCGTGCACGTTGATTCGCTCAGACTATGCACGGTGTTCCTTTGCCACAAGGAGTTCCTTTGTTCGACGTGTTCCATTGGTCCGACGATGCATGACGAAGTGATTTGCCTCAAGGAATTCCTTTTTCTCAGGGCATTCCATTGCTCGGAAGAATGTAATATGAAGTGAATTCCTTTGCAGGTCCTTTGCCTCAAGGAAAGAGTCTTGCCAAGGTGGGGGATCGGTAGAGTGCATCTCCATGATGAAAAAGGATGCCTTTGCACGGTGCTCTGCCTTAAGGAATTCCTTTGCCTCAGTGAGTTCCTTTGCTCGGACGATGCACGATGAAGTGATTTGCCTCAAGGTGTCATCCAACGGTTTCTATGCTCTGATGATGCACGATGAAGTAATTTGGCTCAAGAAATTCCTTTGCCTTAAGGAGTTCCATTGCTCTGACGATGCACGATGAACTGAATTCACTTCATTGTGCATCGTCAGAGCAATAGAACTCCTTGAGGCAAAGGAATTCCTTGAGGTAAATTACTTCATCGTGTTTCGTCAGAGCATAGGAACCTTTGGATGACTCCTTGAGGCAAATTACTTCATCGTGCATCGTCAGAGCAAGAGCAAGATAAATTCCTTGAGGCACAGGAACAAAAGCAAAGGAATTCCTTGAGAGCAAAGGACCATGCAAAGGAATTCCTTGAGGTAGAGCACCTTGCAAAGGCATCCTTCTTCATCCTGGAGATGCACTCTACCGATCCCCCACCTTGACAAGACTCTTTCCTGTTGGTTACTGGAAGAGCCGCAGGGTTTGGGTTGATTGCCAACCCACACTCTGTCGAAGTGCTCGCACTTTGATTCGCTCTGACTATGCACAGAATTCCTTTGTTCATGGAGTTCCATTGCTCTGACTATGCACGGATTTCCTTTGTTCAGGGAGTTCCATTGCTCTGACGATGCACGATGAAGTGATTTGCCTGAAAGAATTCCTTTGCCACAAGGAGTTTTATTGCTCTGCGATGCCCGTACGCAGCTCACATTCAACTTTTTTCTTGATAGTAGGATTTTATGTAGTAGTTCAGACTTTCGTATGTAAATAAAAGTCAAACTTTTCGTGGTTTTCACAAAGTAAATGTAACTCAAAAATAATTTTATTATAAAAGACAGAGCAGAGCAGACATTATAAAAGACAGAAGTTCCTTGCCCATTACATAATTACGTTATTGTTTTACAATGTCATTGCTAGGTTGGTGGTGTTACATATTCTCTTGAAAGCAAATTCTTAGCCCATACCAACCTCATCATTGTAGTCTTCTTAGCCCATACCAACCTCGTCATATTCTCATCAAGCTCATCTTTATCCTCCTTTTCAAACTAAAAGGAGAATAATATTCTCCGTTTCAAAAGACACGGAGAACGTCATTCTCCGTTTAAATAAAAATGGAGAATGAACATTTTAATGTGTTTTACCACTGGGAATGTTATTCTCCGTTTCAAGACAAACGGAGAATGTTATTATCCGTTCCGAAATAAAGGTGAATATAATCCTCAAACGATTTAATTTAAACGGAAAAGATATTCTCCGTTTCAAGTAAATGGAGAATGCCATTCTCCGTTCCAAATAAAACGGAGAATATAATCCGAAGGGGCAGATTCATTGGACTCTACCGATCCCCCGCCTTGGCAAGACTCTTTCCTGTTGGTTCACTTCAAATGACACGGAGAATAGAATTCTCCGTCTTATTCAACTTTTTCTTGGTTGTAGGATTTTATGTAGTAGTTCAGACTTTCATATGTAAATAAAAGTCAAACTTTTCGTGGTTTTGACAATGTAAATGTAATTCAAAATAATTTTATTATAAAAGCAGAGCTTATAAAAGACAGAAGTTCCTTGCCCAATTACATCATAATTAAATTGTTGTTTTACAATGTCATTGCTTGGTTCCTGTTACATATTTACTTGAAAGCAACTCCTTAGCCCATGCCAACCTCATCATTGTCATCTTCTGGTGAGTTTCATCGTCATGTCCTCCCGGTATTTCGAAGGGAGTAGTCGTTAACATATTCATATAATACGCCGTGTACAAGAGGCAGTTGGGTGCCCGTTGTTGTGGGCAATTTGGAGAACAATTCAGCACTTTGCTCTCATACTCCATCTTCGTCGGGCATCTCTTCCTCATCATATCAACTTTTCTCCTGACGATAGGCTCTAAGGTGTTCTTCATTAATTCTGCATCCACCTTGCACTTATCGTACGTGGTTTGCCTCAAGGAGTTATAGTGTGTCCAGTCGTAGGAGATAAAGTTGAATGTGAGCAGAGTATAGTGTTTGATGGATGAATTAAAGAGTGGGATGAATAGCAACTCTATGTCGTTCTCCAAATCCATGACGAAGTCTACTACATCTGTTTGGATGTCTTGAAGGGCGCCGACTTTTGCTTCTGGTTCATTGGCACGTTCAACGATGGCCTGTTTCCCAAAAACAAAACACAATATTATGAGTAATTTTTTTCTGTCATTTTTCATCGGTGTAAACATGAATATGGATTTTTCTGTTTGAATTCTTACCAATGTGTGGGCCATCATGAATGCAGACCACTTATGTGATTGGGGCACCGGCTTTTGCTTCTGGATCAATGGCACGTCCTTTGAACTAGACGGGGCACACCTTTTACTGCCTTGAATTTCTCTCAGCTTTCTTATTATTATGTCCAGTATGCCAGCCTCCATGTCGTCATAGTTGAGTATGTCTTGCATGTCTACTGCCGACAGCTGGACTGAAACTCCATTTTCACCCTCTTCCGGAAAAGATATGTATACAATATCACTGCACATAAATTTAGTTTAGATTAAATTAATAAAGATAGATTCTCATTACATAATTATGAAAAAAGTCTAGAAAAAATAAAAGAAAAAAAGGGTTCAGAATACATACTTTGGACACTTCTTTTTGGGAATTACGATATCGATGTATTGCTTCTTCAGCTATTCATCCGCATATTTCCAAAGTAAGAGTTCATCGCATTCCCTTAGTATGACACGGTTCTTCTTTAATTCAGCCATTTTGGCGTCTCCTCCGGATTTCGGTGCGGCATTAATCTTCCGCTTTTTATTAGCCTCTCCAACTGTATTGCTTTTTATTAACCTCTTTCCCCCCGATCCTCCTCTTCTTTTGGGTTCAGCAGCTGCTTCAATCTCCTGACGCTGCAATGCTACAACCATGGCTTCGAGATCAACGATTTTCCCATCCTTTTCAGTGACTTCAATATTGAACGATTCAACTTTATTTTGAAGCTCCCTTTTCTCCTCAACGAGCCTTTTATTTGTTTCTCTGAGTTGCTCGATTGTTCGCACTGAAATAAAACAAACAATAATGAAATGTATGATGTGAATCTAACACGGAGAATGATATTCTCCGTGTAATATAATATGGAGAATAGCATTCTCCATTTGGAATTACACGGAGAATAACCTTCCCAGTATCGAAATGATAGAGAATAGCAATTATCCGTTTCAAATAACACGGAGAATGCCATTCTTCGTGTTATAATCCATGGAGAATAGCCATTCTCCTGGAAGATTACAAATAAGAAATTTGAAATAGAAAAAATTTTACCTTGTGCATGTACCTCTGCAATAAGAACAGAATTCTGCTTTCTCAAATCCTCCAGTTCATGCACAGAGCCCTCCATCACAACGATGACTGCACGTTGTTGCGCTTCTTCTGCCTCGAGCTCTTTCAGCTTTTCTTTGAGTATGGCATTCTCAAGGTTGGCTGCACGTAACTGCGCTCCTTGTGCCTCCATCTCTTTTAACTTTTTTTTGAGTTCTTCATTCTGCGCAAGAATATCAGAATGATGTCTTCTCAAATCCTCCAGTTCATGCACAGAGCCCTCCATCACAACGTTGACTGCACGTTGTTGCGCTTCTTCTGCCTCGAGCTCTTTCAGCTTTTCTTTCAGTATGGCATTCTCAAGGTTGGCAGCACGTAACTGCGCTCCTTGTGCCTCCATCTCTTTTAACTTTTCTTTGAGTTCTTTATTCTGCGCATGAATATCAGAATGGTGTCTTCTCAAATCCTCCAATTCCTTTGCTGAGTCGTCCATCACAGCGCCCATTTCATAATGCTGTGGTATCCGTTGTTCATCAAAATTATCCCCATCTGCTTCTTGGTGTTCTTCTTCTCCCTCTTTTTCAACTTCTTCTATAGGTGGCTCATCTTCTTTGTGCCCTTCTTCTTCTCCAACAGGTATAACCAGATCTTCCAATATCATCTTCGATCTTATTTTGTTGTGATATTCGGCCTTGAGAAAGTTTGAGATTTCGTACCCATTCCATGTAAAAAATCTTGGGTAATCAGGAATTGGGGCGAACTTCCTTTCCACAAATTTACTATGTTCTACAAACCAATAGAGGAAGTATATTGTGCAACCTTCCAATTTGTGGAAAGCCATTGAGTAATCTCCCTATTCAGTTTTGCTTCTACTCCTCTTTATGCTATCCATTACATATGCCAAGATTAACCTTGGCCAGCATATACTGTTGATGACGTCTACACTGTCTACCAAGGCCAAGAATCTGTACGGCAAATTTGAACCGCCAGACTTTGTGAAAAATACTATTTGGCACAAGTGGAAGATTATTAGCTTGGCCAAATCATCTGGATTAACAGCGTTATCTCCGCCACGAAGCCATCGTAACAATTCAAAGAACTTGTCTCTCACTTCCTTATTCGTGATTTCTGAGTGTTTGCCCTTAGTATTAGCCAGCAATCTTATGAAGTGATCTCTACACAGGCTCAATGATGCTGGTGGTGTGGGCTGCTGTTGTTTTTTCTTTACCAATCTTCTGTAAGAAACATCATCAACGCTTTCTTCATTCAGCGGTAGACCGAATATGACTGCCATATCGTGGACGCTTGGCACGATTTTAATAGTGGTGGTCAATTCAAAGCACCCGACGCCATCTTCTTCTTCTGTGTAACTTGTAATTAAATTCTCAAGCCCTTCATTTACCTTGGCCACATCGGAGACGTGGACTCTGTTTTGGTAGAAAATCTCAACAAAATTCCAGAAACCGGTATTCTTCAAGGAACCAATAACTGGCTCAGGTAAACGGCCAACATCTTGATTGACCCCCTCCATAAGATTTAGCATTGGCTTGAAGGTAGAACGGAAAAGTCTAGAATCCTTATTCCTGACAGATTTTTTTCTACAAAACAAAAAAAATAAAAAATTAGGTCGGAAAATGGCCATTCTTATGGGTTTTAACACGGGGAACGGCATTCTCCGTGTAAACTAACACGGAGAATGTCATTGTCCGTTTCAAATGACACGGAGAGTGTCATTCTCCGTTTAAAATAAAACGGAGAATGAACATTCTAATGTGTTTTAACACTGGGAATGTTATTCTCCGTTTCAAGTTAGACGGAGAATTCCATTCTCCGTTCCAAATTAAACGGCGAATAGAATTTAACATTCAAATGCATTTTATGACGGAGAATGTCATTTTCCTTGTAATATATACAAAATTTGCGAACATTAAATCAAAGTTATACCTTCTGTTTGCACTTCTTCTTGCACTTCTTTTTGTTTAGCAACTTTTTCCTTTTTCTTTTGCTGAACTTTCTAGAATAGGGTTTCGGTTGTTCTCCGTCTATCGCTTTTGAATTTTCTGTAACTGGTGCATCTTCTCTAATTGGTGATGCTGTCGGTGATGATTCTGCCGCTGATGCCGACATGGTGTGAAGATTGCGAATGGGAGGAAGGTTTGAAGATTTTGGAGGAGAATGACCTAGGTTTGAGTACAGAGTGGAGTATGGAAGAAAAGGAAGAATCGAAACGGTTTTCTTTTTTTTTTGTAATAAAAGGGTTCAGGGGTGTTTTGAATTAATTAGAAGGGCAAAAATGTCATTCGATGGAAGGGCAAAAGACTCCTTTCTGCTTAATTATATTAATTTGAAGGGCAAAAATGATTCTGCTTAATCAAAAAGAATCGAAGCCATTTGGCAAAAATGTTATTACAACTCAACAAAACAAATGAACATAATACATTAGGGGTTTCCATACATTAGATATAAAAGAAGAAAAAAAATCATCGTCTTCCATATTCAATCATTTCAGATTGGACTTCTTTAGCTCTTCATTGTGCTCTGAAGTTGTAATCCATTCAGCAGCTTTGCGTCTTTCCATTCCCGCAACAAACTGTATATAACAAACATAACATCAAAAATATTGCTCTAAAAAGTGTAAGTTTTTGACGACATATTTTCAGACTTACATCGAGAGAACGGTAGTCTAGACTACATCGGTCTTTCATGAATGCAATTACAAAACCCACAATCAACAGAATTGTCTTGGCGGGGAACATAAGAAGGACGTTTTATTGCAAAAGTAGAAAAGCTGAACCTAGCATCTCTCAACTTCAAAATCTCTTCTTCGAGAAAGAGATCCAAATTTGAAAGCTACAATTACCAGAATAAAATATGTATTAGTATACCGCGTATCTTGTACCTAATTCATAAAATTGATGAATATGAGCTTACTATTTCTTTTATGACTGTTTTGTTTTGAATCGGATCATCTTTAGATGCAAGTGAGTCCCAAATTTTAACAGTTCTTTTTTTTAACCAGAACTCTTGCAAGAGTATAGTGTCTGTCCAAATGAATGGGTATGTATATCTGAATCATGATTAATTAGGTAAAACAAATTAGTAAATTTTCAGAAAATTAGGATTAATATTTAAACAAAAATACATTAATACCTCGTTACAAGTGCTTAAAGATCTCATATAATCCTGAAAATATTTGTACTTCTTCTATATTTGATGAAGCTTTTTGTCGGATGAAGGTAACGTTTCTTTCTACATACACATCAACTAATACATTACGAAGGACAAACAAACGAGAAAATTGTTAATGCATATGCATTGAAGAATAAAATGCTCACTCACCGATATCTTTATTGGTAAAAACCATATATTAGCTTTATTGGAGGTTCTTTTCCGTTTCTCCGCGGTGAGAAGAGCAGAGACAATGCCTACAATCTGAATAAATCATTAAAAATGTAAGCGATGGAATCGAAGTAAACATAGATGGCATCTAAGAAGAAATATACTCTCTATACATACCCCATTACTAATTTTCGTTAAAGGAGCTAAGGTCTTCATCTCAAACCGAGACACATAGTTTTTGTTGCAAGATGATATTATTTCTCTAAGAAAAGAAACGAATAAATTAGGAGAAAAAAACTGTTGGAATTAAATTAAAACTCATATTACTACTCGTCAGGTCTATCATCGGCAAAAATATAGTCGTAATAACTCGAAGAACCACTAGTACAATTGCTAGGCTTCGAGGTTGAACCCCTTGTTAAACTTTTCGATGGTGTGACCGGATGTAAATTTCCACGCATTCTTTTAGAAGAACTTTCTGTAGGGGACAATGCGAGCATTCGGTCCAATGCTTTACTACGAGACTGTACCTCCACGTCCTTCTCATCGGAAGAAGATTCAACGGAAACCACCTTCACATTATTAAATGCTCCAGATGAAGATGCCTTCTTCAAAGCTGAAGATTCTTCAATCTTCTCAAAACGCTGAGATAAATTCATTTGTTCAATTTCTAATGAACAAAGCTTAGATTTGATCTTTACAACATCAGCTGAAATCGTCGACAGATGTTCTTCAATCTTGCGCAACATACGCGGAATGAAGGTTTCATTTGGAGCTGGCAACCAATCTTCTACGTCTTCTACATTTCCCACCACACGAGTAGACATCTTGAGAACAAGAAAACTATTGTATTTCAGAAAACTATTCTATGTATTTCAGAATGAATAATAGTACTATGAAACAAGAAAACTATTGTATATATAGCAAGAGAGAAGTACAAAAAGTGAGGAAGATGGAAAGACAAATAAATTTCGAGACTAGCAAACAATCTACTAGCCGTTTGATTGAGGAGGGCTCGAGAAAGAATCTACTAGCCGTTTGATTGAGGAGGGCTCGAAGAAGATTCTACTAGCCGTTTGAAAAATACAAAAGGTTATCATGATCAACTTCAATTAAGGAACTCTATAAGAGGTTTAATTCCGCATGATTGAAGAACTCGACAAAGTCCGCCGTGAACCGGAACTTCTTCTTCTTTCCTTCTTCATCTCCGTTTCTCCTTCCACCACCACCACCATGGCCTGTAGCTTTA
Source organism: Iris pallida (assembly GCA_029216955.1). Lineage (NCBI taxonomy): Eukaryota > Viridiplantae > Streptophyta > Magnoliopsida > Asparagales > Iridaceae > Iris > Iris pallida. The sequence goes on from JANAVB010015000.1 coordinate 10,849,558, forward strand.
TAACAAAAATATTAAATTGTTAGATGAAACAAAAAAACTAATTACGGAAAGATTACTAAATCAAAATCAAACATAACACAAATTCATAGAAAACATGAGATTAAAGATGAAAGTGTCACAGAAGCAACACCATAATTTTACAACAACTAAGCAGACTCTGCTAAGCAATAACTAAAATTAGGGATTGTGTCCTCCTTGGATTTAATTTACACAAAGAAGAGATTTGAGAGAACGAGCTTTTGTCGGCTTCCTAAATGTACCATTCTCCGTCCTAAATGTACCATTCTCCGTCCATTCGCCGTATTAAAAGCAAAGAGAATGGCCATTCTCCGTGTTAAAAGCAAAGAGAATGGCCATTCTCCGTCTATTCGCCGTATTCACCGTCCATTCGCCGTATTAAAAGCAAAGAGAATGGTCATTCGTCGTATTCTCCGTCCATTCTCCGTCCTAAATGTACCATTCTCCGTCCATTCGCCGTATTAAAAGCAAAGAGAATGGCCATTCTCCGTGTTAAAAGCAAATAGAATGGCCATTCTCCGTCCAAAAAAAATATTCTCTTCGAAAATATTATCATTAGAAAAGTAAAAAAATTAATCCGCCCGACCTCAGAAGCAGGTTTTCTCAGTTCACCACCACCACCATGATATGTAGCTTTATTAACAAAATATTAAATTGTTAAATGAAAAATAAAATTTTTGACAATGGCATGGACAGTAAAATTAGAGCGGCACCGCTGGTACTTCTCCTTGTTCGAGGAGGTCTCGACGACGTCCGACGCGAAGCGGACCGATTCTTCTCGGTGCAGCTGGTACTCCTCGTTGTTCTAGGAGGGCTCGACGACGTTCGACGCGATCCGAACCGATTCTTATTTTCTTCTTCATCTCCGTTTCTTTTTCCACCACCACCACCACCACCACTACCATGGCCTGTAACCAAAAAAAAAAAAAAAATTAAGGTTCAGATTAAATTGGATGGACTTTTGAGAGAGTAAATATGAGTTAATTTAGGGTGTTCATTGAAAAAATTAAAGTGAAGAATGACCTGCTAAAGCAAGTTACCAACAGGTCAAAAGTCTAAATCAGCATTAAATGATGTATCCTGCATTATTTAATCTGAATTTAATCTGGACCGTTGGATGAACATCCAACGGTCCATATTTTGGATGTATCGATACATCCCAAAAGGGTGGATGGATTGTAGAATTTTCCATATATATATATATATATATATATATATATATATAAAATCCTTTGCTATGTATCTTCTCGATCGGTGCAATCAGTAAAATTACCTTCAATATTGAAATTAGGGTATGCTTTTCCTAACTACAAACTATGACTGTTTTTCTCTAAATTAGTCTAAGTCTCTTCGTACGTACATTGTTATATACTAGGTATCAAAGAATTATCGATCGCAATGGTAATTAACTATTGTCCTCCTAACCTAGCTAGCTAATTCTCCTCCTAACCTAGCTTGACAAATCCTTAAAATTATTTGTACAGAGCTATGGAGCATGCATGCATGGGCTAGCTCCCATCCCAGCGTGAAGAATTTCATGTTACTGATTAAGGTACTACTACCTACTTCCAATCAGCAGGTCTGGTGTGCATAAATAATTGACAGCATCTTGAAATATACATAACATGCATGTGGCTGACTTGATATGTGTTCCGTCAGCAATCTTCGTCAACAGTGACATCCAGGGCTGCTGCCCTTAAAATTTGGATAGTCCTTAACTAGGACCACATCAAGATCATAGCCATCGAAGCTAGCTAGAACTGCATGCAAGAAAATAAAAATAAACATGTCAAGACTTCAAGAATTAAAACACCTTAGTAACTATAAAATAATTACTCACGAGAATTGTTAGAGACATCAGAGATCTGAAACACATATTTGCCAATGAACATAGGGACAAAAGTTAAACTGTACACTTGCCCCGTAGAATTAGTAAGATGATCACTAAACAGACGGGATGTATACTCTCCTTCTGAATCTGAGCAAATTAAGCAGCTAGATTTTATAACAGAACTTGCTTTCAACCATCTTCACAAATTCAAAATATATATTTCAGAAAGACCTCACACTTACGAGATAACAAATAAAGTCGGGTGAATCGAGAATGATTATCAACAAATATGACATAACAACTACATCCTCCCTTTGACATATGAGGAGAGGGGTTTCCAAACATCAGAGTGAGTGTGTGATGTATCAGGGTTTCCAAACTTCAGTGTGTGTGATGTAAACGTCCATGAATTTTCAAACAATATTTTTAATTTTAGAAATTTGCTAGAAAGAATATTGGGCAAACATTGTTTAGGATTTAATTGTATTTTTGTTTGTGTACAATTTGTAATTCTATTTTTGATTATTGTGGGTATAACCGCTAGTAGACCTATAATTCCAAACCAATATAAAATCAAATTCGTTTGCTTAAAGATTTGCATTGTTGTATGTATGTAGTTAAATAGTTGAATAGATCTCATGTTTATTTATTTAATTTTCTATATAGTTTAGTGAATAGTTAAGACCATTCTTCAACTTTAACTGATTAATTTCTACCTACCGGTTTTAAAATTAATGTTCTTAATTGATTTACATTTTTGCAAGTTATATATATATATATATATATATATATATATATATATATATATATATATATATATATATATATACACACACACACACACACGCACACACACACACACGAGCTTACTAGACTACTAGTAGAGCAAGTTTATATTTAATATAGATTTTATGACCACATTCCTCGAAAAGCTTTTGTAGATATAACATAAAAATTCGAAATCAAAGACTTTATCGCCATTAGACCCAGTATATCAATAAAAATAGAAATCAGACAATTCTCCAAGAAAAATCCAACATCTAACTAAGAGAAATACATACGCGAAGAAGCCAATACATAAAATTACTGCACTCGAAAATAAGCCTAAAATGCTGGCTAAGATATGATGATAATACAAGGGTCGACACTGTTTCCTGCGATGCACAGATTGAGATATATGTCCTAATTTAATCATATAGTGTCTTGGCAGACTGGACCCTTTGCGTTTTGTTTTTGCTTCTGGAGACCTTTACTTCCGACTTTTCGCTGCTGGCGATGGCTTTGGCCACTGCTTTTTGCTTCCTGACGTTTTTGGATCTTTTCATCTGCACGCCCTTCTTGACTTTCCTGATTCATGACGGTTATGTGAACAAATAGTTAGTTAGATTCATGATTTATTCAAAGTGCTGAAGACTTTCTCCAGAAATGGAAAACAAAATATTAAAACCATACAGTTAAGGAATATTACAAACAAAGACTTGAATTATATGTCAAATATCAAGAGCTATTTAAAGAGTACAGAGAAGAAACTGCTGAAATGGAAGAAAAAAAAATATCTCACCTAATGGCCCGTGTACACTCAGACTCTCTCCTAAAGGAAATATTCACAGAAACACAAAAGAACTGATAGAATATATATATGGAGGATGATGTGACTTTATAAAAGGAAAAAAAATATATATATATATATAGAGCTCCTATAAACTCCTCAATGAAATTTATTTGCTTTTCTATTGGACTTGTATTGCAATAAAACTCTCCAACGGATGAAGAGTGCAAAAAAGATTTCATTTTCCCCGATGCAAAACTCCAGCTGAATCTTTTCTAAAATTCTCCCATTTTAGAGCAAAACATTCTCGGAAAATGGGATGAAAAGAGCCTGGAGGATGCTGCATTGAGTTCTTGCAGGGCCTTCTTTCGATGCTGAATATAGGTTGCGCTGATGTTCTTTCTGTCTACTTTTCTTGCTTACTTAGCTTGTGGGTAGGTATGGGCAACCATACAGCAGCGCACAACTCGGACAGTATTTACAGACCAGCTTATATACGTTAGCAATAAATTTACAATAGACCTTTCGACTACCCTAATTTGTCACAAAAGTTGAAAGATAAAGAAAAACTCTATAGACTGAAAATAAATGAGACAAGTCCTATTCTCTCGTATCATTTTGTGTGGAGGAATGCATATGTATTCACGTTTGCACACAAGGGGCTGTTTGGGTTAGTGAAACTGCATTGAAACTTGCACTTCCATTGCAACTGGCCCATGTTTAGACAATTTCCGTGTTTGGGTTGCCATTGCAACTCCATTGCAAGTGGCTATGATTTGACATTTTTGAGTTATTGTCCCCCTCATTTCTTCATTTCTCATCTGAAGGAGAAAGGAGAGCAACTCCATTGCAAGTGAAGGGTTTTGCTCCTCGGAGTTTCTGGGTTTTGCCATTGCAACTCTATGCTGACATTTTTTGTCAAATAACTTATTTGATTTGGTAATTTATTATTTCATTATGTTGGGTTATTTATTTCAAATGGTGATTATAGGACTTGCATGCGAGTGACATCCAAACAATGGAACTCCATCATTTTAATTCCAACCTGCACTTTCATGTTGTCATCCGAACAAAATGGCTATGAACCTCCTCACTTCCGGAGGACAAAAAACTATATATCCAAACAAAAATTTGAAAGCAACACATGTTGAAAGTGCATTGCATTCACACTTTCAAGAGGTTAAATCTATCCAAACAGGTCCCAAGTGATCCAACAAACTGGACCAAGGTAGCCCCATGGCCGGAAAGCAGGCTACGACATATGTCGAAGCTGTCATGATCTTGACAAGAGCCAATTTTGGCAGGCTCGACCACAGGCCTAGCACTGAAGACAACCAATAGTCGGGTTGAGACTTGAAATGGTCAAATACTAAATTCAGTATTTAGTGACAGATCAAGATGTAAGTCATTCGAACAAGAGAAATTACTCATGTTGTAATCACATCCACACCTAGCCTCAATTAGATGTATGTCATATCTTTCCTCAAAAAGAGGGCACAAATGAAGTCAGTAATAACTTCCTATCTAACCATTTTCGTCGTCTCTTTCCCTCCTATCTTATGCCCTGCTTCTCTTCCCCATCACATGCACTACACGATATATGGACTGAAAATACGAGGATCTTGACCCTTTCAGAACCACATCATACTTATCCTTGATTCAATCGATGACAGGTTTTTGCCTTTGTGGGTCTTCTAGTTATTCTATATATAAATAATATTACATGGACAAGAGTTAGGGTAGTAAAAGGGGCGAAACTAGGAGGTTGCAAATTTTTGAACAGAAAGAAAATTCAACGGTTTCTTTAATTTTCAATGTTTGGTCGCTAACTAATTTTTGGAGAGCTTCATTAACTTCTAAGAATAATGCAAATATCATTTTTGCCTTCTGTTCAGAAACCATATGTGAGGCTGCTGCAGATGTTAGAAAGGAGACCAAAAAAGGAGGATACTGAGATCAGCAAGGATGAAGGAATACAGGACGAGGGATTAATACTAGTTAGAAATGGAATAATCTTGAGTAGTTCCATGTCCCGCCTTTTGAACTTTAGCTGTCCTGTAATAATTAATACTTCTCAGGTGATAGCAGTAGTTTGATTACAGATGAACTGAGTAGTAGCATGTATAAACAACGATAACAACAAAGCCTTACCCCAAACTTTTGGGGTAGGCATAGTTGTAGTATAGATGCTACTGGAAATTCTGCTGTAGGATTCTTTAAGCCTTACCCCGGCTGCCCCCATCACCGCCCCCACCCCGGCTGCCCCCATCACCGCCCCCACCCCGGCTGCTCCACCCCGCCCGCCCATGGCTGCACCCTCCCCTCTCATTCCGCATGCAGCGGCGGCGGCGGCACTAGCGCGCGAAGAGAGGGGGGGGGGAGGCCAGGGGCAGAGTAGCCGGATGGGGGGTGGGTGGGTGGGTGGGGATCAGCTGGGAGGGGGAAGGAGGGCAACAGCGCACGGGGAAGAGGGGGGGGGGGGTAGGGTGAGAGAGACGAGGATAATTTCGTCTTTATTTTTGGGGGGGTATTAAGTTGATGCCTATCAAAGTTGAGAGTATCAAGTTGAAAAAGTCGAATAGTTGAGGGTATCAAAGTTGTAATTTAGCCTAAAATACAAAAGTCATAACTGAATCTAAGGTTGGTCAAAGGAATAAGATCTAGACTATAAGATGTCAAAGGGTTTATTGATTTGAAAATTTCTTTTTTCTTTTTTGTGGATTTGGGGGATAGTAATACTGTAATAGTGAGGTATGGGACACACCAATGTTTCAAATAGGTTAATTGGTCTTGAAAGAAAAATACCATAGATACAAAACTAATGATTTAAGTTGGTTACTTCTCTCCTCTCTTTTACTTTCTTCCCATTAATTTAAGTTCCCCACCACCATGAATAGTTGATCCTTCCTAGTTCTTTCTGGTTTTACCATGTTGATATAGTACAACCGTGTTTGGCTGGCTAACTCATCAATCCGTCTAAAATATGTAACTAGAGCCCATCTGGTACCAAAGGTAAAGGTGACCTTGTTGTTTCGTAATATTGTAATGGTTAATTAACTATTATTGTATACCTCATTTCAGTCCCACGTCGTCTAGGTTAAAGAAGGATGTAATGACTTGCTCCTATAAATGCTCCAAGTCTTCTCATGTTTTAAATATATTAAGAAATTAAAGTTCTCTTTGAATTTTATGGTATCAAAGCTATAAAAATTTGGAGAGAATCCTAACTCCATTTTTTCCCTTTCTTCCCTTCCCTTTTGTCTCGTCGAAGGTCCTGTTAGTGGCCTCACTGTAAGCATGTGTCTGTGTTGTAAAAGGTTGCACCTTTAGTTCTATGATAGCTGGTGCTGGCTTTAGCTACGTCGAAGGAGTTAACTCCGCCAAGTGCTATTTTAAACCTAACCTCACATTAGGCTGATTCCGAAGGGTTAACTTCGCCAAAGGCTCTGTTAGCTTAGCCGAAAGCTTTCGTTGCGAACGACTTCTTGTCGTTGTTGTCCTTTCGACGTCGTGCCGCTGATTAGCAAGCGACTTCTTATCATTGTTCTCTCCCTTGATTAGAGTCACTTATTATCGCTGTTGTCCTTTTCGAATCAGAACCAAATATCGAGCGACATTTGTTGTTGCTACTAAGGATTTCATCACGTCCATAACCGGTGAAGATGGTGTTAAGTCACCCGTTGCTCTAATTATGGTATAATCGGACTACTGGAATTTTAATAATAGTATGTTGCTTGATGAGAACTACGATATATAGGCTACCCTCATTCAAACCATAGTTTGTAGTATCGGCCGATACCGATCCGATACGATCGATACCGATCCGAAACGATCGATACCGATATGATTTGGAATGTCCCGATTCGAAACCAACCGCTACCGATACTGACCAATACCGACATTGGGGGTCTATTTTCCGGTTTATTCGATAGAGAAAATTGAATTAAAAAACCAATCAACAAGAACATAAAAGCATAGTAGGGTTGTAAAAGCATGTAAATGAAGAAAAAATATTCATCGCATGTAAACCAATTAGTAATGGTGACTATTACTTCATTCAATTTCAAAACTATTTAGAAAAAACACACAAAATACTTAAAATTATGACTAAATCTACAAAATATTTTTTTAAATTTTTTAATAAATAACTATTTGCTTTTCGATGCCAAAAAATTAGATACTCTCATTCAAAACTGAAAATGTCGATACTGATGACGATCCTGATATTCATAGGAAGGGTCCGATAACGATTCTAATACCGATACCACGAACCTTGATTCAAACACATATCGTTGGGAAGAAGGTGAGATATATTTGTGGGTCAATCAAGACTCTAGACGAGAATAATCCCAAGTACAATGATTATTCTCTGAAGATATGAAAGTTAAATTAAAAGTTGATTGTTGTCATCAATAAAGCCTGAGATTATGAAGTGGTACATTAACTTTCGTCTCCTTACTTCAAAAGAAATTTAAAGCTTTCTTAAGACGATATATTTTGATGATGATAAAGTTTGGATATACACCTTATGTTAGAAAGCATTCCATTTTCGACAGATTGGTTGACCTTTGTCTACGTAATTTGGAGAATTAACTGAAATCTTTCAGGAGTTGCATCACTTTAACAAAGTAGCTATGAAGTGTGAAAAATATATCAATGTTCACCATAAATAGATCTAGAGGTAGAGGGTGTATCTCTTTCTTTGTTAACTTGGATAACGACTTTGATCAAGTCCGTCAATAAGTCTTACGTAAGGACACTCTGTTTGGGCTCCACGTGTCGTATGCCTAAAATCAAACGTGAATCTGACAAGAGGTCATAAAAATAGGACAAAAATGAATTTGCGGTGACGACCACTAGGACACATGGCTCATAGAACCAACCAGGCAAATCTGGCCCAAAAAATCAACAAGGCCAAAATAGGCCCGGTAAGACCAGCCGAGACCGATCAGTCACTACCGGAGATACTGTTCACAAGGTAAATGTCCGCATTGTGGCCTCACAGGACATTCAAAGAGTCGAATGCTTTGAGTTGACCGGTTATCTTGACAACTGGGAGAAGTCTTGTGATCCCCGCTACAACAAAAGTCATACCTCAAGCTGAAGTCAAGAATAATTCTAAGAAGACATCAACATTATTTATTGCAGCATGTAACGAGGGCAAGGTGCTTAATACTTATGGTCTTGTTATGAATAATACATATATAATTGACTCTGGTGCTACCGAATATATGACTTGTGATGATACTTCTGCTCCTGTTATGAATAATAAATATATAATTTACTTTGGTGCTACCGAATATATGACTTGTGATGCTACACAAGTTCAATTATTAAACTCCTCCACACATATTGTTGTCAGTGTAACCAATGCTAATGTCGTTTCTGTTGTAGGGAAGGGTGTACTGTTTCTCTCTCTGACATACTTAATCTTGATATTGTCCTTGTTGTTCCCTCATTAAATTGTAATTTACTCTCAGTAGCTCAAATAACCTACACTTTATATTGTCTTGTGATGTTTTGGCCTCAATTTTGTGTTATTAAGGACATCTAGACAAGAAAAACGATTGGTTGGTTCTGGTATTAGGCGTGGGAAACTATTACTTGGAGCATACGTCAAATACTACCGGACTGCTAACTAAAGCTCTTGCTATAGAAGGTTCTCAAAAGGAAACAAATCAAGGGTTCAAAGTGTGGCCATGACATCGTCGACTTGGACATGCGTCACTTGGTTATTTGTATAGGTTATCTTCTAGTCTATTTGTAAAGACTAATATTTCTTATTTTCCACGTACTGTTTGTGAACTCGCTAAAAGTCATCGTACTTCTTTTCCACTGAGTTCAAATAAGTCCTGTTCAGTTTCTGGTAGTACATCCAGATGTTTGGTATCCATCTAAGATTGCCACTCTTGGTGGGTTCGATTGTTTGTTACTATTATTGACGATTGCACACGTATGACATGGACGCTTGATGAAATCGAAACATGCACTTAATTCCGCATTTTAGAAATTCTATCAAATGTTGATAGTATAGTACAAAATGAACGTACACGTTCTCCGCAATAATAATGGGGGTGAATATTTTAACTCTTAACTTCGTACATTCCTTGATAAACATGATATCTTTCATCAAGTTACCTTCTTGAGTTAGCATATTACTGATACACGATATAATTGAAGAAATTTATTTAAACCTCCACTCAGGAATGACAGATCTTGGGTCCATGAAGTATTTTCTGCTCATTGAGGTATGAAAATATAAATCATGAATATTCATGTCTCAAAGGAAGTATGCCATTGATCTGTTGAAAGAAACCGGTACGTCGACACGTAGCTACGTCACTAGACTTAGTATTGATCATGACCAGGTACAAGTTGACAAAAGAATATATAGAAATTGATAGGACGATTAATGTATTTGGCGCATACTAGGCCAAATGTTTCCCTTGAGTGCAGTTAGTCAATACATGCATGATCAGAACAACATATGAATGCAGTCACGGGGATATTAAGAAATTTGAAGGGAAGTTCAGACAAAGGAATTTTATTCAGAATGAATGATTATCTAAAAAATTGAAAGTTATACTGATGTAGACTGGGGATGTCCAACTGAAGATAGGACGTCCGGTTACTTTACCTTTGGTGGAGGAAACCTTGTTACTAGGAGAAGTAGAAAGTAGAATGTTGTTACATGTTTGAGTGCAGAAGCTGAATACAAAAGTATAACATTGGGGATTTACGAGATTTTATGGCTTAACCTTCTACTACCAGATTGGGGAGTTGGATATAATCAACCTATGCAGTTGTTTCATGATAATAAGGCTACTCATGATATTGCACACAATCCGATTCACCATGATAGAACCAAGCATGATGAGATTGAGTCTCTTTATTAAGGAGAAATTGGAGGACTAAGTAATCAAGGTACCGACTATCAAAACAGAAGATCTAGGGGCAAATATTTTCACCATAACCGTCCCAGTTCAAAAAATTCCAAGTTCTTAGACAAGTTGGACATGCACAATATTTATTCACCAACTTGAGAGGAATTTTTGATTGGTAATCTTGTAGTTGTCAGCTAACTATTATTCTATACCTCACTCTAGTCCTACATTGCCTAGGCTAAAGGAGGATGTCATGACTTGCTCCTATATATGTACCAAGTCTTCTCATGTTTTAAATATATTAAGAAATGGGTAAAGTGCAAAAAATCCCTCGTTAAATTTGTACTTTTGCGTAGAAAGACCTTTTAGTCAAATTTAGCAAATAAAGACCACCGCAATCTATGACTTGCTCGAAAAGCCCCCTATCGTCTATTGACCGATAGAAATGGCCGTTAATGCCATTTAAAAAAAAAAAAACCTAAACTACCCTCTCCCCTTCCCTACCAGCCCTCCCTTTCCTAACCTCTCCCCTCCTCCCTCCGGCCAGCCCCCCCTCCTCCCGGCCCCCTACTCCTCCCCCGGCCCCAACCTCCTCCTCCCCGCCGGCCAGCCCCCACCTCCTCCTCGCCGGCCAGCACCCCCTCCTCCCCGCCCCCTCCTCCTCCCTCCTCCTCCCCGCCGGCCGCCTCCTCCCCCGCTGGCCAGCCCCCTCCTCCTCCCCGCAAGCCATCCCCCCTCCTCCCCGCCGACCTCCTCCTCCTGCCGGCCAGCCCCCTCCACCTCCCCGCAGGCCAGCCCCCCCTCCTCCTCCCTACCGGCCAGCCTCCCTCCTCCCCTCCCCCCTCCTCCCCGCACCACCGAAGAGAGAGGGGGGGAGAGAGAGGGGGGAGGGGTAAAATGGTCATTACATACCCTACTTAACAGCAGTTAACGGAAAGGGGACAAAATGAATAGATTTCATACTTTTAGGAATTTTAAGAGCATGGGGTCTTTTAGTGCAAAAAACGGAAATCTAACGAGGGGTTTTTTGTACTTTACCCTTAAGAAATTAAAGGTCTCTTTTGAAATTTAGACTTAAATGCAATGGAAAGCTCTTATTTAAAATTTCCGTAAAGGACCACCAAATTTTTAGTATACTCGTCCAGCATGAGTATTAAGAAGTAAGATTTCATGGGAATAGTACCACCATCTATCTAGCACACAAAATAACACATTCATAAGCAAAATTAAGGATAAACCCACATAAAAAAAAAAAAGATGACTCTTTTTTTTTCTTTTTTCTTTTTCATTTCTAAAACCCATGGGAACAAAATCATTATTATTGAAAGGAGTCAAAATCGAACCTGTTGATATGAGAAAGAGACGATTTTGATGGGTTCGAGGCCTTCCCTTCTGAAGTATCCATTGCTGCAAACAAAAAGGAGTAGATTAAAATAGAAAAAAGGAATAATGAACATATACACCTAGTACTGACCTTCAGGAGGAGAATCTTTTGGAGCATCTACAGAAATTTCCATGGAGTCTCCGTCGGCGCCATTCTTCTTCTTCTTCTTGTTCCTGTTCTTCGCCATGGCTAGGGTTTCTTTCCTCGCGATGTCAGCACAGCATTAGGCACGCTAATGAACAAAAGAACGCTTGCTTGAACCTGGGTCATCTTGGGCTACGGACTGGGCCTGGCCCAGAAGTTTTCGACCGGTCCATCTGTGAAACGAACGGGTGCGCTGATATTTTCTCCAAATCCCAACGTTGGCCTCGCCTCGAGTTGCGACAAAACAACGGCTATAAGAACAGCCCAGCTCCTCCCACAGCACTTTACAAAACTACCCCTTGTCGGACTGACGAGACCAGGAAAGCAGTGGCAGTCCCTCTGTAATTATACTCAAATAGATGCCCTAATCAATAAGTAAATAACTAGCCCCCTTTTTCAAATAAAAGACGCAGCTCCATTAATAAATCACACTCTAATCACTTCTGTTTCCCAAAGCAAACCCTTATTCCTTCTTCTCCAATTTAGGGTTTGAATTCCAAACACCCAAAAAAAAAAAAAAAAAAAATCCAATCTTTCGGTTCCCTCTCGCTCCAATTTTAGTCTAGTCAGAATTCGCAATCCCCCCATAAAGTTTTCGTCGTTTTCTTGAAGCAGACCCAGTTCAAGTCTTCTTCTACAAAGATCCCATCTTTTGGTTCCAATGCTGGTCGCTCGGAGCTCAATGGAGGTGATGCTGGACTCTCTAAGGCAAAGAGACGAGAGGCCCAAGGATTCGATTCCACGGCTGCCGGCTAGGCCGGTTTCCAGAGGGCGATTGCCGTCCTCGGCGTCGTCTTCGTCGAGGCGGTTCAATAACAAAGGAGGCAGTTTCCCGTTGTTTGGGGAAGAAATCATTTTGATGGTGGAGCAGCCTGATGAGGAATCTCGGCTTTCCGGGTTGACGGGATTTCCAAGCTGCCATAAAACTACGTCTGAAGAATCCGATGGTCCCGAAGCTCAATTTGAAAATAAGTTGGACTATGCGGTAGCAAAGGTGACTGCTTTATTGTCCTTCAACTTGACCTTTTTTGTTGATTGCTATGTGATCTGATGATATCTTAAGAAATATTGCTAATCTCTAGTATACACCAAAGAAGACAGACACAGACAGGACACGACACGATCCAGAGTTTTGGATTGTCTTCCTAGTCTCTATGACACATTAAGCCAAAGAATGAAAATGAATTACAATATCCCAAAAATGTAACTTGACTAATGTGCTGAGTAGAATTATTCTGTTACTTTGAGAACATTTGAACAAAAGAAAATTACTCTTGTTTCACAAAAGTGGATTTGGAACCAGGTAATAATATACAGGTTGACATTTAGCAATAATTGTGATTTTATCGAGCAATAACACTTTTACGATGATGGTTTCCGTAAGAATTTATTTTAATTAATGGCAGGATGCTGTCAAGGATGAAGCCCATGTGCAGCCTACTGATTTGGAAGAATTCCAGAGACGTGTTGTGGAAGTAGAAGCAGCAGTTAGGCAGAAGGAAGAGGAAAATCTCTCATTGAAACAAATGCTCCAGCAATATAAGTCCAGATGGTCAGAGTATGAGGTCAAGATGAAATCTATGGAGGAGAAGTGGCAAAATCAGTTGACATCCTTGCAGGTAGTTAACAGATCACTTTATTGCTAATAGTGTGAGCATGATGATAAAATAGTCGCTAATTGACTGTTGATCCTAGTATCGTATTTTTGACGGTTAGCCTTATTATTATGATATTTTGTTAATTTGTTTCACTAATGCATTTATTTCAATTTTTTTACACTGAGAAAATTGTACCTGTAGCCCCTGCAAGCATTCCATATTGTAGTCGTTATTTGATGTTCTAATGCGCCCCCTGCAAGCATTCCATATTGTAGTCGTTATTTGATGTTCTAATGCGCTATGAGCAATTTGTTTGATTATTTTCTGTTTACGTTTGTAATTGTATTTTTAAACCTAAATTCATTTGGTCTATTCTTTCTTGAATTTTTTTACCCTGGAAATTATATGCTTGTGGTAATTTTGATTTATGGTAACTAAATCTGAAGCCAATACAGTGGAACCTAAGCCGACACTAAATCCTTAGATTTAGTTAGCTAATAGATTATAGATGAAGTTTCTTTCTGAGTACGTTGTCTCAACAAAACTGGAAAGTTGTTAGATGTCAAATCCATTTTTCCCACCAAATGCAGATGAAATAGTGGAGTTGTGCAACTAATCTTCCCAGCCTCGGAGAAGAGGGTTGAGTTTTTTAATTTTCAAAACTTGTTCTAGTTATAATCTATTGGAAACTGCAACCATTGTCATTTGCTGATTCTCGTGCTCACATCTTGTATAAGCTTTGTTCAGTTGATATTAAGTGTGGCATCAAACATATACGTCCCAGCCTCGGAGAAGAGGGTTGAGTTTTTTATTTTTCAAAACTTGCTCTAGTTATAATCTATTGGAAAACTGCAACCATTGTCATTGTTTCTGCTGATTCTTGTGCTCACATCTTGTAAAAGCTTTTTATCAGTTGATATTAACTGTGGCATCAAACATATACTTACTGATTCTGACATTCTGTGTGCAGATGAGTCTAGCAGCAACAAAAAAGAGCCTTGCTGCTGATGACATTTTAGGCCTCCCTGGAAGGCTAGGTCCATCACCAAATGGCCACTATTTTGAGACTCGGAATACCTCTGTGGAGTTCCAAACACCTGAAAGCACACTGGCCAAACCACCTCATGATTTTGGTGCTAGACTATCAAGGGACACCAATGGCATGCGTAATCCTGTAAGAAAGGAGGAGGCTGCCAAGTTCCCCATTGAGGTGAAGTCTGGCCAGTTAACTCCTGGCACTAACACAGACGAGGAGCTTCAGAAACTGAAGTCTAGGTTCACCATTTGGAAGAAGGATTTTAAGGTCAAGTTGCAGGAAACGAAGGTTTCACTTCAAAAGATAGATGATTCTGAATCAGGGAAGAGTCGCAAGAAGTGGTGTATTATGAGGAGCAAGAAATAAGTTAATAACCTATGCAGAATTAGCAAGTTTTTCTGGTAACAGCTGAGATTGGACTTCGCCAGTCAGACGGAGTTTGAACTATGCTTGCTATGGAGAATTGGAAAGCTAGATTGGGCTAAAAGCTGAAGGTTATTATCATGTGCATCTTCATGCTATTGGCCACTTTTGTTATCATATGCCGAGATTGACATGAGTACCTTGTTTACAGTTTAGAAAAGACATTTAATGTGGAGCAGCAAGAGACTCGATGCACAGTCCTCTGAAAAGACATTTAATGTAATGCATTTGATGCCGTACAGGAATGTAAAATTAACTTAGAGCATGAGGGTGAAGTGAAGAATCTACCTGTCGTCCTCAGAATTGACAATGTAAATAAATTACTGTTATGCCATTTGAATGGGAAAAAACCTAGATGTTATTCTTTCTGTTCCGGATGATGTTAAATTTTCAACATCTTTGTGCTGATGCAATTTATGTGAAAGAAAGGGCGCCCTAGTGCTTTAAAAGAGTTCATCTACTATCTTTTAGAAGTCATGGATGCGCATCCTCTTCACTTTCAATTTGACAAAGGATGAAAATGGAATAGTAATGTTGCTCTACAATATTTTATAGGATTTACCTCCACAATGATTCCAGTTTCTGAAGGAGGTTTGGTGTGATTGCTTGCCCCGACGGAGAGAACAAGGTATTGGAACCTTGTCAGACAATATATGATCTTGATGCAGCACCTCATCCATTGAAGCACTTGACAGGTTTGATGCTATTGTCTTACAAAGTACTTAATGCCCGTACTGGAATATATCTGCGATTGTTCTTATTCATGTTAGAATGATCGATGTTCTAGTTTCTTTAGCTCGTTAGCCTGATTCATGGTGTTCGAAACTTTACTAGGGTCTATTTCAGTATGGATACTCATCAAATCAGGTTGCATTAATGACGCGGCACTTAGGCCTCGTTTGGTACACTGTAATGTAATCGTAATGTAATCAAATGAATTTTTTTTCTATTTGATTACATTGCGATTACGATTACATTACAGTGTACCAAACGAGGCCTTAATGCGGTCTCATTAGATAATTGCTCGATTCTAATTCCCTAAGATGCGTTAGCTCGTATATTACTTGTTCTTAATTCGTGCAAGCAAAGGGATCGTGTCATTCCCTGGATTATATTTCATGATATACTAATTTATCCGAAAATGACAATAGTTGTGATGTGACATCGATTCTTGATTCCGAACGCAGATAAAAGAGGAGGGAAAAATAAAACAAAATTTAATTAAAAAAGAAAGTTAAAAAAATTAATTTAAAAGAAAACTTAAAAAGAATCAAATAACATAATTTAACTTCAAATATATAGAATATAAATTTGAAGGGAAAAACAAAACAAAATAAAATAAAAAAAGTAAAATAAAATAGATTAAATTAAATTAAATTAAAGAAAACTTAAAAAGATTAAAATGAAAAATTAATAAAAAAATGTGAAAATCGGAAGGGGAAAAAAAAAAACCAAACTTCGGACCGGCCCGAGCCCAGCCCGCCCGCGAACAGGCTCGGATCGGCCCAGCCCTACCCGGGCCGGGTCGCTGGTCCGGGGTGGGTTGCCAGTGCCAAGACCGGGCCGGGCCAGGCCCTGTCCGCTTACTAACCCGGTCCGGGCTGGGCCCGGTTCAAATGGGCCGGTCCGGCCCGGCCCGGCCCGGCCCGGACCGATTAACACCCTGAAAGCCTAGTCGCTTTTTTGATAGGTTAGCCTCGTGGTTTTTGACTGCCCCTACTAATTAATGCAGAGATGAAACTGAGAATCCAAAATACCATCTATGGGATCTCTGCAACAACTTCAGAAGATGCTTCCTCTTCAATGAGAAGATGAAGCTTTGAATCTCTTCTCTGCATCCATGGTCTATTAAAGATCAAGGCCCTCATGATCATCCTCAAAGACAAATAGTTGTGGCGCACCAAGTCTCGTTGCAGTTGTGCAGGAGACTTTAGCCCATAACCCCGCTCACGCAGAAAAAATTATCACAAAGATGCAGCAATGTATCGGTCAATTGCATTTAGAAATCCTGTTCCATGCCATCCGTGCCTAATCCTAATCCTAATCAAGACCTAGCTAGAGCCTGCACCCTCAATAGTCCTATATCCTAGGCGCAATCTGCGGTTGCCTTGCCTGGCTCTAAGCCCCCTAATGACCTCCGGATGCACTTGTCTGATACCTTGGCCATCTTGGGAGGAATAGGCCAACTGCAACCGCACATTCCATTCCGTAATTAATGCTCCATGCCTCCACGGGAGTTCGTCGCAGAGTGAGACGCTGTCGGCGCTGCTGGTGCTCGTGCCGTACTCTGCTCAGGGAACACCAGGATCATAATTAATGGTCTCGAGCAGGAGGAAGTCCAGCAGCAGCAGCAGCTCTCGTTCCGGTGGCCCTTGAAACTCTCTGCTGACAGCTGCCTCCAGTGGTGGAAGACTCCAACAAAGAAGCCGGGAGCTATACATACATTATAAGTGTTCCAAAACATATATAGAGGTTAGATGTCGGTAATTGACTGATTGTGTAAATTAACTTAGTGAGAGTTTCTAACATACTTCTATATGAACAGTATTTGTAGGAGTGGGAGCTGGCATTGCCGGAAATTTGAAGCGGAAGATGTTTGTAAGTTCACCGTCTTTCATCTTCTTCACCAGTAGCTTTGAGCCGCCCACGCGCGCAGTTGGCCACTAATTTAGCGAACTTTTCGTTGTTGAGATTGGTTCCATGGAGAGAGAATGTTTCGAGGGAGCTAAAATATCTTAACTTGAAGCTCCTGGGAAGATTGCAGTAACTCAAGCTCAAGATGGTCAGCCAGTACTCATTGGATCCAAACACGTATTCCTTAAGCTCGAACTTCTTTAGAAAAATCGAGGTACAGCTCCTCGACTCTGCTCGTGCTCGCTTGCTGTATCCATTTTGTTGTCATTTCTCGGTACTCATTCCCAGGGTTGAAGTAAAGGTTGAACGTCTCCATCTTCCTTGTCACAGTGCCCTGACACGTGCCGCTCAATACCTCTCACGATGGCACTCTGATCCTCCTTGCTCTCGTATCTTCGCCCGATATTGAGATTGGTCAAGTGGGAGAAGCGTTTCTTCCATAGACGCTTCCATTTATTAGTAGACAATGTTCCTATCCTCACAGCATCTTTCCGTGGAAGTAAACTGAGAATGTGTAGTCTGAGCGCATCAAGCAGTTCGCTGAATCTGTCTTCTCCAGGGAAGGTTCGATCCATCGCTTGACCTTGTGCCATGATCTCTACGATATCGAACAAATCAAAATGTTTGAAAGTGTCACAAATCACATAGTTCTCACTCTCTCCCTCTCTCAAAAAAAATCACAATTTACAATCCTATTAGCAATTTTTCTACCCACTCCCTCTATGGTTCTTTTGTATTAGATGGTTTGAGAGTAACTATATACTGAACTAGCTACTTTTAAAAATAAAAGAAATATATAACTAGCTACTTTTACTGTAAAATTTGTAGATTGTGTAGATTCTTATGATCAAGTATTCTTTGATGATGTGTGTTATCGAAGAGCAATAATGTTCGCTAACAAAATTTCTTAACTTCGTACAAACTTTGTGAATAATGTGTCTGAGTTGCTTAGATTGTTTTGTAGGAACAAGGTTTTCAAGGAATCACATCAGGGTCTAATGAGATTGGTGGTAATCTTCTTTTTTAATAC
Source organism: Iris pallida (assembly GCA_029216955.1). Lineage (NCBI taxonomy): Eukaryota > Viridiplantae > Streptophyta > Magnoliopsida > Asparagales > Iridaceae > Iris > Iris pallida. Next base: position 10,868,089 of record JANAVB010015000.1, read on the forward strand.
ATATGTAGATTAGAAATCTACAATTACTTGAAGAATTTTACATGTTTAGATCCATGGATTAATGGTGAATATATCCATAAGAGATCACCATCGCCTTTCAATTTATTCATCATAATGGTAAAACATGAGATCATATTCTTTAAAAATTTCTTGAGCTCACATTCACATTTACCTTGTAGAACATCTATGGGCCTCAATAGAAGCCCTCTATAGAGAAAAGGCATTACCTACCCCCATTTAAATCATATCTAGTAAAGAGGCCAAAGGTTATTAATTTGAACAAATTTATATAACAAGAAGCAATCATCTTTTTACTATATATAGATCAAAACGTTAAATCAAAATAAAAATGTGAAAATATGACTAATTACTTTTCTATTTGATCATACAAAAAAAAGTAGTCCTTTTTTTTTAGAGAAGCAGGATTTTATCTTAAACATCTCGATATAATATGTTATTAAAAAAGAACGAAAAAACACAACCTCAAAATTAATAAACACATTATGTAAAAAAGTTGAATACTTATACTATTGAAATTATTATTGAACGATATCTTTTTTGAGATAACGGTGAGAATAAATACCCGTCCTTCATTAATGGTAATTACAAAGCTGTCCCAATTATGAAGGGCATCGATCAAGTTGATAGTCATATATATCTTCACAGATAGTCCTATTGTACATTGGATAAAAACGTCATATAGTCATCTATGTTATTTTCGAAACAAATCTAGATGGAAGAACGATCAGAATTTAAGAGACCTCTTGCAAAATAAATTTTGCTCTCTACTCTGATATAGCAACTGTCAGACGCTTAGATCTCTTGCAAATAAATTTGCTCTCTGTTCTGACTTTGTAGAATTTCGGAGACCTCTTACAAATAAATTTGATCTTCTCATTTTCTTAAGCCAGTTTTAGGACTTCGGAGATTCCGACAAACGAGTTTGCTCTCCAAAACTACCTGAACTGAGTTTTAGGACTTCGGAGATTCCGGCAAATGAGTTTGCTCTCCAAAACTACCTGAACTGACACTACCAAAATACAGTAAAATAGCGACGATTATTTAACGACGGATGTATTCCGTCGCTAATAGCATCAGACACCCGACTAAATGGCGACGGTTTGCCATCGAATTACAGCCAATAATTTTTTTTTCAATTTTAAGGATAAAACTCGGTCGCAAATCCGTCGCTATATCGTCTGAAATATAGCGACGGACCAACAAGCCGTCGCTACGTCGTCGCCCAGTTGTCAATAATTGGCAGAAAAATATTGAAAAAATTGGCAAAAAATTTGGCGACCACATAGCGACGGATTATCCGTCGGCAAACTAACGGGGGTATAGCGACGGCTTGACGACGGATATATCCGTCGCTAAAGATTGTGCCCTAACTTAAAATGAACCGACTGGGGGGGAGGGGGGTAGGGGAGCGGAGGGGGGCCGGGGGGTCTTGCTGGTCGGGGGAGGGGAGGAGGCGGGTGGGGGGTCTTGGGGGTCGGGGGGGAGTGGGGTTGGGGGTAGGGGCGGGGGTCGACGGGTGTGTAGGTCGCGGGGGGGGGGGGGGGGGGGGTTAGGGGAGCAGAGGGGGGCCATGGGAATACATCATGACACTATAATTCATATTTTTGAGTTAATAGTATGAATTTTAACAAATAAGCTATATATTCATCCTGCATTATGAAAGGGAATGAAAAAACAATATGAGTCACATTGTGATAGTACATACAGAGAATATATGATAATTATCAATTTTCAATTGTCCAATTACTTAAAACGGGCATAAGTCAATGTAGTTCGTTACTATTGTGATGTGATTTGTACTTGCTAGTTTGATAAGTACTTATTGTTATTTGTTGTCGATCTAACAACTTGATGTGTTTACTTCCCTAGCCCTAAAACCCTAACCGTAACCCTAAACCTAACCCTAACCCTAAAACCCTAGAATCGGTATCGGTATCGGGCTATATGAGTTTAAGAATCAGTATCGTTATCGATATCGGACTATTTCTATGAGTATTGGTATCGGTATCGAACTATTTCTATGAGTATCGGTATCAGTATCGGTATCAGACTATTTCTTTGAGTATTGGTATTGGTATCGAACTAATTCTGTTTAGTTTGTCTTATGATACAGACTTTCACATCCAATCTGCGATGGATCGTTACTTCGTTGATCGTACATGGATGTACAAATAGCAACACGAGAGCAGAATAGGTGTGAGTAGGCGATCCGCAGGACCTACAAAACTGCCGCCGGACCTATAGAAGCGCGAAAAGGCGATCCACATGACCTAAAGATGTGCCACCAGAAAGAAGATACGGGATGCGGTGTATGACCTTCGCTCGACGTATTCGAAAAAGGATTGGATCCGGGAGGAGTATTATGACCAGATCTTGGAGAAGATGGATACTCTTGCGTACAAGCAGAAATCGGAGAAAGCGAAGGCGAATCGACGGACCGTGGGTCTGCATACTGGAGATCAAGGTCCCACGCAATGACGCGTGCAAGTCTGGTGAGATACCGCAAATTTATTCGACTATCTAATTCGGTACTATTAATATACGAAGTTAACTAAATTCTACGAATATTTTGTATATAGACCCAATAGGCAGTAAAGGAGGGAAAAGAGACGAAATCGGTCACCATGCACGATGTATTCTAGTATACGCACAAGAGGCGGTCGGACGGGAGCTTCGTCGACGAGAGGGCCCAGGAGACCGATGTAAGTACTTACGTTTATGAGATTTACGTTAGAATTATAAGTATTGTTAACTTAACTAGGTAAACTTATGATTCAGACTATAACTTAGGAAAACATAGGATTTAGATTATAACTTAGGAAAACTTATAGTATAGATACATTCATCGGATAGGCTGTGTATCGTGAGGCCCTTAGACGGGTTCAGCCCCCTGCTGCCGAGGATGTCGACAAAACGACGCTCGCCCAGACGTCCTCTTCTATGGCCGCTCGCTACGACGACATGTTCGTAGATACCATCGACGACTTTAGGAAAGGGCACATCTACGGATGCGGCTCCATGGCGTCGTTGCAGGCATCGTTTCCGAGATTTTCACCGCCCCGGCCTCCTCCTGCGACTCCGACAGGCGATGATATGACACAGCTTGCGAATCTGATCGAAGCGGTGTCATCTTTGCGAGATCATATGACCACGTACTATCCGCGTTCTTCTACTGCTCCCGGTTCTTCTGCTCCCGGTCCGTCTACTGCTGCTCCTGGTGCTTCGGATATTCCCGGTCCTTCTTCCGTCGGGTGTCTTTCTTTTGACCCTGCTGCCCCTCTGGTACTGCCTCATGCTGTGACGATACTTCTTGACATGATGTCGTCAGAGCAGCTACGCCAACTTCCAGACCTTGTCTTTGATACCCTGCCGACATACATGGTGGAGTATTCTCGTCGGACGCAGCAGGGAGTACCACCAGTAGACGATCCACATCCTCATTCTCATTCTCATTCATGTATTGTATTTGAATGTTTTGAAATGTTTTTAAATGTTGAATATTTGTGAATTTCGGATATTGTCACGTGGATATTAGTTTTTGATGAATGTTTTGGATAATGGTGAATGTTTGGATATTAGTTTGTGATGGATATTTGTATATTGGTGTGTGATGTATGTTAGTTTGTGTGATATATTTGTGATGGATATTTGTATATTGGTGTGTGATGTATATTGGTTTGTTGGTTTGTGTGACGTGTGATGCATATTATGATGTTTTGATGTTTCAAATGTTGTATGAACAGGGAATGCTCTGTTTTATGTAAAAAAAATTCAAAAATTTTCAGATAGCGACGGACTAGCGACTACAGAGCGACGGAAGGCGACGGCTAAGCGACGAAATTTCCATCACTAACTGGAGAATTTCCAGTTAGTGACGGATGGCGACTACCAAGCGACGGATTATACGTCGACAAGGTTCTAGAAATATGAAATATTTCTAGCACCTAAGCGACGGATTATCCGCTGCAATTCCGTCGCTAGTAGTCGGTAACCACTTTCCGACGGATTACCGTCACCAACATCGCGACTAATTGGAGACAACCTAGTGACAACGAACGACGGATTAGCGACGGATTATCCATCGCTAAGGTTCTGTAACCATGAAATATTTCCAGAACCTACGCGACGGATATTCCGTCGCTAATCCGTCGAACATTAGCGACTATTATCGACGGATTTGCAACAAATTTTGCATATTAGAACCTCTCTGATATGCGTTTACCGACCTATTATCGACGGACCTGTCCGTCGGCTAACCTTCGCCAAATATACGAATCTTGTTGATACTTGAATTAACGAAAGTCCGTCGACTAACCGTCGCTAAAAATATGAATCATGCTGACGGTAATCCGTCGCTAAGTTGTCGAATGGCGACAACTTAGCGACGGATATGTTTAGGGATGGGATATTTCCCGACGGATTGTTTTAGCCAAAATCCGCCGGTAGTCCATCGCTAAATCTATTTGTCGACGGATACGGCCGTCGCTAATCCGTTAAATTTTGGTAGTATGAGTTTAGGACTTCGGAGATTCCGGCAAACGAGTTTGCTCTCCAATAGTACTTGAACTGGGTTTTAGGAGGAGATTCTTGCAAACAAATTGCACTTCGAAAGTACCTGAAGCTACAAAATACTACTATCCTTTCAGATTACAACTTCCTCTCTCAATACAAACTGATTGAAAGAGAATATTCTTTCTTGCAAACGTGTTGCAATTGGGACAGAACATACTACAAAAAGAAGAAAAGAGAAGAACAAATAATAACAAATTATTATTTTTGCTGGGTTGGTGAAGACCACCGTTGCTCAAAGCAAGATTCGCCCACTGCAATCTGCTCCCAAGAACCAACAAGTTCTCAAAGAACTTCTGGAATGCTCGCTAGTCAAATTTTTGTGACTCGAACGGGCTCCCTGGACTCAATAGGCTCCCTTTGCTTTCTTATTTGGTGCATCTTACAAAGGAGACCAATGGGCTCTGTATATAGAGTGGAGTGAGACTTCACTTTTTCTCCTATCCGATGTGGGACTAAAATACCAATACTAAAAAATAGAGTAGTATATCTTAGATCATTCGCAATTAGCATAGTCGTGTGCCAGTCCACGCATACCCCCTCATACACTTCCGTGCATGCACGAAGTATCCTTGAGCCTGTGTCCAAGTCCGAGTCTGAACGACAAAAAAGCAACATGCTTCCTTGTTGGAGTTTATTCTTTTTTCTTCTAGGAAAATACCCCCACATGGCATCCCCATGGGCCCCACTACACCCCATGTGCACACATCAACACATGCAAAGTATTATATTGAGACACCCATTTGGTGGTGTAGTCGATGTGGGACTATTTTATACTAGTCTAAAGGCAAAAATACCAACAATCTCCTACATATCTCAATATATGAGGGTTGAGCATTCCCCATAGTGTCTGTTCATCATACATTAGGATAGATGTCGCTACGACTTGAATCTTTCCGCATGGGTTAAATAACAGCATGATACGAGAATTGACTAAGCCTTGAATTCTTCACTATTACTGTAATTCTTTCCACTCACATAATAAAATCAACTGTGCTTCTGGCTGCACATTAAAGGCCATGTGCTAGCCTGGTTTTGGTGTATGTATCTTAGGCGTCTATAAGATTTTCCTCAAGAGACGGTCTACATCTCTATCCGTACACTCTACCTGAGTTCTTTTAAAGAGTCTTGGCATAAAACCTTTCGCTTTCTTGTGGTGCTACGCCGCTATGACATGGCTAAAGTCGAGGCAATGCCTCATGTGGTGTCATACCACTGTAGCATGAGGTTCAGCCTCTTTGTAGTGCTAAAACTATCCAGCATGAAGCCTTTCACTTCTTTGCGGTGTTACGCCGCCATGACATGGCTCGTGAAGCCGAGGCTTTATCCTTTCTAAGTACCTCATGTGGTGTCATGCCACTGTAACATGAGGTCCAGTCTCTTTGTAGTGCTGTCTACCACTCTTTATTCTGCAATATTAGGCTCACTTGCCTATGTGCGATGCTAGGCCACTGTGACTTGGCCCGAAGTCGAAGCTTTACCCTTACTAGGTATTTCATATGGTGTCACCCTACTATAGCATAGAGTACTATGCTCCTTTGTAGTGCTGTGCTACTCGTGCTTCCTGTAAAGCACGTCGGACATCCCAAATGCTCGGGAACTTACTAAGGCTTCCAAGCCATCCTCTCACAGGACTTTGTCCTATACAAAGAACTAACAGTAGACAATAGTAGTTCTGGGTATGTAATCCCATATTTCCCAAAGGATTATCTATTGTCAATAACGGTTCTGGGTCTGCAACCCCATAATTTCTAAAAGTTTACCTACTGTTCCTGATATTCTGTCAATGATCATTCTTTGACCTAAAAACTAGATGCCTAGTAGATTTCTCTTTGAACTAATAGCATAAAACTTTGTAGTAGAATTACAAAGACACAATATCAAAGGAATAGTGGTTCTGGGTCCGTAACTCTGTAATGTTCTAAAGGTTTGTCTACTGTTCCTGATATTCTTTCAGTCAATGGTCCTTCCTTGAACGAAAAGCTAGATGCCTGGTAGATTTTTTTTTGAACCAATGGCATAAAACTTTATGGTAGGATTGCAGAGACACAATATCAGAGATCCGTCAAGTCCATTTTCTTGCTGAGTCCTTGACCAGCTGGCACTTGAGGCCTTGATGAACGGATCTGTCAGCTTCTTATGACTTTGAACATCATCCATTGTAATGATCCACGCTTGATGCGCTCATTCAGTACCTTGTGCCTTAGACGCATAATTCTCTTTTCATCATTGAAGAGATCATTCGATGTCACTACTGTAGCCAGCTGGTTATCGCAATACATCGACATTACCCGAATTTGTGCACCAACAATAAGAAGATCATGCCCGATTGTCGTAGTACATCGGCATCACTCGAATTTGCACACCAACAACGGAAAGATTTTTCCTTAACTCGTGAAGCCATTCTGCTTTATACTCAAAGTAATTTCGCTTCATCCACTGTAGCTGACAACTTAGATTTCATAGTGAGAGAAAGGTCTGCTTCTTCGACTTTCTCGATATAGCAGCACGACCCGTGGATCTACTTCTTCGACTTCCTCGATATAGTACATCTACACATTTAGAAGATGTAATGTCTTCTTTCTCTCCTTCTGAGCACCAACTTGCATCACTGAAGTCTTCTACCCCTGCAGGGTAACCGCATTAGCGTACCCTTCTAAGTCCCTGAGAGATATCCCATTACTCTCTTCACAGCTTTACAAAGATAAACACTTAGCTTGCTCATGAACTGACTCGGCATACCTATAGCAAAATCTATGTCAGGCCTGGTGGTACTTGTAGCCTACATCAAACTCCAGATGATGCTCGAGTATACCAACTGCCACACGCTTCTCCAGGATCTGGCTTCAGCTTTTGATCACACTTGTAAGGAGTCTTGATCCCTGAAAGATATCCATAGCGTGTGAGCAACTTTCAACGTAGTGAGCTTGTGACAGAGCAAGCTCAACTTCTATCCGGATTATTTAAATCTCCAGGATGACATCTGTATCTCCTATGTCCTTTATACTGAATCTGGACGTGAGGAACATCTTTGTTCTAGTGACACATTATTATGTCGTCCACTTAGAGATAACGATGACCCCTCTATCATCAGCGAACTTCGTGTAGTATCACTTCAAGTTTTCAAAATTAAGGGTAAAATAGTCATTTTCCATATTCCTATATTTTTGTGAATATTTATATCTTAATATTGTATTTTGGGGATTGGTTTAGTCGGGTTTGAGTTTCGTCTAGTTTTGACTTGTGTTAGTGGTCCGGGTAGCTTAGACTCTAGTCGGAATCCAATGATTAACTAGACATGGCCCACAAACTCAACTAATTAGGCTTGTCCAATTAGGCTAATCCCACATGACTAGATTGGTTTATTTAGATATTAGAGATTTGACTCATTTGACCCCAAACCTTTGCATGCTCCTAATTAACCAAAAAATGACTAGAGGGGGGCAACTTAGACATTTCATAGACCCAAATAGGGTTCCCATTTGGCCGTCCATAAAGGGAAGGTTTTTTTCTATCCTTTCAATCCATTGTAGCCTCTTTTTCCCCAAATAGTATTCTTCTCAAAACTTAAGAGCTTCCCTCTTGATTTCATCTCACAAATCAACTCTTTCTTCTTCCATTCCTCTCAATCCATCAAGGAGAAGGTGCCTACTTGGAGTGGGAAGCAAGAAGCAAGCAGGAGAGTCCTTTTGCAAGGGATTCTCGTGTCGGAACTGTGTCCTTTTGATTGAATCATTGGGATACAACTCCCAATAGGTAAAACCCTCTCTAAATCCATCTTTTCATTTCATTTTGGTAGTTTTGCATCCATAGGATCCACCTCCATGCATGAACCACCATTAGAAATGTTTTAGAGGCTCTTTTGAGTCCTCATTAGGATTTTGGGGTAGGTTTGGTGCCCCTATGGAGAGATTCCAAAGGAGACACCCCAAGTGTTTGTAGGAATGTCCCATTGATCATTTTGACTTCTAATTTCAGATTTGAGTGTGATAGAGAATGGTTTAGACATGGTTGAGATACCCCAAGTGGTTTTCCTTGAATACCTATGTTTGAATCTATCTATTTTTGGCCTACAAGTCATATTTTAGATGGATACATGTTAATTTGGTATATATTAGTGTTAGTGGACTGTTTTAGTATGTTATTGTGTGTGTGAGTGTGTGTGTGTATATATATATATATATATATATATATATATATATATATATATATGTGTGTGTGTGTGTGTGTGTGTGTGTGTGTGTGTGTGTGTGTGTGTGTTGGTAGTGTCTTGAGTTGAGTGTGCTAGTATATGTGATAGTGTCTTGTGTTTGTGTATATTTGTATGTTGTGGTTAGGATTTGATATAGAAGTGTTTGTGTTTGTGTGCTTGTGAGAGTGAGTTGAGAGTGTGGTATGTGAGTGTGTGTGTAGAGGGGGGATCATAGCAGTAGTAGTGAGCAGCAATAAGAGCAGCAACTAATGGATGCAACATACAGCAGCAGTGTGCTGCATTGCAGTAGCAACAGCTGCACTGTGCAATAGTTAGCCCTATAGGCAGCCACCATAGCCCCGTTTGCCTCCTTTGCTTCCAAATGCCATGTGTGAGAAGCCCCTTAGCCCATTTCACTTGTATGAGTGTGTGTGAGTGGTAGTTAGTCAATGTTAGTTGTTGGAGTTAGATGTTAGAATGTGTTAGATATCTTAGATGTTAGTATCTAGTAAGTTAGTTAGTACTAGTTAGTATTTGTTAGATAGTGTCTTGGTTAGGATACATAGATGTTAGAGGATATGTTTAGTATCCTAAGTTAGTTAGTATATGTTAGAGTCTAGAGATAGTTAAGATAGTTAGTATCCTATCTAGAAGTATCTTAGGATACTAGGAGTAGTATCTTAGGAGTAGATAGTGGTATCTTGAGATACCTATAGGAGTATCTTAGAATACCTTAGAGTTTACCTTACCTTAAGGTAATGGATTTACCTTATCTCAAGGTAAGGGAGATTTACCTACTAGGTAAGAGGGGGTTGACTAGATACTAAGGTATAGATGCAAGGTATTGGTTAACTAGTAGCTTGGGGTATATAGATAGATACTAGATAGCCAAGGTATTGGTATTAGAGACTAAGGTATTTATACCTAGACCAAGGTATTGGTATTAGGATACCAATAGGAGCAAGATATATGGTATCTTGGTAGGTAAAGGTTAGGAATAGGATACTTAGACTAGATTTGACCTTGTTTGACAAAGGTTGACTATTTTGACTCAAAGTCAAAATAAAGTCAACATTTGACCTAGATTGGACTAAGAGTTGACCAGTTGACAAAAAGTTAACTATAAGTCAACCATTGACCTAGTTTGACCTAGATTGGACTAGGAGTTAACCAGTTGACCCAAAAGTCAACTATAAGTCAATCTTTGACCTAGTTTGACCTAGTGTGGCCTAGTTTGACCTAGTTTGACTGAGTTTGACCTAGATTGCATAGCATACACTAGAAAATCATACCTAACACTATTAAATCCTAATTAACTTATGTATATCTCATCTTTAGGTCTGTGACTTCACTCTAAGCATCGATTCTCATTGACAGCTCAGGACCGCAGGTGAGTACATTATCTGATAGTTTTCATTGTCATGATATCTACTATATTTGATTCAGTTGTAGTGTTTTACTTGATTTCCGATACGATGATACACGAACTAGTATACGTCGGATCCTGTCATGAGATGTTATTCCTAGACTTTCTGGTATATGGGTACATTGTTCGATTTTATTTCCTGTACTTGTATAGACATCGATTTGGGAGTGGGTTGGCCCCCTGCTTTTGAATCTCGTGTCATGACGTGTCATGTCCAGATCCATTATACTATTCAGGGATGGAAAATTATTAGAGGTTATGTGATCAGTACCCATCCGGTCACTTATTCATGTGCTGGCTCCACCCTCACTGCACGTAGGGTGTAGCCTGATCCGATACTTCTTGTGCTCGCTTTCCATGTTGTCTGGCTTGACCCTACATATATTTCTTGTGATAGCCGGTCAAATAGAATAGCCTGATCCAGACCCAAGCCGATCACATAACGCTCTAATATCTCAAGGCACTGTTTATATTTATATTGTATATCACATATTCCTGTACTGCTTTACATTCCAGTATTTCCATACCCTGACATGATATCCAGTTTTACAAATACTTCTTATTTCCTGTCTTGATATTTCATCTTGTATTCCATTATAATTGTCTCTTATAGTATTTGTCAATTCACATGGAACTGCTGTTAGCGTTTGTACTTGCTCATATCCTGATAGGATAATCCCGTTGATGTTTATAAATGATTTAGATGCTGATTACTCGACCTTCTATGGGTTTGGCATAGACGAAGACTACGACCTGGATATACCTGTGGAGCCGGTGCCCATTCAGGAGTACCGCCTGCTTTGACCTATATTAGTTAGGTTTGACTGGACTGCGTTCCAGCTAGTAATTTGAGACTTGTATTATACTTTATTTGGGATTTGTGTTGTCTTAAACTCTGAACTTTGTGTTGTGACTATGTATCTATTTCTTGTTTATCTATTTTCATCATATCTTATCATATTCGTGCTTATCTTCCCTAGAAGTCTTGTGATTGAGTTGTGATTATATACCTTCGTGCGGAGATGATAGGTTTATATACTTTGTGTCTAGATGTTATATTCTAGTTGACCTATACAGCGTTCTATCGTCGACTCTGCGGCGTAGGCTGGACATACCCACGTGCTCGTGTCCCTAATCAGGGTGCGAGTCATGACATGTAGTTACACTTAACAGTCTCACTGACCCTGTAACCTTTTGACCTAATAACCTGGTCAAACTCCTCGAGCCACAAATTGGAAGCATACTTCAAACTGTACATAAAATTCACCAACTTGCAGACTTTGTCTTCAAGTCCCTGAACAACAAATCTATTTGGCTGTTGTATGTGAATCTCTTCTGTTATTTTTATATCCGAAATACTGTATAGACATCCATCTGATGATAGAACAACTTATGAATAGCATCCACGATAATCGTCATCCCAATAGTTGACATCTTAGCCATTAGAGCATATATGTCAACACTCACCAATTGACCATTCTTTGAGCAAACCCTCCTGGCAACCAGCCTAGCCTCAAACTCATCATCAGTCCTTCGACTTTCGTCTTCTTTTTCTTGAAGATTCAATATGTTTAGCTCCTTCAGGCAGATTAACTAACACCTACTTGTCATTGGATATAATGGAGTCAATCTTACCATTGACTCACTTCCCCTAGAAGATCGTGTCTCTAGTCTTCATCGCCTCATCAGCTAATATGGGATAGGTGATAAAGTCATCTCCAAAGTCTTTCGACCTTCTCACTCGCTTTGCTAACTTCTTAGCGAATACTGGTTCAAGTGTTGTCTTATCAATGACAACCACCTTCTGGACTACTACTTCTTTGGAAGTACTTTGCTTCTTCGTTACCAATAATGTTCTCCAGAACATCTGCGAGAAAAATGTTCTTGTCTCTAGCAAACTTGTCTTCAAAGAATTCTACATCGCGAGACTCAATGATTTGAATGATACAATATCAAAGAATCTCTGACGTAGCTTTCAACAGCTTATCCAAAAAAATGTCATCTTGGTCCTCATTCCTGGCTTCTGAATCTTGATATCCAGAAGTGTCATGTACACCAGATACCCCTACACTCGAATGATATTCAATTTAGGTCTAATCTTGAATCAATGCTTATGAGAAGCAATGACAGATGTGGCGAATGATACTTTACTTGGAAATAAACGTAGCCGTAAGCACAATCTATCCCCAGAAGTGTATTGGAAGACCCGCAATAAAGATATCATCATCTCTGACAGCATATTGATCTTCCTTTCTGAATCTCCATTAGATTAGAGATACTATGTAGCAGTCATTTCATAGCCAACTCCATGTTCATGGCAGAACCATATGAATCCAAGAAAACGATACTCTCTGTCTTGAACAATCCTGAGTATATAACGAGACTATAGAGCAGTCGTTTCATAGCCAATTCCATGTTCATTTGAAAACGATACGAATCCAAGAAAATAATACTCTGTGTCTCAACCACTTCTGAGTCTCTTGAGTTGTCGACCGGCTAGACGTTTAGCTTCAGCCCTGAAGTCCCTAAACTTTTCGAATGTTTCGTCCTTCGAGAAATACTTCAACCCGGCCTTAGTGGAGAATTGACAAAAGTCATAGATATCTGAGTGTGCCAACTCCAGAAGATTTGTACTTTGGTACAATTGTCTGAGCAGCTTTCTGACAGTCTTTGTCCATGCACAAACTTCATATCCCTCCACCTCCTTACCCTTACATACTGGAGATAAGGCCTAGACTAGACATCTTGAGACTGCTATTACATAGCACAACTCTCAGTCTATTCTTTCACAACTCAATTAGAAAACTTTATTAACATAAGTAGAAGTTCGAACATCCCTTCAGTACTGGACACCTATCTGATGCATGTTTCTCACCAAAAAATCACCATCTGGCTAGAACAAATATTCGTATTCAAGTATGTATCGGACAACAAACTTTCTGAGACTAGGCCCTAGAAAATCTCTGAAACATGCTACCATGCTAAATGACTCAACCTTGGTCTTCTTCTCATTTGTCTTGAAATGCTCCTTGAGAGACTCCTCGTCCGCTCTAGCACAAGTTGTAATCTCCATGCACTATTGGCATAACCGATCTGCCATTTGACAAAAAACTTTTTCTCATCCAAATGTTGGAAGTGATTCCCATACATCTTGTCAAGTTTGTCAAAACTTGTATCGAGAAGGATTTTACGACAGTTCTCCATCTGGTCTGGATTTTGCTTTGAGATTGTTATTTTCGAAACATATCTAGATAGAAGAACGATCAGAATTTAAGAGACCTCTTGCAAAATAAATTTTGCTCTCTATTCTGATATAGCAACTGTCAAACGCAGAGACCTCTTGCAAATAAATTTTCTCTCTGTTCTGACTTTGTAGGATTTCGGAGACCTCTTACAAATAAATTTGCTCTCCTAATTTTCTTAAGCCAATTTTAGGACTTCGAAGATTCTGGCAAACGAGTTTGCTCTCCAAAAATACCTGAACTGAGTTTTAGGATTTCTGAGATTCCGGCAAACGAGTTTGCTCTCCAAAAGTACCTGAACTGAGTTTTATGGTTATGGAGATTCCGACAAACGAGTTTTCTCTCTAAAAGTATCTGAACCGGGTTTTAGGAATTCAGAGATTCCTGCAAACAAGTTGCTCTCCAAAAGTACCTAAAGCCACAGAATACTACTATCCTATCAAATTACAACTTCCTCTCTCAAATACAAATTGATTGAAAGAGAATGTTCTTTCTTGCAAATGTGTTACAATTGGGAGATAACATATTACAAATAGAATAAAGGAGAAGAAGAAATAATAACAAATTATTATTTTTGTGGGGTGGTGAAGACTACTGTTGCTCAAAGCAAGATTCGGCTACCGCGATCTTCTTCTAGGAACCAACAAGTTCTCACATAACTTTTGGAACGCTCGTTAGTCAACTTTTTGTTACTCTCCCTGGACTCAACGGGCTTCCTTTTGCTTTCTTATTTGGTTCATCTTACAAAGGAGGCCAGGGGGCTCTATATATAGAGTGGAGTGAGACTTCACTTTTTCTCCTATCCGATGTGGGACAAAAATATCAATACTCAAAAATAGAGTTTGATATTTTAGATCATCCCGTAATTATCATAGTCGTGTGCCAGTCCACGTCTACCACCTCATACTCTTCCGTGCATGCACGAAGCATCCTTGAGCCCGTGTCCAAGTCTGAGTTCAAACGACAAAAAACAGCATGCTTTCTTGTTGGAGTTAATTCTTTTTTCTTCTAGGAAAACACCCCCACATGTTATCCCCATGTGCCCTACTACACCCTATGTGCACACCTTAACACATGCATATCATTATATTGAGATACCCACTTGGTGGTGTAGCCGATGTGGGACTATTTTACACTAGTCCAAAGGCAAAAACACCAACAATCTAAATATTTACATATATGTGAGTACATTCTAAATCATCTATACAACATTATAAAAGTTCTAAAAATGTTCAACTTATTTGTCAAAGAAAGCTTCATCTTCCATGACCAATATCTAAAATTTTATTTCAGTGCAAACTCCAACATAAACAAGTTATATTGAACAAGAGATTTACAATAATACTTTATGTGGAAATGTTGTAGTATCTCATATAAAAAAACATATGGAATATTGAATGTTTGATAAACCTTTACACACTCAAAACATGCCTTCATGGAAATTAATTGATTAATATAAGGAGGAGGATGAAAAGGTTTTCATGCCTCAAAACATGCCTTTAAACACTCAAAACATGCCTTCATATAAATTAAATTCCACAATATAAAATTTTGTAGCTGAAAAGGTTTTTCATGTTTCACCACTGTGTCGGAGAAAGTCACATCCTATATAATAAAAATAAATAAAGAAGTATCTTTTTTGTTAATATACCATCTTTCTGCGACACACAAGACACCTATTGCCAAAAGCTATTTTAAATTAAAAAAATGTGACATGTCACCAAAAGTGGATAAATTCTGCGACATGGTGACTTCATGTCACAAAAACTTTTCCAGACAAGGCTACCATGACATGTGTTCGACATAGCGAGATATGTCACAGAAAAACTTTGGCGACATTGACCTATCTTTGTGCTACACATTGCTTATGTCGTTGAACATACATTTTTTAGACTATCTCAAAAAATGAGCACTAAGACAAAATACAGACTTTTTAGATTTATGTGGACTTGCTACTTTGAATCTCTCGTGCGCTTCTTATTGGCAACTCCCCTTAACCTCTTTATATAGGTTAAGAAACCCTAATTCTAGATTGGGAAATATCTAAATTAGCCCAACATTATGTCACGCCCCGCTCCCGTAGGAGCGATCGTCCTCGCTAAGGCGTGATGTCGCACGAGCCTAGATTGCGCTCGTGCAAGGCAGTTTCATAACGGCCGATTACATCGGCGGCGACGAGGTCGTCGCACAGAAGTCCCAAGCAGATACATTGAAACATGCAGCAGAAATTAGAACAAGAACACATGAACACAAGTCATTCAAAAGAAGCTCTTTATTGATATTGAATACAATATTACATTTGTGGGCGCAAGGCCAAATTACAAATTATTTCATGCTCACTTTTCTCTCATTTTACAAGTCACTCTACTCACTCTCATCTCTCGATACAAATGCTTGAACCAGCAGAAGCTTCGGAAGGCGATGTCCATACATTATGTCCTGTATAAGTCTTCGGTCCCACACGGCCGCACGCTTCGAATCGCCAAGGAACTCTGTGCCTCGACGCAGCCAAACGAGCTCCGCGCCACGAGCTTCTACCTGTGCCTGCACATGAACATTGTGTGGGTGTCAGTACTCAACTGTACTGGTGGAGTGAGCTCCTCGCCCACCCATACAAAACCTACACGTTCACTTACTTTGTGCAGCTTAAATCCATTTTTATTGTCTTTCTAGTCTTGCCTTAGGATCAGTTTTAAGACTACGGACGCCTTGGCATATTTGTGTATGAGGACCATCACGTGCTTGTACCACAACGTTAACTCATACTTTACCTCTAGACCCCCTTTTTGTGCCAACAATGTTAACCTATCAAGTCGTGCTTGCCTTTCGGCCAAAATCAGAGACGCAACTACGCGATGAGGCTTCATTTCCGTGTGATCGTGCCACAAACCCTTACTGAGGCCATGCCTCACAATTCAGTAAGACAACCATTTTGCCGTCTCGCGGCCCTTGCTACTTTGATCACCAACTGACCCAATCGAGACTTGTGAACTTAGTGTCGCTCAACCAACTTGCCTTACGGCGATTCCTGACTTAAACCCGCAACGACTCAATCAAACTTTTGCAACTCTATGCCAACATCTTAAGACTCGACGCCATGACTCGTGCCGAAGCACGACGCCTACGTTGAAACCAAATCTTAGGCCCAACGTTGTGCTTTTGACTTGTACACACACCTTCAACTCGACTCCTTAATATAGCGCACTCAATACTCGACTAAATCCAAAGGCATACTCGCGGATTGCCGTCGTCATGCCGATATCTATATGAACTTGGTCACTAGCACGACAAGCTATCTTGGACCTCCATTGGATATTAGGGTACGTTTGTAAAACGAGGCACGATCTCGCCGAATTTTCCCTAATAGCCGTCCTACGGCACACCCCTTGGGTCAGGTCGTACACCATCCAAGGGTCCCGTACGCCCGTGGTTCCTCCTAGGCCAGATCGGTCCCGTGGCCGCGACAACCGTCTGAGGAACAAAATCAAAACCCTTGTGCACCGGTACACAAGTTGTCTAATGACCATGCAGACTCGACCCACTTCCTTATTTTAGGACCGTTTCATTCTTTACTTTCATTGTTTTACTATTTTTTGAGTTCCACATTCCAGACTTCATCATTTAAGACCCCTCGACGACCCACGGTCGCGAGCATTCTTTCCATGTTACCGTTTTTATTTCATTCAACTTAGGAATGCCTGTTCGATAGTTCTTTCTCCAAAACTCATTAAGTCGACCGTGGTTCATGCCTTAACGCTAAGTCCGAACATCGTACCTCAAACCGACTTACGTTCTACGCGACGCTATCGCCCAAGTCATACTTTATATGACGGGCCTTGGGATCGTAGGACTATTTAACTTGACAACCGCAGAATGAGCGGGACAGCACTTGGAATGACTTAGGTCGACCGGCATAACTTTGCCTAACTTACTCAAGCCTACAACTTAACCCGAGGGACGAGCAAAGGCTATGCCAAGCATTGCATTACGAAAGCGTGCATGCTTTATCGAGCATTTAAGCGGACGACGCCTATGACTTAGGCTAATTCTTAGCTTTTGTATCGAAAACCAACTTTTCTTCTCCCAAGCCACGGGACGAAGGACCGAGTGTCATTTTCAAAGCACGCCGTGCACCAACTCTAGGCCAACCGTAGGACGTTTTCCATGTTCTAACTCATTTCGATCCGTCGAGATTATTCCCTTAGCTATGTGGATTCGTCTCTTTTATTATCAAGCCTATTGTGCAAGTTGAAAACATGCATTTTATTATGTGAAGGCAAAGATGAGACAAGTTCACCGAAACTATCCCACCTGAGCGAGCAGTCGCCTTGACCGAGCGATGTCTCCGAGTAGCCGTTGCAAGGCTAAGTCTGAACGCCGTCGGCATTTCGATTCCTCCGATTGACTTTGCGGGACGGGGCACTACATCATACACCACTCAGAACAAGTCTCATCCTCGAGACTTTCCTGAAGGCAAGCCATCCTACCATTTCTATGGCCCAGACTTAATCGTTCCTAGACACGGAACTATAACGGTCATGCGGGGCACGCCAGAACTTATCGTATACACTCCGCCTACGCATTTCCTCTATTTCGAGCCACGCTCGCACTATTATCGAATTTTCCTTTAGTACGATTTCAAGTTCTCGACACTCTTTCATTCTTCAAGTCTCATATCAATTCAACGTATCACTTGGTTGGATCGTGCACGCATTCCAGGCTTCCCCAAAATACATGCGTTCAGCCAAATCGCATGATAGAGAATCCGTCATTCTCACTCGAGTTGCATCGTGCACATACTCAAGCGTCCCTAAAATATATGCATGTCAGCCGAGTCTCGTGAGCAGGATTTCCTATTCTTGATTCACTCTTTCAATCCATGCCAATCTTCAAGATCAATCTTTCGATTGCTAACACTTGAAACAGGGCGTCTCGCCTAACCGCTAGGCCAATTTCTCGAGGCTAAGTCAACATCAGGATTGGAATCATAGTTCCCCAACAATAATGCCAACACTGACCCCAATCCTAGGGTCAAACCAAAGTCGATAGTACGGGGTTTTCTACCCAGCTCGCGTCATTCGGATTTCTAGACATCGAGCACGATAACCTAATTCGTATCGAGACATTCGTTGTACAGAATCCATTCATTTCACCAATTCTAACCAATTCATGTATTCGATCACGAGGTCGTCTAGCTCGACAGTATGTTGCATCCCAATATCACGCGAGTCCGATTATCTCCGGTGGTTCATGAATCACCATGCAACGTTCCCGCAGAATAATCATTCTCATCGGGGTGTAACTCTTGTTTGAGTCTAGATTAATTTATTTTCGATACGCGGATTGGACCTACTCAATCCTCAAGTTTAATCGTCAAGTACACCAAGTCATTCTCAAGTCTACCTTCGCGTCAAACCACAAGCCGAGGCATCAAATTGTCGCGCCGTACAAGTTCGACCACCCCCGCTGTATGAATCACCATACCAGCGCTCACGTGGAGTGATCGCCCTAATCGGCGTGACGCATGTGCGAGGCTGGAGTAGCGCTTGTATAAGACAAGAACGTCAACATTGTGGTTATCGACGAAGCAAATCCAAACATTCCATTTTTCATCCAAGCCAAGTTCGATAGTCCGATCGTCATTCGTTCAACTAGGAAATCCTCGAGCCAAGTCTATCTTTTCTTCGACATATTTCAATATCCCGAGTATAGCATCCATCGGAGCAATGACATTTGCACGATCGTCATTCGCCGAGTCAGAGTACCCCCGAGTTATTGCATATCGATCTTTGATACGCCTCAATACCATCGATAATATGCGTAACCCGACGATCTTCCCTTGCAACCAATTTCGAGTCGTACGACTGATGCTATTATCCGAATGGATATTCCACAATCTTTTCGATATTCAAGATCAAGTTCGATCGCCATTCCTCAAGCTAGTTTCAAGATCGTTGTCTAAACGCAAGTCATAATTTCATTCGATTCGATCCGAAATCGTACGCACGATCCTCTAAGTTTCCTCGATCAAGACCAATCCTTTTATTCATCGTTCCGGATTATTTTCTAACTCGCGTTGTCCATTCACAAGTTGTCCAAACGATATCTCGTTCGGGACACACGAAATCACGACCAACTAAGCGTGACGCGTTCCAAGGCTTTGCACGATACCATTACGTGCTGACATACTCGTTCTATCCGTAAATTCTTTAGTCTCGCTCGAACAATTTCTATAACGTCCATACACCACTCGGATTTGAGCCATCCTGTTCTAAACCACAATCACATTCGTATTACTCGCTAACTCGTGCTTCAGATTCGTTCGACGAATCTCTAGCGTAATCGCTCACGTCGCATCGACGGACTAAGTCGTTCGTACTATTCCACGAAATCCAAGTCAATCTTTCTTGTATGCCTAAGCGTTAACTCGATAGCATCCCTATCGATAGACACTCTAAGTGCATTTTCGTTCCCGACCGAGCGATACTCAATATCGCTCACAACTCGTTTGCACCATAAGTCTAGATGCGCGATACGCGGACTAAGTTGTGCCGCATAATCATCCAGTGTGGACTATATTCAAGTTTGCACACTCACTTGCTAATGTCGATGTAGGACTAGTTGGACACGCATGTGACATGTTAACTTAGCATGTGTTTTCTATCGAGTCATGCGTAACATCGTTCGGCACAAAGGCCGTCGCCTATCGATGCGTTCGATGGAACGCTTGAACGAGCTTTCGAAAGTATTTAGACTTATTGTATGGACATGCCGAGGGACATTTGAGAGAGAGCACACACTTATTTTCCAACGATGAGCTTTCAAAACTGAGAAATTCGACTTGAAGTCCAAGGACGTAAAGCCGTGCTCAGATACCATTATGTCACGCCCCGCTCCCGTAGGAGCAATCGTCCTCGCTAAGGCGTGATGCCGCACGAGCCTAGATTGTGCTCGTGCAAGGCAGTTTCATAACGGCCGATTACATCGGCGGCGACGGGGTCGTCGCACAGAAGTCCCAAGCAGATATATTGAAATATGCATCGGAAATTAGAACAAGAACACATGAACACAAGTCATTCAAAAGAAGCTCTTTATTGATATTGAATACAAGATTACATTTGTGGGTGCAAAGCCAAATTACAAATTCTCTCATGCTCACTTTTCTCTCATTTTACAAGTCACTCTGCTCTCTCTCATTCTCGATACAAATGCTTGAACCAGCGGAAGCTTCGGAAGGCGATGTCCATACATTATGTCCTGTATAAGTCTTCGGTTCCACGTGGCCGCACGCTTCAAATCGCCAAGGAACTCCGTGCCTCGACGCATCTAAGTGAGCTCCGTGCCACGAGCTTCTACCTGTGCCGGCACATGAACATTGTGTGGGTGTCAGTACTCAACTGTACTGGTGGAGTGAGCTCCTCGCCCACCCATACAAAACCTACACGTTCATTTACTTTGTGCAGCTTAAATCCCTTTCTATTGTCTTTCTAGTCTTGCCTTAGGATCAGTTTTAAGACTACGGACGCCTTGGCATATTTGTGTATGAGGACCATCCCATGCTTGTACCACAAAGTTAACTCATACTTTACCTCTAGACCCCCTTTTCGTGTCAACAACGTTAACCTATCAAGTCGTGCTTGCCTTTCGGCCAAAATCAGAGACACAACTACGCGATGAGGCTTCATTTCCGTGTGACCGTGCCACAAACCCTTGCTGAGGCCATGCCTCGCAATTCAGTAAGACTTAACCATTTCGCCGCCTCGCGGCCCTTGCTACTTTGATCACCAACTGACCCAATCGAGACTTGTGAACTTAGTGTCGCTCAACCAACTTGCCTTACGGCGATTCCTGACTTAAACCCGCAATGACTCAATCAAACTTTTGCAACTCTATGCTAACATCTTAAGACTCGACGCCATGACTCGTGCCGAAGCACGACGCCTACGTTGAAACCAAATCTTAGGCCCAACGTTGTGCTTTTGACTTGTACACACACCTTCAACTCGACTCCTTAATATAGCGCACTCAATACTCGACTAAATCCAAAGGCACACTCGCGGATTGCCGCCGTCATGCCGACATCTATATGAATTTGGTCACTAGCACGACAAGCTATCTTGGACCTCCATTGGATATTAGGTACGTTCGTAAAACGAGGCACGATCTCGCCGAATTTCCCCTAATAGCCGTCCTACGGTGCACCCCTTGGGTCAGGTCGCACACCATCCAAGGGTCCCGTAGGCTCGTGGTTCCTCCTAGGCCAGATCGGTCCCGTGGCCGCGGCAACCGTCTGAGGAACAAAATCAAAACCCTTGTGCACCGGTACACAAGTTGTCCAATGACCATGCAGACTCGACCCACTTCCTTATTTTAGGACCGTTTCATTCTTTACTTTCATTGTTTTACTATCTTTTGAGTTCCACATTCCAGACTTCATCATTTGAGACCCCTCGACGATCCACGGTCGCGAGCATTCTTTCCATGTTACCGTTTTCATTTCATTCAACTTAGGAATGCCTATTCGATAGTCCTTTCTCCAAAACTGATTAAGTCGACCGTGGTTCATGTCTTAACGCTAAGTTCGAACATCGTGCCTCAAACCGACTTACGTTCTACGCGACGCTATCGCCCAAGTCATACTTTATATGACGGGCCTTGGGATCGTGGGACTATTTAACTTGACAACCGCAGAATGAGCGGGACAGCACTTGGAATGACTTAGGTCGACCAGCATAACTTTGCCTAACTTACTCAAGCCTACAACTTAACCCAAGGGACGAGCAAAGGCTATGCCAAGCCTTGCATTACGGAAGCGTGCATGCTTTATCGAGCATTTATGCGGACGACGTCTATGACTTAGGCTAATTCTTAGCTTTTGTGTCGAAGACCAACTTTCCTTCTCCCAAGCCACGGGACGAAAGGATCGAGTGTCATTTTCAAAGCACACCATGCACCAACTCTAGGCCGACCGTGGGACGTTTTCCATGTTCTAACTCATTTCGACCCGTCGAGATTATTCCCTTAGCTATGTGGATTCGTCTCTTTTATTATCAAGCCTATTGTGCAAGTTAAAAACATGCATTTTATTATGTGAAGGCAAAGATGAGGCAAGTTCACCGAAACTACCCCACCTGAGCGAGCGGTCGCCTTGACCGAGCGATGTCTCCGAGTAGCTGTTGTAAGGCTAAGTCTGAACGCCGTCGGCGTTTCGATTCCTCCGATTGACTTTGCGGGACGGGGCACTACACATTAATCTTGACTGTCCATATTAGATCATGCAGTCATAATTATATTCTAACTTGGGCTCACGTCTGAACTGAATACCGACAGACGGTATACCATCGTTATTGTGCGGTGTATTGGTAGACCCTTAGAATAGGTTCTGGAACGAATCACCTAAAAATCGGTATACTGCATGCCAGTATTCCGTCGGCTGTATACCCCCGGTTTACCGGGACTACTATTTTGGCTTTGTTTCAAGCTTCGGTTCAACCATCGATCCTCCATCACTTTCGTCGCAACTTCGGTCGACGCTTCATGATGTCTAGACTATCCTTCCACACACCTCGAATCGAGGTTGGACCCCAACACAAAATTGTTGTTCCTTGATAACAAACACATCATTGTAGTATATACTCGATTAAAAAAGTTTACATGAAGAAGCTCCTAATATTTTGTTTTACCTTCCGATCATAGTTGATTCTTTTAGTTGAGGAACCGAGTTAGCCGCTACTATTTCTTTATTCTGTTTATCTCGGAGGTCAGACTCCATTTCTCTTTCTAGTTTGGTTTAATTGCTTGATCGTGGATTTGTCTCCACCCGGCTATCATTTCTTTTGACTATTTATTGACTCATGATGGACTATTTCTTTTTATTAATGTTGTGGATGAGATTTAGGTATACTTGTGACCGATTATTACTTTATGAGCGATAGTTCATATTACAGCTTGTGTGTATTCGAGAATTTCATATATTGGAGTATTTTTCGTATACATACAGCTGACATGCTTACATTTTCTAGTCCTACGAATAGTGGGACTGTGGCTTGACATATTTTTGTGGTGGCCCATACAATTAAACCAGTTTAGTACAAAAGAAACTATGACTTGTATCCTTTTTAGGGATATTTATACTTTGGGTCTCAAATAAGTTTCAAAATTAGTGTTTGAGTCTCCATATTATATATAATTAGTGTTTGGGTCTCAAAAGTGTCACAAAAAATAATTAGTGACACTTTTGAGATCCAAACACTAATTATGTAATATGGAGACCCAAACACTAATTTCGAAACTTATTTGAGATCCAAAGTCTAAATCCCTTCTTTTTAAGTACTTGCATAGTATATAGTTACTCGATCCAAAATCAGTTTAGTACAAAAGAAACTATGACTTGTAGTAGATACCAAATTAAGACAGGCACATGTCGACCAAGTGAAGGGTCAACCTATGGAAGAAACGCTTCCCCACTTGATCAATCTCAAACGAGAGGTCTGGAGCAGTAATCGTGTATTGTTCAATAGTCATCTCAGGTTGCACCGAGACATTAATTCGGGCTCGAGATCACTCAAACCCATCGTAGTAACAACCAGAAAGATGTCAAGGAATTATAACCTACCAAAGAGAGTTCTTTCATTTAAAAAAGTTGGAACCATCCATCATCGTAACAATGATAGAGAGAGAACAATCCAATAAATACTAACATAGTAACATGCGCTCACTCATAGAGCATACTAGTAAAATCTTCTACAACTTATTATATCCACACTAACACTAACTAAGCAGTCTAACATCCTCACAAGTACCAATCTAGACAACCAAGTATGCCAAACAAGCAACAGAGACACCAGCCCAAAACCTAGGAGAGGATGGCAACTCAGGTGTTGCCGAAGATGCAGATGGAGCCTGAGCTTCGGATGGCGAGGCCACCGGAGAAGAAGTCCGTGGCGCAAGAGATGGCTGCAAGGTCTGTGGAGGCGACATCGGAGGTGGAGACCCACACTGAGGTGGAGGCGATACTGGCGGAGACACTGGTGGTGCAGCTGGAGAGGGTTCAGGGGGCGACAGTGGCGGAGACACTGGTGGTGCAGCTGGAGAGGGTGCAGGTGGCGACAGTGGCGATGGAGCTGTATTTTCCGAGAGAAAAAAAAAATCAAATTAGTCAACATTATGATTTCTTAAGTTAATTATTGATTATATTTTCTGTGATTTGTCTACATAGCCAATTTTTAGACAAGAATATACTAGACTGTATAAATGCTAACTGTAGAATTACTCACCAGAAGACGGAGACGGAGACGGAGGCGGAGATGGAGAAGGAGAAGGAGACGGGGTTGGAGTTGGAGTAGGAGCAAGACTCACTACAATTCCAAAAAGAACAGAAAATCGTAATATAATGATATTAATATTACGAGAAAAGAATAGAAATAGTCGACTATATATAATCTAGGAAGCACGGATACTTCAAAAATTTGAGACATGTTAAACACATATTAGACACTCCAAAATATATTAGGACACACCAAAACATGTGTCATATCGATGTTTTGTGTGTCCTTAATGTGTCGTATCGTATCCCTGTAAGTGCAATATAGACTACAATATGCCTATGAAGATACCTTACTACCTCCAAATAGAATTTTCTGCTTATGTTCAACACAAGAACATAAACACTTGTGCTATCTATTCATAACTAAGTAAAAAAAAAAAAAAAAAAAAAAAAAAATCAAAACTAAACATATAATTTTGCATTTGATAAGGAATGCATGGACACGATTGCTAAGTCATACCTCCACAGTTGCCAAGGCCAGGAACCTCGACGTTGCACTGTTGCGGAAGCTGGGGTGCGCGAGTCATGTTAACAGCGAAACCAAGGTCGGACGCCTTGTTTAGCCCCTCGCAGAGACAAGTCGGGCTGAGCTGCACCACTTTTTGCAGCCCGTCGCAGCAGCCGGGGTCCGGCTGCGTCTGCGTGCTCCCCTCCAAGACATAGTCCAGACAGCTGATCAGGTCCATGACCACGCTGTCGCATTCCGGGGGCGGAGAAGATGCAGAGTTCGAAGGAGGAGGGGCTTCGGCAGACAGAGCCCAGGGGGCTGCTAGCAAGAGAATGGTGGCAAAGAGGAAGAGTTTAGCCATAGCTTCTTCAAGTAGAGAACCTTTGAGTAGTGTGAGTGTGTGCTGATCATGAGAGGTTAAGTTTGGGATATATAGGAGTAGAGAATGACTCAGTCTCAAAACTTCTTGGCGGTCAGTTGGAACTTGCTCATCTCTCTCTCTCTCTCTCTCTCTGAGAAAGTAGAGTTTGTTCAGATTTGGATATGATTTTGTTCGTTTTTTTGTTGATCCCTCTCCTTTTTAAATTAATGCAAACATAAAACAACAAAATCTAACATAAATCTAATTATCTCAAGAAATAAGAATCTGACATAAATAATTTAATTCTCACGATTTCAGAATAAGTTATGCATATAATTGTCCACACAGTCAGAACTCATTCCCAAAAAAAAAAAATTGGTAGAGTCCGGATGGGTAGATATAATTGCACATAGAATATCTTACAAATTAACTTATATGAATGTTTTGGTTGGATTTGTGAGAATATGATAAATATGTCAACTATATGCTATGTTTGTGACTCCATATGGTACATCTTGAGATACATAAGTTTTTAAAGTCCAGTGAGTTCTGTGCTTCTACCTCAGGTTTTGAAACATTTCATCATCAAGAGGGAAATGACGTTAATGATGGAACCCGAGTCACTAGGGCTGATGCCCAAGCCTCTGGATGCTCAAGATATATCATGAGAACTTATGAACAAGCCCATGGAATCTAGTTGCACCACTTCACTATTCGACAAATTATCACAATTTTGTTATAGAATTTGTATCTCTTTTTTTCCCCTTCTGTGTGGTTTTTCAGGAGTTCTTCTTGAACCTGGTGTTTGATTTATTACTTACCATGTAAGTGTGGGGAGAACATATCCAAAAAAGGCAGACGTTAATTCACTCACAAAAGAAGCAAAGTGATGATGTTTATAAGAATTATTTCAGTTTGTGTCAGCTGATATAAGAAAAATGCTATGTAATTATGTATCGATTTCGAACTACTGTACAATTATAATTAAATTAAGAGTAGAAAAGAAGTATTGAAGAATATTGTATATCTTTATTGCTCCACCATAGTATGGTTTATCTATAAATTTACAAGGCTGAATATAAAAGATTTACACGAGATTCTATAAGGCTAGAGATAGAAGGTGTATTAATACAATTGATTCTATAAGGCTAAAGATAGAAGGTGTATTAATACAATTAATACACAAGGAGGCTAAAGATAGAAGGCTTGTTAATGCACAAGCTGTATCCATATTAGCTGTGATTCAACACTCCCCCTCAAGGTGGAGTCGTATATATATATATATATATATATATATATATATATATATATATATATATATATATATATATATATATATATATATTTTTTTTTTTTCTATATATATATATATATATATATATATATATATATATATATATATATATATATATATATATATATATATATATATATATATATATGCCCAACTTGACAAATGAATCGGCGAAGGCTTAGTTTGATAGGACCTTTTTTAACATATCTGCAAGCTGCCCTTTAGTATTAACATATTCCCTTCACCATCGCCCGATACTCGGCCTCGGTACTTGACAAAGAAACAACCTTTTGTTTCTTGCTCTTCCAAGTAACAAGATTACCACCAACAAAGGTAAAACAACCCGACGTCGATCTTCTCTCTCCTTTTCCGGCCCAATCTGAGTCTAATTATCCGAGAATATCTGTATTGTCATGTTTTGAGAATAAAAGGCCCTTTCCTGGTGCTGACTTCAAATACCTCAAGATCCTCACAACTGCATCCATATGTTGCTTACCTAGATTGTGCATGAACCTACTTACCACACTTACAACATATGCAATATCAGGTCTGGTATGAGACAAATAAATTAAGCGTCCAACTAACCTCTGGTATCTCCCTTTGTTAGATGGGGTTTGATTAGGGCATTCCTCCAAATCGTTATTCTGCTCAATAGGAGACTTGAGTGGCCCACAACCAAGTATCCCTGTTTCTTCTAGCAAATCAAGCATATATTTACCTTACGACAGGTTGGAACGGTTAACCTCGATACCCAAGAAATATTGTAATCCACCTTGATCTTTCATGTCGAACTCAGAAGAAAGACAGTCCTTTAATTTACTCATCTTATTGAGATCATTTTTTGTTACGATCATGTCGTCCACATATATAACAAGAGCTGTAATTTTATCTCCCACTTTCTTCAAGAACAAAGTATGATCATTGCACTGCATATATCCGTACTTCTTCATAGAAAATCGGAATCTACCAAACAAGGCTTGTGGAGATTGCTTCAAACCATATAAGGCCTTCTTCAATCTACACACCACACCTCCAGAATTATGAGGGAAATCGTATCTTGGTGGGAGTGACATATACACATCTTCTTTTAGATCTCCAAACAAAAAGCATTCTTCACATCATACTACTGTAAATGCCAATTAAGGTTTGCAGCCAATGACAACAAAACTCATATAGTGTTGATTTTGGCCACAAGAGCAAAAGTTTCCTCATAATCAACACCATACGTCTGAGTAAACCCTCGAGCTACAAGTCTTGCTTTGTACCTATCGATCGAACCGTCTGGCTTTTGTTTAATGGTGTACACCCACCTACAACCAACATGTTTCTTCCCTTCTGGTAGTGATACTAATTCCCATGTCTTGTTCTTCTGAAGTGCTTCTATTTCTTCCATAGCAGCAACACATTTGGCATTCGACAACGCCTAGCTTACTTTACTAGGAACATGTATTGCAGACATATTACTGACAAAAATTGTAGCACCCACTTTTTGAAATAAGGGTATTTAAGTCATTTTAGTCATTTTAGTCATTTTGTGATTTTCTAGATATTTTTGGCTTGTGTTTGTTTTAGCATTTGGGTTAACCATAGAAAATCCACATTAGAGACTAACCATGACATATGATGATTATCTAGCTAATTAGAATTTATTTTAGGCTTTGGTTCAACCTAGAAGACCATTTGACTATTTTTAGGCTATTTAATTAATTGGCCTTTTTAGCCTTTTTGTTAATGGGTTTAAACTTAACTTAGATAGAGAAAAGGGGCCCATGAACCAACCCTAACCCTAGAGGGACTTGTATGGCCGGCCAAAACAGGAAACCCCCTTTCTATATAAGCATTGCATTAGTATGGACACCCCTTTACAAAACCCTAGTTTCCAGCTCTCCAAAACCCTAACTTTCTCATCCGACCTCCGTTTCACCTCAAACGAAGTACGTTGTGATCGTGGGAAGGAGAAGAATTTGCTGGAGCATTGCTAGCAAGGAGTTGGAGGCATTTGCTTGGTGGAAACTGGTCGTCTCATCGATCGAGGAGTCAGTTCTTTGATACTTCAACTCTCAATAGGTAAACACCCAAACACTATAGTTTCTCCTAATTTTTATTCATGGTAGCATGCATCTAGGTACCCTAGACCTACCCATGAAGTTTGGTTAAGTTTCGTATCTGTTTGATAGGCGTGTCGGACACGTATCGGTTTAGGGTTTAATGTGTTCGATGAATTGTCGCTTAGATTTCAATACTGTTATTATTGTAAACTAATTTCACGATTTGATAGCCCTAGATGTAGGGATTCCTAAATCCTAGTTTTGTGCACGAGTCGACATGTATTCGTGTCCAAAACTGGACACGTATGCGCAGTACGAGGACCGCGCGTGTGTCCTGCTGCTGCCGTATCCGTTCTCGCTGGACACGACGACTCGACGCATGAAAATTGGTGAGTGGGTAGGGGCCATGACTGACATGGTGCTCGTAAAATTTGGTTGGTTTCTTGGAGAATCGAGGGAGAAATCGACGTGGGATCGATTTTGGCCTGTCGCACGTGCGCTAGATTGCAGCGTCCGATACGCACGTCGTGCGACTCGGACACGTGTCATGCGGCCAGTGCAGACACGTGAGCATGTAGCCCTATAGGTGGGCTACGTGTACGAGTAACCACGTGTCCTAATTCATTCTGTGTCAAGCCCTAGGACAAGTGACACGCGTGCACGATGTTGGGGTCTTTGGGTTCGACAGTCTAGGTTCTGTTATTTGGACACATCGTGTCTTGTTATTTGGACACGACCTGTGTAGCACCTACACGTATGCAAGAATCAGTACCAACCCTTAGTTTCTATTATCTTTAGATTTTTGAGAGTGTTTAGGTCATGTTAGGTTTAGTGTTTTGATGTATCGGGTAAGTTCAGTTTCCTTTACTGTTTAGTAATTTTTGTTCTGTCCAGTTTTCGATTTCATGTAATTTCTGTGCAAAACCCAACCCACAGATCCTCTTTGACCACATCTAGGTAATACCTATTAGTTTGCAACATCGAGAGGGTTGAGTTCGAGTTTTGGGTCGAGTATCGGGTAAATTTCAGTCTTCTTCACTGATTCATATTGTTGTTTGGTTCCAGTTCAGATTTCATGTTAAATCCTGTACAAAACCAAACATACAAATCCTATTTGACCCTACCTATGAGATGCAAGTTAGTTTGCATCATGGGAAGGCTGTGTTCGAGTTTTAGGTATTAGACAATAGGTATTCCTAGGTATTAAAATAGGATATCAAAGAGATAGGTAAATGTTCAATAACAGATATTAGATGGATGGGTTGATCTTAATGGATTTGATTTCAATTAATGCTGAGTTCAGTTAGTTGGTTGTTAGCTGAATTGTTAATGCCAAGTTTAGTTTAGTTAGTTAGGATAGTTGATAGTTAAATGGTTGATAGTTAAAGTAGAGATTTGGTTTTAGATGTACACATGTATTGTGTATCAACATATGGTAGCATGCCTATAATTGATTTTTTTGGACTGATTTAGGATTGATTTCAGTTCAATGCTAAAAGACCAGTTACTAGTTAGTTGTTAGTTAGGACTTGGTTGATACTAAGTCTAGTTAATGGTTAGTTAAGAATAGGTAAATGCCTAGTTAAGTTTAGTTGATTAGTTTAGAATTAGTTGTGGTAGCTAAAGTAGAATCTAATTTTAAGTATATTAATAGTTGGTAGGATTTTGGTATTAGGATGTACTTTGGTAATTGATATGTAGGACATGTATCTTGATAATTGGTATTGATACTCTAAGATAGCAATTTCACCTTTAGCTTGAAAAAGCTAAGATACCACCAACACAATACCCAAAATTCAACTCTAGGACTGGTAGTGACCTAAGAATTGACTTGTAGACTAGTTGACCAAACTTTGACCTACTTTGACTAGTCTAGTCGACCAAAGTTGACCCAAGGTTGACTTTGACTTAGATCGACCCAAATCATGTAGAATTTGCATTGAAGGTATTCCTTATGATATTTTAGATTGTATTATGACATGTGGTTGTTTTAAATAGGATCTTATTACTCCAGTCCAGTCACTTTTTATCATCAGCAGTTTGGATTGCCAGGCGAGTACATTCTCTGATCTTTTTATGCTTCTTTGGATATGTACTCTTGTTATAGACTAGTATACTTGATGATGACACGACGTTGACACGGATCAGTACCTTCTGGATCTTTTCATGCGATGTTATCCCCTCGGATACATCGAGTATGTCATGTTCATGTACTTTATCATGGTCATCATGTACTCCATGTATTCATATTTATCCATGTGTACTCATATGTTATTCATGTACACTCATGACCATATGAGCTCCATGTATACAGTAGTTGTTATCCATGTGCAATAACATAACATGCTTTGATCCTTGTGTATTGGTTGGGGGCAGGAAGAGTGTAGTTGGTTATGTGATCATTATCCACAGTAGTTATCCATGTGCATTCCATAGATGTATTCATGTGCAACCCAAGCTGTTTACATAACCAATTAATGCTCTGATTCACGTAGAAGGTTATATTCTTTATTTATCATATTATATCTCAGCTTATATTTTCTCTCTTGTTGATTTCTCTTTACAGCGATTCATGTATAGTTTTCTATAGCTTGCTTTATATGTCCATTCCTGATATGAATTGTTGTGAGAGATATGTGCTCATTCCGTCCTGACTAGGCATGTTAAAATTTTTACAGGTGATGATGAGGAGTACTGTCCTACTTATTATGGCATTGGCTTAGATGACACTGGCGACGTGGACCCACAGGAGGATCCCGCAGTCGCTGAGGACTTGCCCATAGTCTAGCTGAGACTTAGTACTTTATTTTGTATTTTCTGTTTGAGACTTTTATGAGTTGTACTTGAGATTATTTCTGGTGGTTTACACCTAGACTTTTATTGTGACTTTCTTGAGATTCTTCTTCTATTCCATCTTAGTATTGTGATTGAGTTACGTATTATTTTACTCTCTATTCATAGTTCATTTAGATTGTGTTAGATATGGTGACTCAGGACAGCGTTCTACCGCCGACACTGCGGCGTAGGCTGGGCGTTCGTTACTTCTCGTGCCCTTACACTGGGTGCGGGTCGTGACACGTTTTTAGTGGTAGCCCATGCAGGTCAGTCACAATCACAACTAGTGTGATTCGTAGTGGTACTCGAACTAGAGTATCTTTACAGCCTGCAATCGGATATAGGATATAAGTTAAGGTACTCAATCACATTAGGAAAGCTCTCATCAAATTCTTGCTGTTAATTATCTTCTTTTGAAAACAACTGTCCTCCTTGATGATTTTATTTCTTTTCAGTAATTGATTCCTTGTTGATCTGTCTTCAAGATAGTTAAGGAGATATGATTTCATCCATTCGGTCCATGCAGGACCAGATTCGCATTAGTGCGATGTCGTGGTAGTACGTCAATTTAATTATATTATTACGAGCCTGCTATAGAGTATAGGAAGTAAAGTTTTAGAATGAGAGGATACCCAATCACTATTAGAATTTCCTGAGAGATTTTTGGGATGACCCTTGAGAATCTTATTTTGAGCTTCGATTTAAATTCCCTTTCCCTTATTATTAATCCACCTTCCTCCCTTGATTCTTATATCTTGTTTGAGCTCTTTTCCCCAATACCCTTACTTTCTTGTGTTTAAAAATGGTTAGGAAGATGGATACACTGCTATATACTCATTGGTTAAATACATGGCTAGAAGAATTACATTAAGGAATTGGAATACACGGAGACTTTGATTAAGTTATAAGGGAGATTTCTAAATGGATGGTTTAACGATTAGTAGTTTGTAAGTTGGGATGTTACCAAGGAAATTTATCTCGAAGATTCTAAGTAGTAATCACCAGAGGATTATGAAATTGTATTTTGATACAGGAGGAAAATAGTTAGAATCTACATAAATCGATTTCAGGAATCGATGTGATTCATGAATTATTGAATTATGATTATATATCTTTGAACGTATATAGATTGGTTTGATAATGATAAAAAAAAAGGGGGGTGGCAGTATGAACTATTAAATGGAGTAGTACAAATTGCGATGTATATGTTTATGAATTTTAATTTAAGTGGAAGCAATGATATTAAAAATTTGGTTTAAATGATTGGGAAGATATGAAAACGATTGTTTTGGAAGAAAAAATCTCAAATTTGGAATCGTGTCAATGGATTGAAGATTTAAAAATCTATTTAGATTTTGGTTTACGAAGTAGTGAATATGTTTCAGTGACTTAGAAAGAGAAATTATGGTTGATAAGTGCGTTAAAATACAGAGTTATAATGCTACATTGCCGTGATAAGCTAAGTGTCTATCTTGAGGATTATTTGAGACAAGTTGGGAGTTTTTAAAGTTATGAAGTGATATAGAATTTTATGGAGTCATGATTCATTAACTATGATTGAAATGTTAAATTTTGGAAAGGTCAGTAGTAATGTGATAAAAGTTATTATGAGATTTATGAAAAGGATTTAAATGTTAGTCGTGATTAGATTGGAAGGCTTAGAGTGAATACAAATTGAGGTAGTTATTTTGAAATTTCTTTTTAAAGGAATGTAATAGTAGGCCACCAAGGTAACCTTAATGAGATAGAAGTGTTCCACACTAATTGCCATATCACTCATGACTATGATAGTAGTATATACTCCAGTGTTGTTAATCGTCTGCCAAACTTACTGTGCCCCTAAATTATTTTACTGAATTCTTAATTAAATTTATTTCATGCTTCAACTTGATTTTCTTTATTCCTGTATTAGTTGTCACCTCTTGAACCCTTACCATGATACTAAATTACTTTCCGACTTAAATTCGAGATCCAACCATGACTCAATTCTTTCGACCCGACATGTGATGGTGTTCTTCTTGTTTCTTTAAATGCTTAACGTTGTACCTTATCTTGATTGCTTGACCAGCTTAGTTAAGGATCTTGGACTATATTTTTCTTCTTCATCATTACCTCCTTTACTTATATTTTGACTACCTTATGCTGCTAATTTAGCCTTAGTTTTGCAAGCTTATCTCTTTTTTCGAGCTTGATCATGACATATTTTATTGGATCGACCCACTAACATATTGTCTAATCAGAACCGGTGTATGGTGGTCTGATAAACCTAGTGCACTTTGGTTCGCTTTCATATATTACTCTACATGGAAGAGACTCTAGGGCATATGTCTCATCCACGACAGTTTGGCAATTCTCTTTGAATTATTTTCGTCGTCTATGAACCACGTATTGTACTCAATAACATCGTCTTGAACTCTTTTTGCTTTTGTCTTTCACTTATGTCAGAAAGACAAGACATTGTACTTAATAGGTCAACCCAGGGTATCACGTTTAGCTACCTTATCCAAAGAAGGATATTGACTTATTTATATATTCTTGCAGTATTCTTTAGGATTTCAATAGTTTTGAATTCTAAACCCTTGATCGCGACCAGTTGACTTGGTCATTCCCTTATCATCCAATGTCTGGAACCTTATTCAATTGAATTAATTCAAATGTGACATGGATCTCCAAATCTTGGATAATAGTGTCCAGACTTCAATGACCTCGTTCTCCATCTTGCCAAACCTCGATTCATCCTGTAATTGATCAACTTAGATCATATCGAGATTAAAATTCTTATATATATATATATATATATATATAGTGTGCTTGGATTTCAGTGTTATTGACAGTTGTGCTTTAAACTTTCGATTTTGATCATCTTTAGAATAGTAATACTTTATGGTTAATTTCAGTTGTTTTTTTTATCACCAGTATTTGTGTAGGACGACAGACTACCTTACAGCCCGATGATTTATTATTTTTTCTTTATCTTTTCCATAATGGCACCCATGACCAGAGTTTGTCCCCAGTGCACAGCTGCAATTTCGGATGAGACCGAGATTGTACTTTTTCCTTCTATTGCTCAGGAGGTGTTAGTAGCCTCATCGGAGAATTTACCTCCATCTCCTATCCTTTAGGAGAGGACTACAGTTCAGCCGGAGATTGAAGGCCTTCCTTTGCCTCCCAGAGTGGTACTCCATGCCATTTCTGATGGAGCTCATATTTACAGACTTCTTCATGATGTGCAGGAGGTGCAGAGACTTCAGACCGAGCTTATGAGAGAGCAGAGTCTCAGTTTTCAACTGTTATGGGATTACATGCATTCGAGAGAGGAGCCTAGTCCCAAGAGAGCGAGGAGCAGTTTTTACCCAGAGCCTCAGGACTACCCAGGCTTTCAGCCTAGATTAGTCTATCCAGTTCAGATTCCTGTCCAGCAGAGACCAGTTGGGTGGGTACCTACCTGTACTTTCTGTAGGAAGCTTGGGCACGTATGGAAGGACTGTAGGAAGAGACTAGGATTGTGCCTATTCTGTGGGTCAGCTGCACACAAGATACGAGACTGTCCTACTACACTTGCCCCTAGTCGAGGCCTACCTCCAGGAGAGAGTTCCAGCTACCAGACCTAGTAGAGGTGAGTTCTTGGCCCATACATTATCCTATCTTGATGATTACTGTACCCTAACATAATGTTTGTATGCTTGATACCTTATGACTACTTTTGATCTAATATGACTTTAGTAGCTAGACGAGACTCCAGACTGATTACCTGCTATAACCCTGTGTGTTTTCTTTTCAACTGCATGATTTAGATAAGTTTACTTAAGACCATGATTGTTGGGGATTTGACCTAGAAGGGTGGGATCATTTTAATTTCGAGGACAAAATTATTTTAAGGAGGGTAGACTTGTAGCACCCACTTTTAAGGGTATTTAAGTCATTTTAGTCATTTTGTGATTTTCTAGATATTTTTAGCTTGTGTTTGTTTTAGCATTTGGGTTAACCATAGAAAATCCACATTAGAGACTAACCATGACATATGATGATTATCTAGCTAATTAGAATTTATTTTAGGCTTTGGTTCAACCTAGAAGGTCATTTGACTATTTTTAGGCTATTTAATTAATTGGCCTTTTTAGCCTTTTTGTTAATGGGCTTAAACTTAACTTAGATAGAGAAGAGGGGCCCATGAACTAACCCTAACCCTAGAGGGACTTGTATGGCCGGCCAAAACAGGAAACCTCCCTTTCTATATAAGCATTGCATTAGTATGGACACCCCTTTACAAAACCCTAGTTTTCAGCTCTCCAAAACCCTAACTTTCTCATCCTACCTCCGTTTCACCTCAAACGAAGTGCGTTGTGATCATGGGAAGGAGGAGAATTTGCTGGAGCATTGCTAGCAAGGAGTTGGAGGCGTATGCTCGGTGGAAACTGGTCGTCTCATCGATCGAGGAGTCAGTTCTTTGATACTTCAACTCTCAATAGGTAAACACCCAAACACTATAGTTTCTCCTGATTTTTCTTCATGGTAGCATGCATATAGGTACCCTAGACCCACCCATGAAGTTTGGTTAAGTTTCGTGTCTGTTTGATAGGCGTGTCGGACACGTTTCGGTTTAGGGTTTAATGTGTTCGATGAATTGTCGCTTAGATTTCAATACTGTTATTATTGCAAACTAATTTCACGATTTTATAGCCCTATATTTACGGATTCCTAAACCCTAGTTTTATGCATGAGTCGACACGTATTCGTGTCCAAAACTGGACACGCACGCCCAGCACGAGGATCGCGCGCGTGTCCTGCTGCTGCCGTGTCCGTTCTCGCTGGACACGACGACTCGACGCACGAAAATTGGTGAGTGGGTAAGGGCCATGACTGACATGGTGCTCATAAAATTTGGTTGGTTTTGTAGAGAATCAAGGAAGAAATCGACGTGGCATCGATTTTGGCCTGTCGCGCGCGCGCTAGATTGCGGCGTCCGATACGCACGTCGTGCGACTCGGACACGTGTCGTGCGGCCAGTACAGACATGTGAGCGTGTAGCCCTATAGGTGGGCTACGTGTACGAATGACCACGTGTCCTAATTCGTTCTGTGTCAAGCCCTAGGACGAGTGACACGCGTGCACGATGTTGGGGTCTTTGGGTTCGACAGTCTAGGTTCTGTTATTTGGACACATCGTGTCTTGTTATTTGGACACGACCTGGGTAGCACCTACACACACGCAGGAATCAGTACCAACCCTTAGTTTCTATTATCTTTAGATTTTCGAGAGTGTTTAGGTCATGTTAGGTTTAGTGTTTTGATGTATCGGGTAAGTTCAGTTTCCTTTACTGTTTAGTAATTTTTGTTCTGTCCAGTTTTTGATTTCATGTAATTTCTGTGTAAAACCCAACCCACATATCCTATTTGACCACATCTAGGTAATACCAATTAGTTTGCAACATCGAGAGGGTTGAGTTCGAGTTTTGGGTCGAGTATCGGGTAAATTTCAGTCTTCTTCACTGATTTATATTGTTGTTTGGATCCAGTTCAGATTTCATGTTAAATCCTGTACAAAACCAAACATACAAATCCTATTTGACCCTACCTATGAGATGCTAGTTAGTTTGCATCATGGGAAGGCTGTGTTCGAGTTTTAGGTATTAGACAATAGGTATTCCTAGGTATTAAAATAGGATATCAAAGAGATAGGTAAATGTTCAATAACAGATATTAGATGGATGGGTTGATCTTGATGGATTTGATTTCAATTAATGCTGAGTTCAGTTAGTTGGTTGTTAGCTGAATTGTTAATGCCAAGTTTAGTTTAGTTAGTTGGGATAGTTGATAGTTAAATGGTCGGTTGATAGTTAAAGTAGAGATTTGGTTTTAGATGTATACATGTATTGTGTATCAACATAGGGTATCATGCCTATAATTGATTTTTTTGGACTGATTTAGGATTGATTTCAGTTCAATGCTAAAAGAACAGTTACTAGTTGGTTGTTAGTTAGGACTTGGTTGATACCAAGTCTAGTTAATGGTTAGTTAAGAATAGGTAAATGCCTAGTTAAGTTTAATTGATTAGTTTAGAATTAGTTGTGGTAGCTAAAGTAGAATCTAATTTTGAGTGTATTAATAGTTGGTAGGATTTTGGTATTAGGATGTACTTTGGTAATTGATATGTAGGACATGTATCTTGATAATTGGTATTGATACTCTAAGATAGCAATTTCACCTTTAGCTTGAAAAACCTAAGATACCACCAACACAATACCCAAAAATCAACTCTAGGACTGGTAGTGACCTAAGAATTGACTTGTAGACTAGTTGACCAAACTTTGACCTAGTTTGACTAGTCTGGTCGACCAAAGTTGACCCAAGGTTGACTTTGACCTAGGTCGACCCGAATCATGTAGAATTTGCATTAAAGGTATTCTTTATGATATTTTAGATTGTATTATGACATGTGGTTGTTTTAAATAGGATCTTAATACTCCTGTCCAGTCACTTTTCATCATCAGCAGTACGGATTGCCAGGCGAGTACATTCTCTGATCTTTTCATGCTTCTTTGGATATGTACTCTTGTTATAGATTAGTATACTTGATGCTGACACGACGTTCACACGGATCAGTACCCTCTGGATCTTTTCATGTGATGTTATTCCCTCGGATACATCGAGTATGTCATGTTCATGTACTTTATCATGGTCATCATGTACTCCATGTATTCACATTTATCCATGTGAACTCATATGTTATTCATGTGCACTCATGACCATTTGAGCTCCATGTATACAGTAGTTGTTATCCATGTGCAATAACATAACATGCTTTGATCCTTGTGTATTGGTTGGGGGCAGGGAGAGTGTAGTTGGTTATGTGATCATTATCCACAGTAGTTATCCATGTGCATTCCATAGCTGTATCCATGTGCAACCCAAGCTGTTTACATAACCAATTCATGCTCTGATTCACGTAGAAGGTTATATTCTTTATTTATCATATTATATCTCAGCTTATATTTTCTCTCTTGTTGATTTCTCTTTACAGCGATTCATGTATAGTTTTCTATAGCTTGCTGTATATGTCCATTCCTGACATGAACTGTTGTGAGAGATATGTGCTCGTTCCGTTCTGACTGGGCATGTTAAAATTTTTACAGGTGATGATGAGGAGTACTGTCCTACTTATTATGGCATTAGCTTAGATGACACTGGCGACGTGGACCCACAGGAGGATCCCACAGTCGCTGAGGACTTGCCCATAGTCTAGCTGAGACTTAGTACTTTATTTTGTATTTTCTATTTGAGACTTTTATGAGTTGTACTTGAGATTATTTCTGGTGGTTTACACCTAGACTTTTATTGTGACTTTCTTGAGATTCTTCTTCTATTCCATCTTAGTATTGTGATTGAGTTACGTATTATTTTACTCTCTATTCATAGTTCATTTAGATTGTGTTAGATATGGTGACTCAGGACAGCGTTCTACCGCTGATACTGTGGCGTAGGCTGGGCGTTCGTTACTTCTCGTGCCCTTACACTGGGTGCGGGTCGTGACAAAAACTTTAGAAGCCTCTGATAGTCTATGAGTAGACACATAATGAACAATCAGATATTTGGTTTTCTTTATTGGTTCCGATGAAAATCTCTCCGATGGCACTCCACGATTACTCCGCGGTGGTAGCTGATATCTGTCATCATCAATAGACTCGAGAGTACTGTTAGTATCAATCATAAAATTTTTACTTACCTTAGAAATATCAGCATGGGGGGATACTATTGGTGACGAGAGAGAGGGTCCTTCAGCAACATCTAATATTAGTATCATTATTCTGGTCTTGATCCACAAACTGAATATGTTCATTAACAGACACTACTGAAATGTTCTTCCTGAGGATATCAGGATCCACATGCAACTTCTCAATACTATCAGTACTATATAATTCTTCCACCACCATATCATCTGGAAACAGATTGTTCCAATTCACTTCTTCAACATTATTACACTCCCCCGGTAGATGTGAATCAAATGTGGATGGAGCATAAAACATCTCTTGTTCAGAAAAGGTAACATCCATGGAAACATAAAATTTATGGGTAGTAGGGTTGTAACAACGGTATCCTTTCTGAAACATGTGATAACCCACAAAGACACACTTTAAGGCACAAGGGTCAAGGTTATAACGAAAATGTTTTTGTAAGTTCACAAATGCTACACATCCAAATATACAAGGAGGAAATAGTAAGATGAGAGGGAATAGACACATACATTGCAAGTTTATCTCATGATGTTTGGAATCTCAAAACGCTAGTAGGCACACGATTGAGGAGGTATACTGCAGTAGTAATGGCTTCTTCCCACCAATATGGCTTTATTTTTGCACCAATCAAACTGGCACGAGTGAACTCAAGTATTTGTCTATTTTTTCTCTCTATCATACTATTTTGTTGTGGAGTAGAAGGGCAAGTAGTCTTATAAATAATTCTATGCTCCTTAAAATAATCCTGCAACCCTTTGTTAACAAACTCTCCACCATTATCAGAACGAAGGAGACTTGTAAGGTAGCAAAAAACTGTGTCTTTATTATTTTGTGAAAATTATGAAAACATTCAATAACTTCACTTTTATGTTTCATTAGATAAAACCAAGTCATACGGGTACTTCATCGATGAATAAAACAAACCAACAAAATCCTGACGTAGTTGTAATAGGAGATGGACCCCAAATATCAGAATGCACAAGTGAAAAAGGAAAAAATCTTTTGCTGGAACTATCTGGATAAGAGATACGATGACTTTTTGCCAAAATTCAAGTTTCATATTGAAAATCTGAAGGTTTATGAGTTGAAAATAAATCAGGAAACAAATGCTTCAAATAGCCAAAAGAGACATGACCCAACCGTTGACGCCATAACCTAATTTGATCCTTTCCAACACAAGACGATTTTGCATATAGAGAACACCCTGCACAGACATCATCAACATAGTATAACCCCTCTCTCTTAGTACCACGCCCAATTATCTCCGTGCTGCTGATATTCTGAAGAAGACATAAATTTGGATAAATTAATAATAAACAATTTAATTGGGCAGTTACTTGAGGTGCCGATAATAAATTATTGGAGAGAGTAGAAATCAACAAGTGTGTTCCAGTGATAAAGATGGAGTCAAATCGACTCTTCCTACTCCAGTTATGGGATATGAGACTCCATTAGCATTAGCAATTGATGAACATTCGGGCAAGCAGTGATCATGTAAAATAGATGCATCAAAAGTCATATGATTTGTGGCACCGAAATCAAGAATCCAACCGTGATCCTTTTTCGAATTAGTAGTAACTAACACTTTACCTGACTATTGTAGAAGAGTAGAATCTACCACAAAATGAGAGTTTTGCACCGGCTCTACCACCGAAACAGAAGATGGCATCGAAGTACATAAAGCTGCTTTGCTTTTGCTTCTTGCCTTCAATTGTTCTTTATGATCATGCCACCATTCTAGATACCTATTTTTCTTGAAACATGATTCCTCAAGGTGTTTGTCACTTCTGCAATGAGAACATCGTCCACCAACTGGCTTTGAAGAATTATGTTGAGTAAAGGAGGATGGAGCGAATTTCTTAGCCGCCATAGCAACTTGAGATACGTCTCCAAGATTCAGCATAGTATTTCGACGTTGCTCTTCACGTCGTATGGTTGAAAAAACAACTTCAATACCAGGAAGTGGATCAGTACGAAGGACTTCGCCTCTGATGGAATCATAAATATCATCTAGACCTGCAAGGAACAAATAAACCCCCTCTTCTTCGATTTCGGCCATACGTACCTTGCTTGCGTAAAAGTGATAGGTTTACGATGATCAAGTTCCTGCCAAATGACTTTCAGATCTAAAAAGTATGTCGATACTGGCCTCCTTGCCTGCTTTGTTGCCATAGCTTTACGAGATAAATCGTAAATAATTGATTTATCGAAACCTCCATAGAAAGTGCGAGAAATGGCATCCCACACATCTTTTTTAGTAGGTAAACGAATAACTCACCTCAGTTTCCATAGAATTGAGTAGCCATCCTTTCACAATAGCATCTTCCATAACCTATTCGTCGTAAGTTGTAGCATCTACATCAGGTTGTGGAGTAGTACCGGTAGATATCCCTTCTTGCCTCTGCTAACGACGAACATAGTCACAACTTACGACCAGACAGAAAAATTGGAGCCTTTCAACTTGACTGCAGTAGGGATTGAGATTGGTTCCGGTACGAACATCATGTTCATCGTCGGTGGAATAACAAGAGCATCAGAAGGATTTACCATTGTATGATACACGAAACAATAGGTCTCATAGTAATAAGCAAACAATCAGCTTGCTTAGAAGAGTAGTAGGCTCTTAGGGTTTTGTAACTGCTTTGATACCAAATTAAATTAGGAGCAGAAAAGAAGTATTGAAGAATATTGTATATCTTTATTGCGCTCCATCTGTAACGCCCCAGTCCCAAAATACGTAGGACTAAGCACATAGACATGCCAGCTGTATACATACGAAGTATATAGGCCTTGTATGTATACATAAACTGTAAAATGCAGTAAACCACAACTAACTAATCTCATCCACAAAATAAGGGAATAAAAGATATCATAAAATAAATTATTTTGGTACAATATGTTGGGTGGAGACATATCTACTACCAACCCAAAAACAAAAGGGAAGAAATACATGATATATAAAAGAGCTAAGTGGAAGTAGCAAGGAGGGACCAAGTCACGTCATCTTCGAATAAATGGAGAAGACCACGATCCCGGCTAGGATACCTGTGGAAGGTATGAACACACACCTGGGGAATAACCAGGTCCTCAGAGGGACGTAGCAA
Organism: Iris pallida; assembly: GCA_029216955.1. Lineage (NCBI taxonomy): Eukaryota > Viridiplantae > Streptophyta > Magnoliopsida > Asparagales > Iridaceae > Iris > Iris pallida. Next base: position 10,910,687 of record JANAVB010015000.1, read on the forward strand.
GATACAGGAAGAACATGCTAATATGAACTGTCAAAATAATAATAATATGTAAGACTCTCCTAGACACCAATATGCAAAAGTGAATGCTAACCATCTATTGTGAAATTTAGATGACAACTTTCATCCGCATGGGTAGAATTTTAGGCTATAAGCACGTAACTGACATCCAGTCATACGTATCCGTCCATAACGTCCAAAACGTCAGAGGGCATCTGCAAATATAAATCGCTACAGTTCCATCCGGAGACTGTGGTTTACCTGTTTGGATTTCCATACGCACTGGCGACTGTCTCTTCCAATATTTTTGTTCAAGTCATGTCCATAACCTGTCCAGTTTTGTAACTGCTTGGGTCTCTAACACCCTAGTCATAGCAGTTACGATCATCTACCGTCACACGACTTTAGAGATGGCCAGTCCATAAGTCGTGCCCCTAGCAAAATGTCTCAAACCGTGTAGTGTGAGTGTCATGGCCCAAAGAAATATATGGATATACCCCAACAAGAAGGTAGTCCGCTAAAAATAAGTTAACATCCATAAAATAAAGTAATGACTAATAAAGTTGCTTGCACCCAAGTATGGCTTGGACGCGCAGTTTATAACAAAGGAAACTAATAATATGAAATAAAGTAAATAATGCTGAAAATAAATAATATGACAGTAAATTAGCAAGGTATACTTGCCTGTTGTGATGCCTAGTGAGCTGCCTGGTGTGGTACAATAAAGGTGGCACAATATCTACTTTGGTGTTACAACTACGCAAAGTGACCTCTGATGATGTCACGGACGGTTCCATCGGGTCCAGGGCGGTGAAATTAGTTAGGGACGATATAAAGAAGCCTAGAATTGGCGAGAGAATAGGTTTAGTCATGGGCTAGAGGAAAAATCGAAAAAAGTGGAGAATAATATATATGGTTTTATAAAACTTTTCTTAATACTTGAATATAGTTTTATTTAGTAAAATAATCAAATTAATTACTTAAAAATCCAAAAATCTTTTTAGGAAAAAAACTCTAAGTTTTGACAAAATAATATTTCTAAGTAGGAAAACTATATTTTTAATAATAAAATACTTTTAGATAATTATTTGAAAATACTTAGAAATTTATTCTATAATTTGGAACCTATATTTTTCTTATTCAAAAAATATTTTAGATAAGTACATAAAATCTAAAAATTAAAAACAAAATTTTGTCAAATATATATTTGATAAATATATATATATATATATATATATATATATATATATATATATATATATATATATATATATATATATATATATATATATATATAAAACTAAAGAAAATATTTTGGGCTAAAATCCAAATTTTAAAATTACCTAGATAGCTCTAACCCCTATACTAGGCATATAATTTGAAACATAATAATATATAAAAAATTTAAAATAATAAATTAAATAAGTAAACTAATAGCAATAATACTACTAATCATAAACCAAATATTGTAAATACTGATAACTATAAAAAACTGTTTGACAGTACGGTTAGTTTATGACCATAAGGTTGCTGTAACCCTACAAGTAATAATAATAATAATAATAATAATAATAATAATAATAATAATAATAATAATAATAATAATAATAATAATAATAATAATAATAGAACAACAACGACCTAGAAGACAACACAAAAAATAAAAAAAAGATTAAATAAATAAATAATAACTAATTAACTAAGTAAAATATAAAAACCAACTTTGCAGCTGCTGCTGCAATCATGTTTAATAGAAAAGGGGGAAAGAGGATTGAAAGGGAAAAAGAGAAAGGGGGAGCAGGCGTTCGAGAGGGGGTCGGCCTCGGCGTGCAGCGCCGACGGGTGAGGCGGACACGCACAGAGGAAGGCGGCTCACTGCAACACGCATGGAAGGGCATAGGGAGAGACTTGCCGGGGCACACACGTATGTGGCGGCGCGAGAAGATGAGGAGGCGGCGCACGCGTGGTTCGCCGGAGAAGGGAGATCGAGGCAAGGTCGACGCGTGCGACGGGGTCGAAACGGCCAGCGGCGCTGGTGCTCGGCCGCTACAGAGGAAGTGGAGGCTCTGGCGGAGGTATGTGACGGTGGTCGAGGCCGTGGCAGCGGAGACGTCACGATGGCAGATCGGAGGTGAGTCTAGGGTTAGGGTTTTCATTTTGGGGGTCTTGGGCTGTCGGTGGTAGCTCTTGACCAGGGTGGCCGGAAGGAGAGGCTGGGCTTTGACGTGTTGGCCAGTGAACAGGGGTGGCGGGCTTGGCCAGGTTGCGGGTTTTGGTGGTCGTGGTGCTGGGTTGTTGATGGCCGGGAGTGGCGGCACGGCCAGAGGGATTTGGCCGGTCGGCGAGGGGTTGACGAGGTCTTTGGTGGTGATAACGATGGTGGTGGTGGTGGTAGGGTTGCCGGTGGTGGCTACGGCGATGACGGTGATGGTGGTTCTGGGATCTAGCAGCCAGGAGAGGGACTGATGGTCGGGATGGAGGTTCGATGGTGCGGTGGCTGCCGGAGGTGATGTAGTGGTGGCTGCCATGGTTGTCGTCGGGGCGGATGTCAACGGCTGGGTGAGGGCTGCTTAGGTTAGGGCTAGGATTACTCTTTTTTGGGATGTACGTGTCGGGGTTGTCCGACACAGGAAAGGGTGTGATTCGTGTTCGGTGTGTCGGACACGAATAGTCGGAGAATTTGTAATGGCAGTAGATATAGTGGAAGGACACCCGGGGTCGGACCCGAGGCCGTCACGGCTGACACGAAAGGAATTGGACACAGACACGATGCACGCACCTCGGTGGAGAAATTTATGGAATAAATTTTGGTGGATGAAAAGCTTATGGAGGCTCCCCTATATATAGGGTGGAGAGATTCTAGTTTGATAAGGAATATGAATCATTTAAAACACCCTTTGATAATTTACTATTAATTTAAATCAATTTAAAACCAATCCAAATCTGTATCTAGATATATATCATATCTAAAATACATTCAATAAATCTAATCTTAATTTAGATTATCCTAACCAATTAAACATTAAATAAAATTTTCAAAATAATAATAAATAATAATAATCATTAATTTTGAAAATCATAATAAAATTTTAAATATTAATAGGAAAAACTTGGAACCACCCTTTGTATAAAATTAATTATAATTTCAAAATTTATGATCAATACTTCCAAAATAACTTTTTAGGAAAATTAAGATGAATAATAAATAAATTTTAAAAATTTAAATCATGTACACAAATCAAATTTCATGTACTTCGCATTCAACTAGTACAAATTATCTAGGTATATATTATTTTTGAAATCGGTATAATTAAATAAAATTTCCACTAGCGTGACGAAATTTTCTATTTCAAAATAAAATATTTACTATACTAATATTGAAATGAACTATATGTTTTCTATATTAATAAAATCCATAAGTAAAACGTTTTCAAAATATGTACCTCGCACATATTCGCACTCGACGAGCAAATATAAAAAAAACGCAAATTCGCGAGCGGCATTCAAATTTGAAAACAAAATTAGTACCAAATAAATAGATAAATTTTTTGAAATCATAGTAAAAATTTAGGGGGTTTATATCCTACCCAACTTACAAGAATTTCGTCCTCAAAATTAACAATAATTAGAGGGTTTGAGAAGGCAGATTGATAAGAAAATATGATCAAGTCTTTGGGCGAGGCAAAGTAATAACGTTCAACGCAACATGCTTTAGAAAGTCGTGATTTCAATAACGGCAAAAATAATCATGAATATAGCTAATTTATGCAAGAAAGAAAATGATTAAGGGTAAGTTTAACCATGATAACATGCAGTAAGGAATAGTGTTGTATCAAGAGAAAAATAGGTTAGGGATCTTGAAGATATGGCATTTGAGAGTAGGTTGAGGACAGAAACAATTAGAATCACTCCTAAATTTGAGTGATTAGAAGTTCACGATAGAAGGTCGAGGAAGGGACGAGTAGTTAAGACGAAGATATAGTCATATTGAGGATTGATGGTTATAAGAGATAGGATAGCTAGAGGAAAAATTTAAGTACAAGCACATTCGTCCTTCTAAAATAGGTGAAGGGTGAAAGCAACATAGGGTTCGAAGAAGATGTTTATCGAATATGAATACGAATACGTGGTTCAAAGGGGACATGAATAATTCAAAAGAGAATTGCCAAGGCAGTCGTGGATGAGACTTTAGAGGTCAAGTTTAACTATGTCTCAATCCACGTAGAACAATATATAAAAAGTGAACCAAAGTGCACACGGTTGATCAGACCACCATGCACTGGTTCTGATTAGACAATATGTTAGTGAGCGCGCTCAATAGCATATGTCATGAACAAGCTCGTCAAATGGATAAGCTTGCAAAACTAGATTATAGTAGCAACATTAGTCAAGATGGTAAAAAAATGTAGGCACGAGAGATTAAGATTGAAGTAAAGTAGAATTTAGTCAAATTCTTTAAAATCTAAGTCATGTCCTATGTTGATACCTATACAGTTGTCCTACCGTCTACTTGTCTAAGACTTGGCCAAGGTCATAATGAAGGTTAGGTCGTAAGGCATTCTACCCAACTTATAAGAGTTAAACTAGTAGGATGATGGGACAATAGGTCATGTCCACCTAGTATGGGTTACCTTTTTAATCTCTATCAAGCACGAAAAAAGGGCACGAATCATGGTAGAAGGGATCAAGCAAGATGCAACTCGAGGAGTCAAGCGAGAAGGCGGTCAAGTATGTGGATGAGATCCTAGACTCTAATCCTATACGCAGGCTTGCTTGGTACGGTAAAGTAACCAAATAATTTATCTCGACCTGCATGGGCCACCACAAAAACATGTAACGCCCCAGTCCCAAAATACGTAGGACTAAGCACGTAGACATGCCAGATGTATACATACGAAGTATATGGGCCTTGTATGTATACATAAGCTGTAAAATGCAGTAAACCACAACTAACTAATCTCATCCACAAAATAAGAGAATAAAAGATAACATAAAATGAATTGTTTTGGTACAATATGTTGGGTGGAGACACATCCACTACCAACCCAAAAATAAAAGGGAAGAAATACATGATATATAAAAGAACTAAGTGGAAATAGCAAGGAGGGACCAAGTCACGTCATCTTCGAATAAATGGAGAAGACCACGATCCTGGCTAGGATACCTGCGAAAGACATGAACACACACCTGGGGAATAACCAGGTACTCAGAGGGACGTAGCAAGATACAGGAAGAACATGCTAATATGAACTGTCAAAATAATAATAATATGCAAGACTCTCCTAGACACCAATATGCAAAAGGGAATGCTAACCATCTATTGTGCAATTTAGAGGACAACTTTCATGCGCATGCGTAGGATTTTAGGCTATAAGTACGCAACTGGTATCCAGTCATACGTATCTGTCCGTAACATCCAAAACGTCAGAGGACATCTGCAAATATAAATCGCCACAGTTCCATATAGAATGTGGTTTACCTGTTTGGATTCCCATACGCACTAACGACTGTCCTCCCCCAATATTTCCCATACTGTTCAAGTTATGTCCATAACCTGTCCAGTTTTGTAACTGTTTGAGTCTCTAAAACCCTAGTCATAGCAGTTACGATCATCTACCGTCATACGACTTTAGAGATGGCCAGTCCATAAGTCGTGCCCCTAGCAAAATGTCTTAAATCGTGTAGTGTGAGTGTCATGGCCCAAGGAGATATAAGGATATCCCCCGACAAGAAGGTAGTTCGCTAAAACTAAGTTAACATGCATAAAATAAAGTAACGACTAATAAAGTCGCTTGCACCCAAGTATGGCTTGGACGCGCAGTTTATAACAAAGGAAACTAACAATATAAAATAAAGTAAATAATGCTGAAAATAAATAATATGACAGTAAATTAGCAAGGTATACTTTCCTATTGTGACGCCTGGTGAGCTGCCTGGTGTGGTACAATAAAGGTAGCACAATATCGACTTAGGTGTTACAACTACGCAAAGTGACCTCTGATGACGGCACGGACGGTTCCATCGGGTCCAGGGCGGTCAAATTAGTTAGGGACGATATAAAGAAGTCTAGAATTGGCGAGAGAATAGGTTTAGTCATGGGCTAGAGAAAAAATCGAAAGAAGTGGAGAATAATATTTATTTTTTTATAAAACTTTTCCTAATACTTGAATATAGTTTTATTTAGTAAAATAATCAAATTAATTACTTAAAAATCCAAAAATCTTTTTAGGAAAAAAAACTCTAACTTTTGACAAAATAATATTTCTAAGTAGGAAAACTATATTTTTAATAATAAAATACTTTTAGATAATTATTTGAAAATACTTAGAAATTTATTCTATAATTTGGAACCTATATTTTTCTTATTCAAAAAATATTTTCGATAAGTACATAAAATCTAAAAATTTAAAACAAAATTTTGTCAAAAATATTTGAGATATATATATATATATATATATATATATATATATATATATATATATATATATATATATATAAAACTAAAGAAAATATTTTAGGCTAAAATCCAAAATTTAAAATTACCTAGATTGCTCTAACCCCTAAACTAGGCATATAATTTGAAACATAATAATATATAAAATTTTCAAAATAATAACTTAAATAAGTAAACTAATAGCAATAATACTACTAATCATAAACCAAATATTGTAAATACTGATAACTATAAAAAACTGTTTGACAGTACGGTTAGTTTATGACCATAAGGTTACTGCAACCCTACAAGTAAAAGTAATAATAATAATAATAATAATAATAATAATAATAACAATAATAATAATAATAATAATAATAATAATAGAACAATAAAGACCTAGAAGACAACACAAAAATAAAAAGAAAGATTAAATAAATAAATAATAACTAATTAACTAAACAAATAAAATATAAAAAAAACTAACTTTGCAGCTGCTGCTGCAATCATGTTTAATAGAAAAGGGGGAGAGAGGATTGAAAGGGAAAAAGAGAAAGGGGGAGCGGGCGTTCGAGAGGGGGTCGGCCTCGGCGTGCGACGCCGACGGGGGAGGCGGATACGCGTAGAGGGAGGCGACTCACTGCAGCATGCGCGGAAGGGCAGAGGGAGAGACTTGCCGGGGCACGCGCTTACGCGACGACACGAGAAGATGAGGAGGCGGCGCACGCGTGGTTCGCCAGAGAAGGAAGATCGAGGCAAGGTCGGCACGTGCGATGGGGTCGAAGCGGCCAGCGGCGCTGGTGCTCGGCCGTTGCGGAGGAAGTGGAGGCTCTGACGGAGGTATGTGACGGTGGTCGAGGCCGTGGCGACGGAGACATCACGGTGGCGGATCAGAGGTGAGTCTAGGGTTAGGGTTTTAATTTTGGGGGTCTTGGGCTGTCAATGGTGGCGCTCGGCCAGGGTGTCCGAAAGGAGAGGCTGAGCTTCGACGTGTTGGCCGGTGAACAGGGGTGGCGGGCTTGGCAGGGCTGCCGATTTTGGTGGTCGTAGTGCTAGGTTGTGGATGGCCGGGAGTGGCAGCACGGCCAGAGGGATTTGGCCGATTGGCGAGGGGTTTGACGAGGTATTTAGTTGTGATGACGATGGTGGTGGTGGTGGTAGGGTTGCCGGTGGTGGCTATGGCGATGACGGTGATGGTGGTTCTGGGATCTGGCAGCCGGAAGAGGGACTGATGGTCGGGGTGGAGGTTCGATGGTGCGGTGGCTGTCGGAGGTGATGCAGTGGTGGCTGTCCTGGTTGTCGTCGGGGCGGATGTCAACGGCTGGGCGAGGCCTGCTTTGGTTGGGGCTAGGATTATTCTTTTTTGGGATGTACGTGTCGGGGTTGTCCGACACAGGGAAGGGTGTGATTCGTGTCCGGTGTTTCGGACACGATTAGGCGGAGAATTTGTAATGGCAAGTAGATATAGTGGAAGGACACCCGGGGTCGGACCCGAGGCCGTCACGGCTGACACGGAAGGAATTGGACACATACCCGATGCACGCACCTCGGTGGAGAAATTTATGGAATAAATTTTGGTGGATAAAAAGCTTATGGAGGCTCCCCTATATATAGGGTGGAGAGATTCCAGTTTGATAAGGAATATGAATCATTTAAAACTCCCTTTGATAATTCACTATTAATTTAAATCAATTTGAAACCAATCCAAATCTTTATCTATATATCATATCTAAAATACATTCAATAAATCTAATCTTAATTTAGATTATCCTAACCAATTAAACATTAAGTAAATTTTTTAAAATAATAATAAATAATAATAATCATTAATTTTGAAAATCATAATAATATTTTTAAATATTAATAGAAAATACTTGGAACTACCCTTTGTATAATAATTAATTTCAAAAATTATAATCAATACTTCAAAAATAACTTTTTAGGAAAATTAAGATGAATAATAAAATAAATTTCGAAAATTTAAATCATCTACACAAATCAAATTTCATGTACTTCGCATTCAACTAGTACAAATTATCCAGGTACATATTATTTTTGAAATCGGTATAATTAAATAAAAAATGCCACTAGTGTGACGAAATTTTCGATTTCAAAATAAATATTTACTATACTAATATTGAAATGAACTATATGTTTTCTATATTAATAAAATCGATAAGTAAAACATTTTCAAAATATGTACCTCACACATATTCGTACTCGACGAGCAAATATGAAAAAAAAACGCAAATTCACGTGCGACGTTCAAATTTGAAAACAAAATCAGTAACAAATAAATAGATAAAAATTTTAAAATCATAGTGAAAATTTAAGGGGTTTACATCTTTTCAGACGTTCAATCAGCTTGCTTAGAAGAGCAGTAGGCTCTTAGGGTTTTGCAACTGCTCTGATACCAAATTAAATTAAGAGTAGAAAAGAAGTATTGAAGAATATTGTATATCTTTATTGCGCTCCACCATAGTATGGTTTGTATATAAATTTACAAGGCTGAATATAAAAGATTTATACGAGATTCTATAAAGCTAAAGATAGAAGGTGTATTAATATAATTGATTCTATAGGGCTAAAGATAGAATGTGTATTAATACAATTAATACACAAGGAGGCTAAAGATAGAAGGCTTGTTAATAAACAAGCTGTATCCATATTAGCTATGATTCAACAATTATGAGTTTTACAATGTGATTCTCATCAAGATTATATCTAGAACCAACATTAGTGACTACTTGCCTGCTGAATGAGCCCTATCACTCCAAACAAGGAAGAATGTGAGAATGAGAGATTCTCATGTTTCCCTAAATAAACACATGCATCCACACACAATCAATCAATACAAAATCAGATTCTTCTATCCATGGAGTAAATCTTCAGAAATACACAGGTCCTACAGGTTACTGTTTGATTCACCAGTGGTCTTGAATATGTAGTCAGGTGATCAAGAAAATGATCCTTGATAACTGTGGGGATTGTAGCTAATTCTTCAAATTTTTGTTTGAACATCATAGAGTTCTTTTCACTCCAATTGCTCCAGCAAATTATGTAGCAAACATCAAAACTCATGCCACATGCCACTTTGAAGTTGGAAGAAGATGATTATTCCATCATAATTACTCGAGAAGTTTATCTTTAGTATGTTAACACAAGAAAGAAAAGATGATAAGGAAGATGTTCAACAAATGAAGCATATAATATCTACTTGCAAATTTCTATTAGATCGAGCTTCCTAGTCAATAATGTACTCTATACAGAAAACAAGCCACAAAGAGGATTATAGCTTCTAATTTCTAGATGGACGACAATAATACAATAAACAACATCAAGAATAGTAACATATAGGCAAAACTTGACAAGATGTATTGGTGAATCGATGTTCAGTTGTTCAATTTGTTCCTTTAAACATGAGATCTGTGTTACTATAAGGTAATATCACATTGCAAAATAAGATCATGTTTTTAAGATTATATTTGTTTCACAAGTTCCACTACACCAAAATGGTAAATTAGGAACACAATACTTTTTTCAATTTAGAACGCTTATTTTTCGTACCTAGGTGCTGGAATGGATAAAAAGCGTTCCAATTCAAAAACGCATTCCTAAAATATTTTATTTTAATTTTTAGAAAAGTTATTTATTTAGGAACACTTTTATATTGTTTTAAAGACATTTCAAATTGAGTACGCACACATGTGCATCTCACATGAGTAGGAAGAAAAGTGTTCCAAGCCAATAAACCCGAATCCCCTCAGTCCTCAGATGAGCAAACCCTTTCTCTTTCGAATGCACAAACCCTACCTCTTCCTTTCACACATACTCTTTTAGCGCCCTCTCTGACAATATATCGACGAGATTTTGCCGGCCATTGCTGTCATCTTTGCCATCGTTGGTTCTCTTGCGATGGAACATCGTGGTTTTAGTGAATGGGCCTTTCTTCCATTTAGTGGACGACAGCAGCGGGACGTTCGTGGCGGTGAGGAGACTCTCCAGGGGCTCGATCGGAGCAATGCCTACCATTCCTCTTCCTGTACTCCCTCTGCTCTGGTGTTTGAATTCTCTATATTTTGCGATTTTGTTCTTTTTTTTCATTTGTACGATTTTATCGATATGAGTGGCTCATGGAGAAGACATCTTTCAAATTTAAACGGCGGAGGAGTGAGTTTGGTTGATGAGAAAAAGGGATTCAACAAGAGTTTCTTCTAAAAAAATTCATAATTATGAAGAGAAAGTAAATATTACAAAATGTACATGTGGAAATGTTGTCGAGGATGCATGCGTGCTAGAAAGATCGGAGATTTTGTATGTGACTAGCGAAAATCGACAACTTTTTCAAAGGAAGTTACTAGGAGTATTAGCTGAAATTTGTAAATAAAGCTCAGTTATGCAACCATAACCTATTAGTATTATTTTTGTCACTCATTATATTTCTTGTCAACATAATTTCCGTTTAGTATTCCTACAGAAGAAAACTTTGTCTCATGCTTAATTGCGGAGTTTTGGTTTAGTGCACTTACCAAAAGGGCTAATCCAAGTCCTACAGATGAGATTCAAGGACCTCTACGTAAGCCTCTCCCACAGTTCCTATATGATGTAGAACTATATTTTAGGCTCCGGTCACCCCTATGGGATCCGCTCTACTCCGATGTAGATCTCATGGATGAACACTATGCCAAATTGTTGTAGAAACCTCTGTACTGTACAACAACAACTTAGGCCCCCATTTGGGACTCCGTTTTAATGCCCCAAAACTGAGGTTTGAGGCCAAAACTCGGTTTTAATTTGGGTGAGCATTGTTTGGGATTTGGTTTTGCTTTGGCCAAATCGAACCACGATGTTCCTCGTTTTGGAAACGGAAGACAAGCTCCATTCACTAAAACGGAAGAAAAGCTCCATTCCTCGTTTTGGAAATGGAAGAAAAGCTTCATTAACTCTTCTCTCATGATTTGGATCCAGGTTTGTTCTTTCTTTTTCTTGTATTTTTTTGGTTCAATTTTTAGATTTGGATCTTAGTTCTCGTCATCTACTATTTATTATTTTTTACTAAATAAAGGACATATAGAGAGAGGGGCTTATAGCCTCCATGGATCCTTGGAAATCATTTAGCCAACCATAAGGATTATATATGATGCTCCCACAATTCCTTATTTCTTTAAAAAAATCTGACACTGGATTGATCAAAGTTTGATACCAGGATGTGTTGTGTGCAATTCTTATGTGGGAGTAGATTACATTATGATCATACCATCATGTGTTGTGTGCAATTCTTTGGCAAGAGCAAATTCTTTTATGAAAGCTCAGTATACTTTAACAAGTAATTTATCTCATGGATGAATTACTTATTAAATTTTGAATGTTACAAAGGCCTGTTAAGGATATATCTTTTAGTTTTGTTTCAAAAACTGAATGATGACCGTTTCCTGCTTCTGCCTCCAACATATATTAAATTCCATTTTCTTAGTTCTTTTATACTAGCAGCATCGTAAGCAACTAAGGACCTAGCAAGCTCGAAAAATACGTATAAGAACTATAATTTAAACCAAATTCAAATGGAGAAAGAAATATAATTCTTTAGAAGAAATTGTTATTATTAAGTAATTTATTGCATACTTTAGATTTGGACTGTAAGAAGTCCTTTCAGGCTAAGGTGTCTCGGTAGAGGTGTTGAACAAGTTACACCTTGCTGCACAACAAATTTTTTGATGTTAAATAACAGGAGATATGAAGGTACAGACATGGGGGGGGGTTCATTAGATAATGAATTCCACAATGATTGGTATGCTATTTTAGTCATAGCTTTTTATTATGAAATTCTAGCCTTGATTTGATTATGCTAAACTTTGTTCTTGATGTTCATAATATGTTTCCACTCCTGTCAGTGATTATGAACATTAGGGAACAATTTCGTGTGATGTCTCTTTTGCACAACCACAAATGTTATGGGCGGAAGATAACCTTCCTCCACGAAGCACATGCCTGGTATACATGATAAAGAAGAGATGAATCATTAATTTTTACAACATTACAGTTACCTTGGAAAACATGACATCATATAAAGGGATCAATAACAACCAAAAGATACAGACACGTAACTTACCTTTCTAATTGCATCAATCTCATATAACAAGACATCATTAAACTGTCCTTCACTGACACCATCCCTATATAAATATATAAAAAAAAGCAAATCGAGAGTATTTACAGAAAGAAAACATTATATTATTTTGCTCACTACAAGAAAATGTAGCATTTATGGCGCACAATTTACGGCATGCAGTCACCGCGTGCCGTAAATGACACTCATTTACGGCATGCAAATCTGTATGCCATAAAAGAGTTATTTTTTGTCTTTATTACGACGTATTTGACATGCACGCCGTGAATGTTAACTTATTTATGGCATGCATTTGGGCGCGCCGTAAATGATTACTTATTTACGGCATGCATGTGTGCGCGCCATAAATGATTACTTATTTACGGCATGCATTTGTGCGCGCCATAAATGATAACTTATTGACGGCACACATTTGCGCACGCTATGAATGATTACTTATTTAGGCATTCAGTTTTGCCCGTAAATGATAACTTATTTACAACAAGCATTTGTGCACATCGTGTATGTTGCAACATTGTTAGCAATCTCCCGAATATAACTCGAATTATATGCAAAATTTCATGTCATTTTGCTCTCCTTGATGTTTTAACATATTAGCTGAATCCTTCCCCAAATGGCAGTTGGTAACCTGACTCTTTTGATGCTCTCCATCATCTTTCCTATTTATGGCATCCCTGCTACAGATTATATAAGCTGAATACTTGTACTACCTATTTGCTCTTCTTCTTCTTCTTAATAACTGTACTACGGAGGTTAGTTAGTATAGATCACAATACAACAGTGCCGCCTTGTACTTTTCTTAATGAATGGAAAATTAACATCTTGGAATTATTTGGTTTTTGTCCCTATTTCTAATTTGGCTATTGACGAAGTAATTTCTGGTTGTACAAAGGTATATTGCAGTCATTTCAAGTGTTTAACATGTAACATTAGTTTGTTTAGTATGAATTCTAGCTTATTTTCTCGATGTCTGGTTACATGACCAGCTCCATCTATACTGAGGAATATTGCAATAGGAAAAAAATATGCAGATTAACCAAGCCTCTTTATTAAACTGACATTTTGCAAAATTGTCTGCTTTTGAATTAGTAAAAATGCCAACTCATAAGTTTAGTATTTTAGATAATTTGATGAATATTTTAGACCCGTTTCGCATAATTTCAAGTGATAAGTTCAGTATTTTCTGTTTTTGAATTAGTAAAACTGACATTTCAAGTGTTCCTTATTTTGCATAATTAATATCTTGATATACTTTTGTAGACATGTTTTGCACATATGACATAATGTTCCACATACCAGATATTTATGTGAAGCTGATCGCATAAGTTACTTTAGTCACAAGTATTTAGGTTTTATCATTGTGGGAATAACATGCTATAGTTTATGTATATTTTTCTTCATTGTTGTGTTTTATATATACATCAAATTGGATATAATGAACTAAAAAACATTTTATTTTTGTGCAGGTTATCAATCAATGAAAAATCTGGGTATTGTGTTTGAAGCTTCTCTGCAACCATTTGAGCTATAGAAGACGATTTATATTTTTTTTCCGCCAAAAGTAGGACAAAGTATGAAACAAGCTCAATTTGTATTGAAATATTGTATTGTTCTTAATTCAATACTACAATAGTTTTGTAGTTCATGTAACAATATGACATGATATACATTGGCATGGCCTTTGTTTGCTATTAATGTATTTTGGCTATTGAATCAGATTAGTTTTTATGATCTCACGTGCATGGGTTTATTTGGATTACTTTTTGTTTAAATAAATAGGTATTGGTACGAAAATAATAATAATAATAATAATAATAATAATAATAATAATAATAATAATAATAATAATTTGATGAAATTTTTTATTAAAAATTATTTACGGCATGCTATATGTCACAAAATGGTAAACATAATTTGTTGGAAATATTTTTTACGGCATCAAAATGTATGTCGTATTTGATCATGCAGGAATAGCTATTACGACATGCAAATGTATGCCGCACTTGACCCTGCACAAATATCTATTACGGCGTCCAAAAGTATGCCGTGAAAGGGCAATTACGGCACACTAAATATGCCGTAAATGATTGTCAAAATTTTGTTAGAAAATTAATTACGGCGTTCATTTGTGATCGTTTACGGCGTGTATATTAACATTTACTGCGCTCTCCACCGCGCCGTAAATAATATGGTCATTTACGGCATGGTCTTTTACGGCACCAATATGTACGCCGTGAAAGATCATTTACGGCACGTTTTGCGTGCCGTAAATGATCATTTTTCTTGTAGTGGCTAAGAAACATATACAAACTTGTAGAATATGATTCGACTTGGTTTTTGATTCGTTTATCTTCAGAAGGCAATTAATAGTTCTCTGTGGAAGAAAGAAAAGTAAACTTAAGACAAATGTTCCTTATTAACACAAGAAATGTCCTTAAGGTACGAAATCATATAGTAAACTGCTGACAAAGTTACCTGACAACCTGTAAAATAAAGGCGTCACATTTCTAATTCTGCTGGGAATGACCTGTTTTGGACATTGATTTGGTGGTTATAAATTTGTGATCAGATTTGATTTATACATTTGTCTAACAAATGTTATTACCATGCCACCTTTTAATGTGCCCACCATGTGTTTTTCCTGGGGCCATTTTTCTACTACTTTAATTCTGGATTAGCAAAATGTTGTTGCTATAGTAAGCAACTGAACTCTTCATTTGAGGGCTTCACGAGAGGGGTAGTCTGCAAAATTTAAGTTTCCTTAAGAACTATGTTGAATGTTGTGTAACAAATCTCTCTACATAATGCTAGAGTAGTGAGGATTGAATAAGCTTTAAGCCAGAGTTTTTCTTGTCATCAGCATTCTTCATTCTAGGAACAATATTCTGGGAAACAACAGAAGGGGAAGCATTTTCAACATTATTTTGACCTGGGTTCAACAGAAGGGGAAGCAACACAAGGTTTGTTTCTCCCAATATCGTTAACATTTTTCCATATATATAAAAGATCAATTGGCCTATTTATTAGAATTTACGGGTTTGACTTGTAATATTTGCATGTCATTTGCTATGTATGCTTGTAAATTGTAAAGTATATAATTTTGTTTTCTCTGGATTTTTTTGTTTTTAGTGCCTTGCAAGGTTAACACATGTACAGTTTAGATGCCGAAAGAAAAGTTAGGTTCTTCCTTTCTCTCTGAAATCATGGTACCACGCTTAGAGAATATCACTGCCATGGACTTAACATTCTATGTACTGCTCGCTACTAGAATTTTCGTTCTTCTTCTCTTTTTTAATGATAATTTGCTGCATTACAATTGTTGCTCATCACAGGAAGCATCATCACATTCAGGATCAGAAGTATATATTTTAGAACCCTATGAATTACTAGGTCCAATCAAATTGTCAAGTCTTGATGTAACGATACTGTCTGTATCTTGTGATCTCTGTATTTTCTGATCTTTGAATCAATCATTACTTGTGGCTGAGTTTCTTCTTGCTTCTTGGTTTCCATTTGGCTTAAAAGACTGATCAAGTACCGCCAGTGATCTTGCTAGGATTTTTTTCTCTCTCTCCTGAGGGCTTGAGTCAAGATCAAATCTACCCAACCTGAAACCCATAAATATATGAAACTAATCAAATGATGTAAATATAACCTTATGATCGTTTAAACTAGAAACTATAACACATAATGAATGAGATCAACTTTACTAGGCAGCAACAACCATACTCATTAAAATCAAAGTTGAAGGAGAACATTTGTCTAGATTCCTACTTTCCTGGGTGGTTTAGTTGACTTATCTTCTCAGCATGTCTTGAAAAGTCCAGATCAGGCATATCCATTTTGAAGAACGATAGTTTTTTTGGTCAAAATCACCACTAATCTCAAAGTCATCGCTGCGGAGAAGGTTGCTCAGTTAGCATCTTTTACCCCAAAAAATGAACAATCTATTAGATAAACAATAAGTTATATACAACATCAACAAAGCCTTCTTGGGGTCAAAAACAAGAATCATCATCTTCCGTTCAGTTCTGTTATAGGCCATCTCGATGCGGGACGAAGACCCAAAAGCAAATTATTAGTATGAAATTAGGGATTTGAGAAGATTTGGGTGTCGAAGCTTTAACTGAAGAGTGAACAACAACTATTATAAATTTATCTCAAAAAATTATAATCGGAATGCAAAATAATACTCGTCACATTTTTAGTCCCTTTTACTAATATGGATATGGAACTTGTTCTCCATTTTGGTTATTTTGGCTAAGGTTGCAGGCTTGTAGTTTTAATGCCAATAGTTTATCTGTTTGCAATTATTCTTTTATTTCTCTAAAATGTTGGTTGTAGTTTATCATTCTTCTAATGATTTTGGCTTTTTTTTGCTATGTTGTCAGTTTATTTGTTTGTAGCATCTACTTCTTCACATGCAAGTATGCAACAAGGAAATAATTATTACTATGAGGCATCTAATGCTTCACATGCAACAAGTCAATTATAGCCTCATTGATGGATAAATTCTTGTGGTAAAATATTTTTTTCCTATTTTTACAAAAACTTTGAAATGTCTACAGGTCGTCACATTTTTGCTTTCTCGGAAATATTGCTCCAGACCTCTAATCATTAAGAAGAACGTCAAGTGCTAGAGAAGGGATTAGTCTCTATGGCTGAAATTATTTCACAGTTCTCAGACATTTTTTTATCATAATAGTTAGTTTAGTAAAGTTGTATTAAACATACAATGTTTATGTAAGACATCTTGGCTTTATTAGTCTATGTAACTTTAACTCAGAATTATTCGACATGTTGTACTTATGTTATGGAAGTTCGTTTACTTTAATTTATATTTTAATAAGTTTTACTTCCATAAAATATCAAGATGAATACACGATGTCTATTTTGTTACAAGCTTCCTTGGTCTACATGCAGGTTTTGTAATTCATAGTATACTTATGTTGTAATATTATTGTTTATATATTATTTCAAGCTGCACGTTTGCAATTTCAAATGATATGAGCAACCAAATAGGAACACATTTATATCGTTCCAAAATTGAAATACTTTCTAGCTATTCTAGTAAATGGTACCAAAAATAATCCGAAACACTTTGTTAGGAACGTTTTGCCGGTGTTCCAAAACTGGAACACTGTTTAGCCGTTCCAGCAAGTGCTTAAAAAATTAATCCAAACACATTTTTAGGCGCGCTTTATCGGTGTTCCAAAATTGGAACGCTTTTAAAGTGTTCCAACAAACATTTTTTGGAACGCTTTATTTTCGTTCCAAGAAATTTGGCAGCCCAAAAATAGGCACATAAAATAGGTGTTCCTGAAATTATTTGGAACATAATTTTGTCGTTCCAAAATGACCATTTTGGTGTAGTTTCAGGTTTAGGTCATATTTTAGAGAAGAGAAAGAACTACCCATACATGTGGATAGATAAGAGAAAGAACCAACTTACTAATGAATTTGAGAGAGAAAATAATATTAGAGAATTATGGCAATCAAAATGAATATATACAATATAACCAATCTAGAATAGGCAACTACCAATCTATAGTAGGTAGTTAATCTTCTACAATAATGTCTCAAGAATAGGTAACTATCAATATAGTAGGTAATTAATTTCCTATAAATCTCCTACATTTAAGCAATACTCCAGCTCAATATCCTATTAATTACAATGTAATAAAATATGAGATATTAATATTTATGGTCAAATATATGTCATATCCCCGTAAGATGGAGCACCGTGAGGTGATTCCAATCTTGTTTGCCAATTATTGGAAGAGAGAGCGGAAAAGAGTACGTGAGCGTATCAGCTAGCTGGTCAGTAGAGAAAACATGGGCAACTCAAAGAGAACCTCATTGAACTTGTTCTTGAATGAAGTGATAGTCAAGAGCAACATGTTTCATGCAAGAATGTGATACCGAATTTGAGCATAGATTTGTTGCTCTAATGTTGTCATAATACATAACCGTTGTTGAGGTATAAAAATATGAAGCTTGGTGAGTAGAGAACAAATCCAACAAATTTTTGCAGTTGTGGTAGCCACAACTCGGTACTCGGCTTCGGTAGAAGATCAGTGAGCTACGTCTTTTGTTTTTTTGAACTCCATGATATTGGATTGTGACAATGTAGATGAGATATGCACTTATTAAGGTGAATCATCTTTGTTCCCACCCAATTGAGATCTGAAAATATCGTAGACACTTACAAAAAAGAGTAGAATCACTGTCTTTTCTTATTAGCGCAAGGCACCACAAATCAAGTACACCTGAGAGATCCTGTACTGAGAATTCCCGAGTACAAAAAGAATTCTGGGAAATAGGATGATGGAGATCGAGCGGCAGTTGCTCCTTTACTCCGTTGACACTCCGATTTACAAAAGTGGGAGAAAACTTAAGAAAATTGCTAACTCTCGGCTCACTTGCAAGAAGGACAGCAATTTAGCTCTAAAATGCTCTATGTTCTGTTCATTTGAAGAGGCATATGTCTTCTATTTATAGTCATTTTGCATTGAAACAACTATTATGCCAGTACAGGTAGAGAATATACTGATCTTCCTGTGGGAGCATAGTATTGATTTGGGCGCATAGGATGTAGGCGCATAAGAACTGAATGATTGTGGGTAGATCGTGTGGTTGATGTGGCTGCATGCTTCGGTGCACCACTGCTTTTGGGGACTGACGTGGCCGTATTCCTCGGCCCATGACTGGTCGTGGATGTCGACCGAGTCGTAGAGTTGTTCTGTCTTGGGCGCATAATACATGAAAACAACTATGCGCCCACCTGTGGAGAAATCATGTGGGCATATAACACTTTGTTACATGTGGGCGTATAGCCTATAAGCCCCCTGAATTTTTAAGATTTATTTTCGAATTTTTTAAATGAATTATTTTCGATAATTTATTTTGATTTAATTAATTTTGATCATTAAATGCTCTTTACCGTGACTTGGATTTCTAGAGCATCAGGGATGCCAGTCTCTGGAAACTTTCTTCTTGAAGTTTGTAGTGGACGAGATTATCTTCAATTTGATATATCATGTCCCACTCGAACTTGTTTCCTTGTGCTCCTTTTACTTCTCGCAACTTTCGGGTCAATTTAGACCAATTTATCGTTGCCGTAATTTGTGACTTAATTTTCAATTTAATTTTTAGGCCCGACATCGGTCCAACCCAGTCGACCCAATATATGGCCCTGGCCTGTTTTGAGCCTATTGTGCACGTGCCACTTGCGTACCATCGAATTGATTTCCCTTGTGCTCCTATTTCGTCCATGACTTTAAATAATTTAAATTTATTATTTTAATTAAATCTTGCTCCCAAGCTTGTCCAAACTTGGCCCAACATCCAATCTAATTTGGTGTATGCCCTATTATGACTGTCCATACACACCACTATTGTATTTGTCTTTTTTTTTCTACTCAAAATATCCTCCTTTTTACACAAATATCTTATTTTCTCTCTCTATTATATATATATATATTTTTTTTTTTCTCTCTATTATATATACATATATATACATATATATATATATATATATATATTTTTTTTAATATATATATATATATATATATATATATATATATATATATATATATATAAAATATCTAACACTCTATCTTTCTACCTATACTCCACTCTCTCACCCATCACCATCACACACAAGCCCCCCATGTACAGCTGGCCTACCCCCTCTCTCTCTATTTTCTCTCTCTTTCTCTCTCTCTCTTCTAATTAATATCTAACTATCACTCTCTCTTTATATAATATATATATAACTACACACACACACACACAAATCTCTCTCTCTCTTCACACCTACACACACCCCCCTCTTCCAACAGCAGCACACTCTTCCCCCCATGCCTTAGCCGACTCCTCCCTCTTTATCACCATTATTTTCTTCTTCTTCTTCTTTACTTTTTTTTCTTCTTCATCTCTTATCCTCACCATCTCTACCACCACTCACACCATCATCATCAAACCATCACCACCACACCATCATCATCAAACCATCACCACCACACCTTCATCATCAAACTACCACCATCATTTCTACCACCACAAATACCATCCTATCGTCACCGCCCCGCCGTCGCCACCCCGTCGTGCGCCACCGCACGTGGTAACAACAACAGCGAGGCAGCAGCACAACAGCAGCCAGTAGCATATGGCAGTAGCGAGCAGCAGTAGCAATGCGCCGCCATGCGCCGTCGTCGACGAGCCGCCTTCCTGGCCGGCAAACCCTCCGATGAGGTCGCTCGGACATCCACCCGCGTCCCCTGCGCGTACGACAGTCGATTCGTGCGTTTCGCACGGGATCCCGCCGTGACGCACGCTGAATTAAACTCAGATTTTGTACCTCATCGCAGCAACTTTGCACATATTTTTTGGGAAATTCGACCGTTAGATCGATGATTTCTTTGCTCCGTCTCAATCTCGGTATATACCACTTCATCCCTCTCAAATTTCATCCGTTAATTTTATCGTTTGATACATCAAAACCGGCCACCAAGTTGACGATTTAAATTGTGTTATTTATGGACAATTTTTTGGAGGCAATTTCGTCGGTTCGTATCTCGTCCATCGTAGCTCCGTCTGGCGTGCAACTGGTTCCTATGCGATGTTGGTATAACCCTCTTTCTGCTCCTTAAATTTTTGAATTCGACGCCAAAGTCGGCCGTTCGAATTCGTAATTTCCAACTTGTAAAATTCTATTTTTGAACCCGGGACTCCGGATTCAATTTCTGACACCACAAGTAGACTCGTGGCATCGTTCTGGCATGTTTTCATATAAAATTTGTTAGATTTGGAGGACGTGGGCCCTGGTACGTATTTCGGAACAAAACAGGCCCCACAGTCTGGGTCAACGGGACTTTTTTGACGCCGGCTCATCGGAATTCAATTTTGGATATACCATTGAGTCCGCATCATCATTCTGGACTCGTTGAAATATAATTTTCTAGATTTTAGTGGACATTGGTTTCGACACGCATTTCGGTGCAAGTCGGATACCAATATCCGGATTAACGGGTCATTTTGAGATCGGTTCATCGGAATCCAATTCTGGATATACCGTTAGGTTCGTATCGTCATTCTAGACTCGTTGACATATAATTTGCTAAGTTTTGAGGATATTGGCTCCGACACGCTTTTTCGTGCAAATCGGGTTCTAATATCCGGGTCAACGGACCAATCTGAGATTGGGTTATCGGAATCCAATTTCGGATATACCGTTGAGTTCATATCGTCATTCTGGATCCGTGGACATATAATTTGTTAGGTTTAGTGCACTTTTATTTCAACATATTTTTGGTACAGTAGGTCGGACACAAACACCATTTTGACCCAAAATTACCTTTTTGCCCCTGTATCCAAATTGGACTGATGGATAGGTTATCCTAGCTAATTTGACCATTCTGGACACGTTGGTGATGGTTGTTTTACCATCCGACAACATATGTAGGTTTCACCCTATTATTATAATCGTTCTCCTTTTTGTTGTATTCTGAGATCCATCGATTCTAATGATTTTACAACCACTGAAATTAAATGTGTTGACCTTGTAGATGTTTATAGAGACTAGACTTGACCCTGTTTGACCAAGGTTGCCTGCTTTGACTGAACGTCGAAGTAGAGTCAACATTTGACCTAGGTTAGACCAGCTTTGACCTTGGTTGACCACAGTTGACTATTTTGACCAAAAGTCAACCGTAGTCTAAAATTGATTAGAACTTGATCGATGTTGACCAGTTGACCCAAAGTCAACTATTATTCAACATTAGTCAAGTTTGATCTAGAGTTGACCAGAGTTGACCAATTGACCAAAAGTCAACTGTAAGTCAACCCTTGATTTGCCTTGACCAAGTTTGACTTAGTATGACTTGATTTTACTTCCAAACCCTTATATTGATACAGTATTTCACCTATAGGTCCTCAAGGCACTGTTCTTGGACTCAGTCGACTTATCCATCACATCACAAGCAAGTACATTCTCTAATAATAATTCTATTTTATGATATCGTCTATGTTTCTTGTATTTAGTGTAGATACCCATGTTCTCTTGACACATTATTCACATGGATTGGTATTTCTCTGGATTCCGTCATGAGATGTTATTCCTTGCTTTCCTTGGTATATCTTGTGCAAGTCTTTCTTGTTCCTTGTGCATTATATAGACACGATTCCTGCGAAGGCTAGCTACCCTCTCGGAGAATCGCGTGTCATGATGTGTCATGGTTGGATCCACTATACTGGTCAAGGACAGAGAGTATTAGCACAGATGTGTGGTCATTATCCACCTTGTTATTCTTGTAGACCTTGTGAATGCCAATCCTACACTCCACGTATGATTGGCTAGATCATTAGTCCTTGTGCAGACCCAAGCCGGCCACATGTTGAAACTAGTACTCACACACTTAGATAGATGATTCTTGATTCTTGTATATGCCATGATCAGTTTTACTTGCCTTGTTCTAGCTCTAGATTTACAGCTTACCTTGCCATGATACTCACATATACATTTTATGATTTCTTGTATATTCACTCTATTTACTTCTATATTTTTAATATCGTCTAATTAGTACTGTTATTTGAGATTT
This sequence comes from Iris pallida, assembly GCA_029216955.1. Classification (NCBI taxonomy): domain Eukaryota; kingdom Viridiplantae; phylum Streptophyta; class Magnoliopsida; order Asparagales; family Iridaceae; genus Iris; species Iris pallida. Next base: position 10,933,845 of record JANAVB010015000.1, read on the forward strand.
GTGCTCGTTCCATCCTGACTGGATATGTTGACAAAATTTTAGAGTTGTTATGCCATTATTGGACTTCATGATGTTGCTAGCTGAGGTGGATCTCACTATTCTTCACCGTGAGTTGTCTCTCAAGAGTTCTAGGTCTGGTAGTTATTTAGTTTTGTTATTGTTTCCCTCTGTTTTATTCTTATCTCATATGATCCTTGTAGATTCTAGTTGTTCTAGTGATATTGCTATTGTTTCTTGTCTCATCTTCATTAGTTTTGTGATGTGATACGAGTACCTTTGTAGTTCTAGATCTTTTGAGGTTGTAGTTAGTATCGGGTACTTGACAGCGCTCTACCGCCGATACTGTAACGTAGGCTGGGCGTGGCCCATGTATTCGTACCCGTATATCTGGGTACGGGTCGTGACATAGCCACTTCCTTATGTGGGCACATAGAACTGCTACATGTGGGCGCATAGTCACTTCATTATGTGGGCGCATAGTATGGATATTTTCATGCTTAAATAATGTCTACGAGGTCTACTTGCATGAAAATAAACAATATCTATAGTCGGATCACACATCCTTGGTACTTCTCGTTCCCGACTCAATAATTTATAATAGAACATAAAATAACATAACCAATGACCAATCAATGAAATATAGTAAAAATTTATAACACCCAGTTTTCTAAATGAGGGTAATTTTAAAATTTTATTTTTTTTAATTATTTAAATATGACATTTAAATAATAATATGATTTTTGGTAATTTTTAATCAATTTAAAACTATTTAAAATTATGACTTGTGATTTTGGTGTTTTGCTAGTGCAACCCTAGAGACAGCTTGACCTAGAGCCTATCCATGTGATTAGGGTGTTTCATTTATCATTTTAGCCTAGGGATAATTTGGTCATTTTGACTTATTAGAATTATTGATTTATTTATTGGATTTACGGTTGTTGATTTTGACTTTTGCTAGTTGTGACTTAAGAGACTAACCTAGATGCTGACTCTAGTTAAGATGACTTGATTAGCATGGTGAAACCCTAATCTAACTTAAGTCAACTTGGTTTTGACTTGAGTGATTTAGCTCTTGAGAAAATTAGGAAAGATTTTAATGTTGGACTTAAGGCTAAGGTAGAGAGCCCATTGCTCATGTGACTTGGCCCATGGCCCATGACTAGTAACCCTAACCCTAATTTTCATTCAATATGTCCAGCCACTTAGGGCTCCCATCCCTATAAATAATCTCCTCCTTGATGTTCTTGCCTCTTTTGTAATGTTTCAACATTTTCAAGAAAGAGGTAATGTTATTTCTTCTCCAATCCCTAGATTCTTCAATTTTAATCCTTTTTCACTCTAGTCTTTTGCATATGATCCTAATCTAGCCCAATTTTGTATTCATGGAGAGAAATCTCAGATTCAAACCAATTTGGAGCATTGGGCTAGCAAGGAGGAATCCTCATTTTAGGAGTTTTCTTGAGGAAGAACAACCAATAGGTAACCCTATCTAAGCTCATTGGATTTTTGATTTCTTTGCTTATTTGCATAGCCTTAGGTGTCTCCTAGCCATAGGTATTGGATTTGTGTCGAGTCGTGTCCATTTCGTGTCCGTATCGGACACATATCAGTCCTCGAAACTAGGTGTTTGATGAAATGCTTGAGTGGATTGAATCCATATATTTTTGAAAACTAATTTAACAAATTTCTAGCTCTATATGTATATTTTGAATTTCTGTTTGATTGAGTTGAATTTGTGCATTGTTCGTGTCCATTTTGGACACGAACTCACTGACTGGACACAGCACGGGGCACTGTAGCCTTCCCCTGCTGTCCGTGTCCCATATCTTACTGGACACGCCATCTCTTGACACCAAAATTGGTGTGGACACTCCTTAGGTGACTGAAACAAGGCCCACAAAATTTTGTGGGACCTTATCGAGTGGTTAGGGAGAAAATTGGCCCGCACTGGTCGCACGAGTGCACTGAACTGCACAGAATTTGTCACTGACACGCGGTTGGACACGGTCGGACACGTGTCGAGGACACCTTGCAGGGTGTCGTTTGTGTAGACTGATACGTGGGCTACACGTGGACATGACCACGTGGCCACACGTGTCGTGTGTCGTGTCCACGACCTTAGTGAACACGTGTACGATGATTATGTACACAGTTGTGTCTGTGGTTGTATGTTGTGATTAGACACGATTCGTGTCCAGTTCCCTGGATACGAATACTTCTTCCAGACACATGTGCACACACCCAACACATGTGCACGTTCAATTTGATGTTTAATTGATTTTCTTATAATTTGAACTCGGGTTCTAATTTTTTCTGCTACCATGTCAGTGTAATGTGATTTATGAGATTTTGATGATTTATTGGACTATCTTGTTTGATAAATTTTTGCTATTTGGTTCACAAATTCATACCTAAAGGTTAACCTACATGTTTGGGTTGCACAGTAGCTTGGGAACTTAGTTTTGAAAATTTTGGGTTTTGAATGAACTGTTAGCTGTCATTTTGGTTTCACTTGTTGAGTTCTACCTTACCTTGGTTTTATGATTTGAACTTTTGGATGTTGTATTAGTTGGTATATGGATTTGGGTCTATTGACATATTGTTGCTGTATAGGTTCGATCTTAAAACCTGAAAACTGAAAATTTAGTTTCGAATTTGCCTTGGGCCATTTGGGGTTTCAATTGGTTAAGGATTCGAAATTTAAGTTGGAATATACACTGTAATTGTACCAGTTTTGATTAATGTTTAGACTTGATATTCTCAGAGATTTGAATATGTTAAATGATGATTCGATCCCTGTGTTGAGATGTTGAGTTGAATGATTGGTGTTAACTTGGGGATAGGATTCGAATTGGTTTTGAATTTACTTTTGAACTGTCACTTGTTCTTTAATCCTGAAAAACCATTCCTGTGATGTTGTGTACATTTCACTGATTTCCTATTGCACTTGACTGATAATTGTACCATGCAAAAACCTGAGATTCCACAAGCACTGTAAACTGAGATTCAGTATTTAATAAACTGAATTATTGATTACTAATGTTGATTGAATGATTAATTGATATAAGAATACATAAATCCATGTCATGAATGCATGTTTACACTATATCAAACTCACTAAGACACATCCACACACACACCTGAGCAGAAATATGAGAACTTAGCACACATATACATGACTGATATCCCTATATAGTATTGCATTCACATACCCTGCTTACACACACAAACTGGAATCCCAAAACCTGAGACCGTTTTCCTAGTTAACTCATTCACCTAGGTACACATAAACACACACATCTACACTGTTACTGATTTCCTGAAATCACTCACCCTCTCATCACATACACACACAAACTGGAAATCCTAACACTGAAACTGAGATTTGGTGTGCACTGATTTCTCCACACACAAGCTGCCATATCTCACACACACACATACATGGATCTCCCCTTTTCCTTACCTCTCTTTATATATAGATATCAAAATATATGATATGGTCACATACATGTTAAATCACCCTTACTAATCCCTTCATTTCCTCCTATATATAAGATGCTAGTATATAGGGCTATGCACATGAATGCATGATTGTATGGTATGTATGCAAGTAAGATAGGAAATCTCTGTATAAATGCATCTAGGTAATGTAAGACATGAATACATGAATGTATGAATAATGTGATTATGGAAACATGTATGTCAGGAAGGGTAATGCATGATAAATGAGATAATGAATGCATGTATGTACATAAAAGTTATGTACTATATATAGTTCATGAATGTCTAATATTGTAATCCTAATATAGAGTGCCTATATTGAATACCTATATATATCATTATATATATATAACTTGTTGTGTTAGCTTGTATAGCCTTGTGATTGATGTGTGAGTGCTAGCCTAGGCTTGGTTAGGCCTAGTGACACTGGTTAGACTTGTTTGGGCAAGTACTTGACCTAGTTGACCTGGTTTGACTAGTGAGATTGACTAGAGTTGACCAAGTGTTGACTTTAGCCTAGTTGACCTAGACAGCATGCAGATGCATCATAGATTACATTTATCATCCCCTATATACATCTTGACTTGTATTGCTCTAACTAGGAGTCAGGTACCTCAGCTCGGACAATACATTTATTTTAGACATTCAGATACCAGGCGAGTACATTCTCTGATCATTTCATAACTTTCTTAGAATTATATTCCTGCTCTAGTTTACCTTATTTGATGTTGTCACGATATTATCATGGATTGGTACTATATGGATCCTTTCATGCGATGTTATCTCCCTCGGGAGCATCGGATACATCATGTCGTGTGTTTCATGTACATCGTGTATTCCTCGCTCTCATGTTATTCATGTTTGTCATGTGCTTCATGCTCGTTCATGCTCCCTCGTGTACTATCATGTGCTATCATGTTTGGTCGTATTTTTCATGTATCTCATATATAACCTATATTTCATGTGCGCCCATTTATGGGCCTTCTAGTAGAATTCATGTGCACTCAGTTCTCTGAGCCCTCATGTATACTTCATTTACACCCATCTATGGGCTTTCATGTAAAAATCATGTACGTAACATAACTTGTCTGGATCCTTGTGTATTGATTGGGGTATAGGGGAGTATAAATAGTCATGTGAACAATTCCAAAGTAGTATAGCCATGTGTGCCACTTTAGTATATTCATGTGCAAATCAAGCCATTCACATGTCGACTTTGTACTCTAAATCACTAGCTACTGGCAGCTCTCTACTTATAGTAGATATTTCTATTACAGTTCTCTCTCTGTTTACATCATGTACTTTTTTCAGTTTCACGTACCGTACTCTCTTGCATGTTATATTTTCTAACCTGTTATGATCTGCGTGAGATGTATTGTGCTCGCTCCCGTCCTGACTGGACCTGTTAAAAATTTTATAGAGGATGATGAGGAATCCTGCACCCCTTACTTTGGAGCTTGCCTAAATGACAATCGCGACCTGGACCCCTGGGGAGGTTCAGGCAGCTGCTGAGGACGATACCTTGCATAGTGTAGATAGCTTAGACTGTTCTTCTTTTCATGTTTGGTTATTGTCTTTGATTTCAGAGTTGTATATTTTAGAGATGTTGAGACTGGTAGTGGTTAACTTTGTTATTCATTTAGCTGTACCTCAGTTGAGAATTTCTTTATCTATTCTATCGTGCTATATTCTACCTTAGATTGTGATTGAGTTGTACCTCTGTGTTGGCCTCTTTTTGGAGAGTATTCATATTATGTTAGTTATAGTTCATGACCTAGAACAGCGTTCTACCGCCGACACTGCGGCGTAGGCTGGGCGCTGTTACGTACTCGTACTCTCACGGTGGGTGCGGGTCATGATACGTTTTTAGTGGTTGCCCATGCAGGTCGAGTTTGTGTAGTGGTATTCGAACTAGAGTATCACTACAGCCTGTAGTAGGATTAGGATTATTTTGAGGTACTCAATCACATTAGGAAAAACTCTCAACTAGATTCCTGCCATCTAAATTCCTGATGCTTTCTTGAATAACTGTCCTCCCTTGAATTATCGTTTCTATCTCAGTATTGATTCCTTGTTGATCTGTCTCCAGGATGGTGATTGAGACACGATCACATCACTCTTGCCCAGCAGATGCTGGTGAGAGGCCTACCACCCCTCGCCCGATTGTGGACGCTGGGACCACAGCACTTTCTGTTTCTGCTCATATAGGAGCTTCTGTAGCTTTTGGGAGTGCACCTCCACCTGTCCGAAGGTATTCTCCCTTCATTTTGGATATATATCAGCAGCAGTTACCTTCAGGGACAGTAGATACGGCTCAGATGTTTGTCCTTTTTCAGCAATTCTTGGAGTCTCAACAGCAGATACAGCAGAGCCAGTCTGCTGATTTCCGACAGCGCATACAGGATACTCACCAGTTGGTCAGGACGACAGTGGAGCTGGTGGCTGCTCAGCCACAGGGAGGTCAGATGCTGCCGTATCAGCCGAGGACTCCAGACATCCAATCCTTTAAGAAGATGGGACCCCGAGACTTCAAGGGTACAGAGGGCATCATATACGCTGACGATTGGATAGAGCACATTGAGAAGATATTCCGATTGGCACAGATACCAGCTGGATTGCAGATCGAGGCAGCAGCTAGTCAGATGCAGGACTTGGCCTGTACTTGGTACCAGACGGACCCGAGGGTTGGTACAGCCGGTCAGACTTGGGTAGCGTTCAATAAACTATTCAAGGAGAAGTTCTTCTCCGATATAGCACTTGGTGCCTTGGAGGCGCAGTTCGAGAGTTTGGTTCAAGGGAACCAGACTGTTGAGGAATACGCCGGAGAATTCAGCCGTCTGGGCAGATTCGTTGAGGATCTTACTGAGGCCGGGAAGGCGAGGAGGTTCCGTAGGTGTTTGATTAGGGAGATCAGGTCATATACCAAGAGCGGTCGCGACGCCACTTTCGAGCAGATTCTAGTAGGAGCCATGGCAGCGGAGGACGATCTTGGGCTGAAGGAGAAGAGGATGCGAGACACTCAGGGAGCTAGTGGCAGTGAGGGCCCGGCCAAGAGGCCCCACTCACAGGTTCAGCAACAGTATCCGCATCAGATGACCCGTTTGTAGATTCAGCAGCAGTATCCGCATCAGATGCCCCATTTGCAGATTCAGCAAAAGTATCCGCAGCAAATGCCAACCCTACAGTTTCAGCAGCAGTATCAGCAGCCGTGGGTCTACCTTCAGCAGCGACAGTTTCAGGACTGCGTACCCTTTCAGTAGGCACAACAGCCACAGAGGCAGCAGCAGGCCCCGGGACAGCAGCTTGTCATTATTTTCCCCTTCTACAAGAGACCAGGGCACGATTGGGGCGAATGCCTAAAGAGGCTGGACAGATGTTTACTTTGTGGAGGATCCGATCATCGGCTGAGAGAGTGTCCTGAGTCATCTGGATGGACAGAGCAGGGAGCTGGAGCTAGGGCTCCGATGGGCCAGCAGAAGGGATTACCCTTACAGACTCAGCAGCAGAGGTACATGCAGCATCAGCTGCAGGCCAGGGTAGGCCAACAGGGGAGAGCTTTCGCCAGGACAGTCGATGATGCTCAGGCCATTGGAGATCTAGTTGCAGGTTCCGTTCTTTCGATTCCATTTTCGTAATTGCCTCTTATAACTGTCTTGAATGTCGAATTTCCTCTGTTCCTTGTTGATTGATCAATTTTGTCCGGTTGTTCTTATGTTATGTTTGATTCTTTTGAGATGAATCATATGGGCTAGGTCACCTCAGTTATGTGATCTAGAATCTTCGATAGTCGTGTTAGCTGGCATAGTGAGGACATATAGTCAGATTTAGGACTTATTTTTCGGGTGTAGGAATTTAAGGTTTTCGTTGCCAAGCATGCGGCAATACAAAAATTTTAAATACCATGATTCTAGAGGTATGTGCCTTAGTCAAGGACTCTGTGATTATCGTAGCCTTGCTCACTAGCATGACAAAGATTCTGAGTATCATGATTTTGGACAGACGCATATGATTGTCGAACTGTGTGATTTTGAGACTATGATTGTGGGGTGTTTGACCTAGAAGGAGTACTACCATCTTAATTTCGAGGACAAAATTTTTTTAAGGTGGGTAGACTTGTAACACCCAGTTTTCTAAATGAGGGTAATTTTGAAATTTTATGTTTTTAATTATTTAATTATGACATTTAAATAATAATATAATTTTTGGTAATTTTTAATCAATTTATAACTATTTAAAATCATGACTTGTGATTTTGGTGTTTTGCTAGTGCAACCCTAGAGACAGCTTGACCTAGAGCCTAGCCATGTGATTAGGGTGTTTCATTTATCATTTTAGCCTAGGGATAATTTGGTGATTTTGACTTATTAGAATTATTGATTTATTTATTGGATTGACGGTTGTTGATTTTGACTTTTGCTATTTGTGACTTAAGAGACTAACCTAGATGCTAACTCTAGTTAAGATGACTTGATTAGCATGGTGATACCCTAGTCTAACTTAAGTCGACTTGGTTTTGACTTGAGTGATTTAGCTCTTGAGAAAATTAGGAAGGATTTTAATGTTGGACTTAAGGCTAAGGTAGAGAGACCATTGCTCATGTGACTTGGCACATGGCCCATGACTAGTAACCCTAACCCTAATTTTCATTCAATATGACCAGCCACTTAGGGCTCCCATCCCTATAAATAATCTCCTCCTTGATGTTCTTGCCTCTTTTGTAATATTTCAACATTTTGAAGAAAGAGGTAATGTCATTTCTTCCCCAATCCCTAGATTCTTCAATTTTAATCCTTTTTCACTCTAATCTTTTGCATATGATCCTAATCTAGCCCTATTTTGTATTCATGGAGAGAAATCTCAGATTCAAACCCATTTGGAGCATTGGGCTAGTAAGGAGAAATCCTTATTTTAGGAGTTTTCTTGAGGAAGAACAAACAATAGGTAACCCTATCTAAACTCATTGGATTTTCAATTTCTTTGCATATTTGCATAGCCCTAGGTGTTCCCTAGCCATAGGTATTGAATTTGTGTCGAGTCGTGTCCATTTCGTGTCCGTATCGGACACATATCAGTCCTAGAACCTAGTTGTTTGATAAAATGTTTGAGTGGATTGAATCTATATATTTTTGAAAACTAATTTAACAAATTTCTACCTCTATATGTATATTTTGAATTTCTATTTGATTGAGTTGAATTTGTGCATTGTTCGTGTCCATTTTGGAGACGAACTCACTGATTGGACACAACACAGGGCACTGTAGCCTTTCCCTGCTGCCCGTGTCCCATATCTCACTGGACACGCCATCTCTTAACACCAAAATTGGTGTGAACACTCCTTAGGTTGATTGACACAAGGCCCACAAAATTTTGTGGGACCTTATCGAGTGGTGAGGGAGAAAATTGGCCCGCATTGGTCGCACGAACTGAATCGCACAGAATTTGTCACTGACACACGGTTGGACACGGTCGGATACGTATCAAGGACACCTCATAGGGTGTCGTGTGTGTAGCCTGACACATGGGCTACACGTGGACATGACCACGTGGCCACACGTGTCGTATGTCGTGTCCACGACCTTAGTGAACGTACACGATGATTATGTGCACAATTGTGTCTGTGGTTGTATGTTGTGATTAGACACGATTCGTGTCCATTTCCTTGGACACGAACACTTCTTCCAGACACGTGTGCACACACCCAACAGATGTGCACGTTCAATTTGATGTTTAATTGATTTTCTTACAATTTGAACTCGGGTTCTAATTTTTCCTGATACCATGTCAGTAATGTGATTTCTAAGATTTTGATAATTTATTGGACTATCTTGTTTGATTAATTTTTGCTATTTGGTTCACAAATTCATACCTGAAGGTTAACCTACATGTTTGGGTTTCACAGTAGCATGGGAACTTAGTTTCAAAATTTTATTTTGGGTATTGAATGAACTGTTAACTGTCATTTTGGTTTCACTTGTTGAGTTCTACCTTACCTTGGTTTTATGATTTGAACTTTTGGATGTTGTATTAGTTGGTATATGGATTTGGGTCTATTGACATATTGTTGCTGTATAGGTTCGATCTTAAAACCTGAAAAGTGAAAATTTAGTTTCGAATTTGCCTTGGGCCATTTGGGGTTTTTATTGGTTAAGGATTCGAAATTTAAGTTGGAATATACACTGTAATTGTACCAGTTTTGATTAATGTTTAGACTTGATATTCTCAGAGATTTGAATATGTTAAATGTTGATTCGATCCCTGTGTTGAGATGTTGAGTTGAATGATTGGTGTTAACTTGGGGATAGGATTCGAATTGGTTTTGAATTTACTTTTGAAATGTCACTTGTTCTTTAATCCTAAAAAACCATTCCTGTGATGTTGTGTACATTTTACTAATTTTCTATTGCACTTGACTGACAATTGTACCATTCAAAAACCTGAGATTCCACAAGCAATGTAAACTGAGATTCAGTATTTAATAAACTGAATTATTGATTACTAATATTGATTGAATGATTAATTGATATGTGAATACATAAATCCATGTCATGAATGCCTGTTTACACTATATCAAACTCACTAAGACACATCCAAACACATATCTGAGCAGAAATATGATAACTTAGCACACATGCACAGGACTGATATCCCTATATAGTATTCCATTCACATATCCTGCTTACACACACAAATTGGAATTCCAAAACCTGAGACTGTTTTCCTAGTAAACTCATTCACTAAGGTACACAAAACACACACATCTACACTGTTACTGATTTCCTGAAATCACCCACCCTCTTATCACACACACACACAAACTGGAAATCCTAGGACTGAAACTGAGATTTGGTGTGCACTGATTTCTCCACACACAAGCTGCATATCTCACACACACACATAGATCTCCCCTTTCCCTTACCTCTCTCTATATATAGATATCAAAATATATGATGTGGTCATATACATGTTAAATCACCCATGCTAATCCCTTCCTTTCCTCTTATATATGAGATGCTAGTATATAGGGCTTTGCACATGAATGCATGATTGTATGGTATGTATGCAAGTAAGATAGGAAATCCCTGTATGAATGCATCTAGGTAATGTAAGACATGAATACATGAATGTATGAATAATGTGATTATGGAAACATGTATGTCAGGAAGGGTAATGCATGATAAATGAGATAATGAATACATGTATGTACATAAAAGTTATGTACTATATATAGTTCATGAATGTCTAATATTGAAAGCCTAATATAGAGTGCCTATATTGAATACCTATATATATACATTATATATATATAACTTATTGTGTTAGCTGGTATAGCCTTGTGATTGATGTGTGAGTGCTAGCCTAGGCTTGGTTAGGCCTAGTGAGACTGGTTAGACTTATTTGGGCTAGGACTTGACCTAGTTGACCTAGTTTGACTAGTGGTGTTGACTAGAGTTGACCAAGTGTTGACTTTAGCCTAGTTGACCTAGATAGCATGCAGATGCATCGTGGATTACATTTATCATTCCTTATAAACATCTTGACTTGTGTTGCTCTAACTAGGAGTCAGGTACCTCATCTCGGACAGTACATTTACTTTAGACATTCAGATACCAGACGAGTACATTCTCTGTTTATTTCATAACTTGCTTAGAATTATATTCCTACTCTAGTTTACCTTATTTGATGCTGTCACGATATTATCACGGATTGGTACTATAAGGATCCTTTCATGCGATGTTATCCCCCTCGGGAGCGTCGGATACATTATGTCGTTGTTTCATGTACATCGTGTATTCCTCGCTCTCATGTTATTCATGTTTCTCATGTGCTTCATGCTCGTTCATGCTCGCTCGTGTACTCTCGTGTGCTATCATGTTCGTTCACGTTTCTCATGTATCTCATGTATAACCTATACTTCTTGTGCACCCATTTATGGGCCTTCATGTGGAATTCATGTGCACTCAGTTCTCTGAGCCCTCATGTGTACTTCATGTACACCCATCTATGGGCTTTCATGTGAAAATCATATACGTAACATAACTTGTCTGGATCCTTGTATATTCATTGGGGTATGGGGGAGTATAAATAGTCATGTGAACAATTCCAAAGTAGTATAGCCATGTGCGACTCTTTAGTATATTCATGTGCAAATCAAGCCGTTCACACGTCGACTTTGTACTCTAAATCACTAGCCACTGGCAGCTCTCTACTTATAGTAGATATTTCTATTACAGTTCTCTCTCTGTTTACATCATGTACTTCTTTCAGTTTCACGTACCGTACTCTCTTACATGTTTATATTTTCTAACCTGTTATGATCTGCGTGAGATGTATTTTGCTCGCTCCCGTCCAGACTGGACCTATTAAAAATTTTACAGAGGATGATGAGAAACCCTGCACCCCTTACTTTGGAGCTTGCCTAAATGACACTCGCGACCTGGACCCCTGGGGAGCACTACACCAAAATAGGAGATTGCCAACAGTTATTACCGTGACAAATAATTTTTGTCACATTTTTTACTGTGACTAATCAGGTGTGACAAATTGTTGTCACGCTTTTTTGTCACAGTAATAACTGTGAAAAAATCATTTTTTGTCACAGTTTTTATCACGGTAATAACTGTGATGAAATTAAATTTCAGTAACAATAATAACTGTCACAAATTCTATTTGTATAACGTTTTATATCGTGACAACATAAAATTTGTGACACTAATTACTGTTAGGATACCAAATTTTTTAACAGTTTAAAACTTGGTTGAAAATTTTGTCACGGATTTAACCGTTACAAATTATCGACTTTACCAACTTGTAACACATATTTTTCTAGTTTTGTCACAAAAATAACTGTTACAAATCATAATATTTTACCAAAAATATATAAAATATTGATATTTGCAAATCATAACCTCTCAATATATATACATAAAAGAAAAAAAAATATTACATTCAAAACTCATTTTATTACTCAACCAAACGTAATAGTGTTACAAAAATCTTCTCTGTAAAGTGTGATAAAATTATCCAACATTATTTGTCCAAACAATGATTCTATATTAAAAAAAATCAATAGAATCACCAACATAGTGTTCATACATCAAACTATTAAAGACATCATTTGTAGTGGAGCCAGAAGGACCGGCACTAGAATAGAAAATATCTTTGACATGCATGAGGTTATCCAGCCATTCCATAAACATGTGGCATGTCATCTTTTTCCTCTCTATAAGCTGCAGAAAGTTCACTGGTACTACCATAAAGATGGACCTCTTGAAAGAAATTTATCGTAACCCAAACATTCCCATCTTTTGTGTCTACAAAAGATAAAAGAAGACTATTACAGGTAACAGAAAAAGAAGAGCTTAACAGCCTAATACCACTGCTTACATAAAACATGTCCGATAGTATATATATATATATATATATATATATTATATATATATATATAAAAAAAATATATATATATATATATATATATATATATATATATATATATATATATATATATATATATATATATATATAGAAGATTTATTGCACATATCAAACATTACATGATTAGATGGTAAGAGAAGCTTAGTGGATATTGTTAAAACCTGAAATGCAAAGTTGGTACAAGTGTAAAGGAACTAGCATGAACATGCATTACTAGGGGAAAAAAACAAATATCGAACATTGCACATAAACTCACATTGCTATTGCGAGCAAGACAACATCATCCTCTCCTTTAACCGTATGAATATTGCCCAATTCCCAGTCAATATTTGGAAGCCGTCACCAGACGTGGAGTTTTTGATAGAAGAGGAAACCAAAAAGGATAGTAAATTAACTCAAAGAAAATAAAAGACATAAATTGGATCAAGGTTAGCATCCCTACTTCTCCAGCGTATAAAGTGGCACTAGAAACCGAAGAAAGTTGTACTCGTGATGTTGCAAAAGTCGATCAAGTTGGTCTCTTGATCCTGATACTTGGTATATATTGGCTAAGTTGTGCAAGAACACATCCAGTTTCTACTACTTTCGGACTTTAATACTACACAATTCATCTTTTAAGACCTTTACTGTACAATTTCTAAGGAGTGGCACTCCATATCAAATGATAAAACCTCTCTTTTAAATGAGCTCAAAAATGTTTTACTAGATACTGCCCCAACAACAAATTAAATATTTGACAAGTGAACCTAGAACATTTAAAAATATAATTAACAAACATACCTTATTGTCCTTAAAGATTTGACAAGTGAAGGATGGCAAAGTCGCTCATCAAAGTTATAATTCCTTCTCAGTTTTGGTCGACGTCTCCATGAATCTCACTACACCAAAACTTGACAGATTTTTACACTGCATTTTTTGTGGACATTGTTTTGTCTTCTTTCATATAGTAGAACTTGGACTCTTGGTCACATCTCCATGAATCCCTTTAGATTGGTTAACATTAAAGAAAGTAGTTCTCTTGGGCCAGATAGTCGATTTAGACTCCGTATGTGAAATGCCATTATAACCTGATAAAGGGATCAAAATGCCATTCTAACCTGGAAATAAATTTGAATACTGGAAAGTCTATCAGGTGTAAACATGTGTACGAGAGAGAAGAAGAATATAATTAGTATAGAACTGTGGGGTCTTAAAAGAAAGTCATAAGATTTAAAAGGATTACCTTGCTCATCCGATATAAGCTCTGGCTTAGTGAACAAAAGAAAAGCAACTGTTTATAGATACAAAAGAAATAGTATTGTCAACCTCATCCGGGTTCAACTCATTGCCATTGCCAGTCCACAGAGTCAAATCCATTTCTTCACCCACTGTATTATCTTTCTTCAGAGCAGAAGTAACCTCAGGCTCATTAAACATGTTACCAAAGCCATCAAAATCTCCTTCTACTGGAGCATCAACAAAAGCTACATTTTCTACGGTTTGGAAATATAAAGTAGAATTTATCCCCTTAACAGTTGGATCTGACTCTTTTAAGTAACAAAATGCTGGAAGCTTCAACGAATGGAAAAGGGGCTAGAGCTCCATAAGAATTCTCTCCACAAGATTATGAGAAATAGTCAAGTCCACGGAATAATCCTTGAGCAGTGAATCTGAAGTACATTGTGCAGTACTCTCACTTTGGGGAATATGTTCCGTATCGGCATCTTGAACAGCGCATCTTCACAGCTCATTGAACCTGGATCATTAAGAAAATCCATCGACATTATCAAACCCCTACAAAAGTTCACCAAAAGCATAATCATAACAATTATGAAAATTAAGACATGCAAATATAATTTAGACAATAAAAATCTCACCCAAATAAACTTGTTTCCCACAATCGGAGTTCAAACTACTTCTGGGAACTACACATTCGCCAACAAAATCCGAGTGATCCAAATTCAATCTTCTTTGGAGTTACCAAAAGATTCACAACTCTCTGTAATCTGCAGCTTTTGACATCAAAATATTGAATGCATCCAAATTCCCTGTGGATGGAACAAATTCCTTAATAAAAATTGCGACGAATGTACTATAGGTTAATGCCTAGAAAAACTTTACTCGTTTATAGATTCCTGTCACAGAAAATAAAAAACACTATAGGTTGAATGCACTATAGGTTGATGCCTAGCAAATAATATGAAATTAAAAAGCAAATCAAAACATTGAAAGCATCCAAAACTCACTAAAACAGAAACTTCCATCATTTTCCCAAACTCTCCTATGTCAAGTCCTTTGATATCCTATATAACCCTTAGCTACATCCTCTCATGTCCGTCCAAGTAACAAGCTTGGGAAGTGGTTTATCTTTGTTCATCAAAATCTTTTCCAACCAATCTACATCGTAGACGGTATAATTAAAATTTGGAAAATTAAGTTAAAATAATCGAGCTACGGAAGTCCATCATTAGTATCTCTGTCACATTCAAAATATATAGTCAAGAAATAAGAAAAAAAAGGAATATGAAAACTTGCAATCAGTTACATTTGGTGGGGAGGACCAAGTAAACTCCATTAGGTAGAACGTGGGAATAGCTTCATTTTGGGAGATAGATATTGAACAAGTACAGTTTTATTGGTTCTGGGCAGGTATAAGCACTCTTAAGGATGGTGCAAACATAAAAACAGAACTCGCAGCATCACATAATGTAAGCACAAGGTTCACGAATGCTTGTGTATAATTGACATAAGATATGATGGGAAACAAAGAAGTTATAACATATTTAACAAAAGAGAAGAGCAATAAAGGTGCATTTGACTATTGCACAAGCTCAAGTTAATAAAATAACAAAAGTTATACTTCAAACAATCAATAGTCCGAAAGATAGTATATGCTACACATAAAAGAGAAAAATGTAACATATTCAATAGATAATACAAGTAAAACAATATATATATTGGAAAAGCAGAAAAGAAATGTTTGCCTTTGACTGAGTTACTCCAAGATACATTTGAGTAAAAGTCATTGGGACAAACATTCACCTGGTTTGCACCAGCTGTCATCAGAGGTTTACACCAGCTGTCACTATGACTGATGATTGTGTCAACTTATTTTCTTGACATAACTGCAAAGAAAATTCACGTATAAGTCTACAATGCCATCAAAATATCCATCAGATGCAACTTTAGTCATCAAATAGAAACAAGTCAGTAAAAATGGTTATACAAGAAATTATAATATATTTATAACTAGGAGAATGTATACTCCATGATCTATGTGATGGGTAGACACATTAGTTCAAGAAAGGAAGCATATATCCAACATACTTAATTTTGCTCAATACCTTGAAACAAGCCTCAAGTGATCAACGTGAAGGGTACTTGATTAATGGGCAGTGTCATTCCACTTATAGATCCTTTTAACTCCCTCATATACTTCCTAGCTACAGAAATTAGATTGAGTTACTGATATATGAAATATTTCATTTGTTTACTGATCATTTTTTAATGTTTTTCAACTACAATATGGGTGTGATTTCAACAAAAAATAGTTTGATTACATACGAGAAGCTATCAGTGAGTTCATTTTGTAGGTCAGCTCAACATAATCTGATTATGAAATTTTGTTAACATACTCTGCTAGGAAGTCCTAAAAGAAAGTCAATACTCTCTTTTGTCTGTTAGGCAGTAGCTGTTGATTGACTTATATGTGGTGGAACCTTTAGAACATACTAATTAACTTCTAGTATCATATTACCATTGTGTTTTTAATATTGTAAAATATGGTATCTTTCTAGCTTGGGATGTTCATATAAGAGATGTACACTAATGCAGGCAGTACTTTTCTTAAAGCATCAATTGTTTGACTGATGGCAGCAAGGTTTTATAAAAATGAATAAATTCATAATTCTTGGTTTTACCATATATAGGATAAATAGTTGTCATGGCTTTTAACCGTTTCATAATAGTAATATAAGGTTGTTGACACGACAAATTATGTTCTCTATGATTAGTTCTTTACTAGTGGTGCTTGTGTTTTCAAGATTTAGGAATTTTATTTCTTTTCACTCTTTGGCTTAATGTGTCATAGACATGTTCAATATCCTATGATAGATAGTACCATCATGCCTTTTGAAAAAACAATTATTGTCCCCTTTGAAAAATAATTCTATCTGTCTTCTAGACTCAGTGCTGCAGAAGCATTTAGAGCTTGCTCTTTGGTAGAGAAAAACTGGAAAGTCAGTTAAAGTAACTTTTGCAACTTCCCTGGAAGGAAGACAAAGGCCATTATGACTTATCTTCCATGAAAAACTTAGTGTCCACATGAACACATAATCTCTACTAGATGCACCTATATTTCACACAAGACGCTCACTAATTCATATTCTACAGAAACACATATGTATACTGCTGCAGACTTCTACACAGGTTATTCACCCCCTGCACTAATACAGTACTGTGGCACACTAGCATCTCATGACTGCTGGTGTGCAGATCCAAGTACCTACACATTATGCACACCCACACTGCACTACACTCCCAGGAACGCCCCTTCCCCCCTCTACTGATCAGTTAGACACATAGGAAAAACTGTGATACCAAAAAACAAATTCCTAAATGAAGATGCACAACTAGAAAATGAAGATGACAAGAGTTATAATACATGAATCCTAAACTAACAATTAAAGATGCACAGCTACCAAAACACATATTCGTGTTACCTAGACTTTGACTTCTTCAGACAGGGTTTTACTGAAACACAAGAATTATAAAGAAAATCTACTCAAATAATAAAGCATCGCCCATGAAAATATACTGAAATAATAAAGCATCGCCCATGAAATCTCCATAAAAACCTAGAATCTAAGCATCAGCTATGAAATCATTGTCAAAAAGTAAAAAGCGTAAACACAATTTTTTTTAAAATAAATCGATCATCACCTTGGTGTTCTGAGTAATGGAACTAGGATTTTCATGCAATTCCTTCTTGGAGAAAGGATCGACGCTGTAAACAAAAATCACAAACCAAAGAACAATTAGAAATTCTAACCTTGATCAAAATTGCACACCAAAAATCAATTTGAAACCCTAAAGGAATAGGAAGAGAGAGAGAGAGAGAGAGAGAGAGTACCTTGTTTAATCACAAACCTTCTTCCACTTCGAAATCTCAAACCCTTCTTACCCTCGAAATTGGAAACCCTAGGTGAATTGGGGATAAACAAAGATCTGGAGAGAGTACCCGATTTTGGTGCTCGACCTCTCGTCGAAGCCGTAGATGCGAGGTCGTGGTCGCTTATGGTGTCTGCTCAACAAACCGAAGACGCGAGGTCGTGGTCGCTTATGGTGTCAACTCAACAAAACAATATGAGGGTTTGGGGGGGAGATGGTTCTATTAAAATGGTAACACTTTTCAGGAGGGATCACGAAAAATAAAGGAGGGAAAATTGTAAAATTATGGAGGGATATGGGGGATAACACTTTTTTGTTACGGTAATTAAGGTTACTAAAAATAAACTAAATAAATAATATAAAAATATTATTTTGGTAACGGTTATGTAATTATTGTCACAATAATTATCGTTACAACTTGTAACAGTAATAACCATTATAAATCAAAAAATAAAAGTGTTACAAAATGTCTATTTTGTTCAGGCAGCTGCTGAGGACGATACCTTGCATAGTGTAGATAGCTTAGACTGTTCTTCTTTTCATGTTTGGTTATTGTCTTTGATTTCAGAGTTGTATATTTTAGAGATGTTGAGACTGGTAGTGGTTAACTTTGTTATTTCATTCGGCTGTACCTCAGTTGAGAATTTCTTTATCTATTCCATCGTGCTACATTCTACCTTAGATTATGATTGAGTTGTACCTCTGTGTTGGCCTCCTTTTGGAGAGTCTTTATATTTTGCTAGTTATAGTTCATGACCTAGAACATCGTTCTACCGCCGACACTGCGGCATAGGCTGGGCGTTGTTACGTACTCGTGCCCTCACGATGGGTGCAGGTCGTGACACATTATTAGTGGTGGCCTATGCAGGTCGAGTTTGTGTAGTGGTATTCGAACTAGAGTATCACTACAGCCTGTAGTAGGATTAGGATTATTTTGAGGTACTCAATCACATTAGGAAAAACTCTTAACTGGATTCCTGCCATCTAAATTCCTGATGCTTTCTTGAATAGCTGTCCTCCCTTGAATTATCGTTTCTATCTCAGTATTGATTCCTTGTTGATCTGTCTCCAGGATGGTGATTGAGACACGATCGCATCACTCTTGTCCAGCAGATTCTGGTGAGAGGCCTACCACCCCTCACCCGATTGTGGACGCTAGGACCACAGTACTTCCTGTTTCTGCTCATATAGGAGCTTCTGCAGCTTTTGGGAGTGCACCTCCACCTGTCCGGAGGTCTTCTTCCTTCATTTTTGTCACGCCCCAGAACCAGAATACTGGAGAGCGGGGGCAGACATAGCCAGCTACGTATATTGAAATGGATTCCATCTCGCTATACGGTCACGGCTGTCTAGATACATGAGGGTTTACTACAAGCCAACAGTCTCCTATGGTCAAGAACAAGCCTATTGTCTCAATCACAAGCAAGTAAATAGATGTTACAAGATGTATGATCATTAAATATACAATAATAAGGCGTCCCAAATATTACATATTCAGCTGATCATGAAGCTAGTTGTTACAAAATGTGAGGACTAGCAAGAGTTTAGTCATACATGATCAACCCTAGGATCTGTCAATCATGTTACAGCCCGTAGGCAGACAATAAGTAAGTACAATCGAGCTAAACAGGTGCTCGTCGGCTAAACGCCTCAAAAGAATATTTTTACAATAAAGTGGGAGAGCAAAAATAAACCCACTCGTTGCCCGGGTTACGTCTGGTGTTCACCATCGGGCTGGAAAAGCGGTGGATCCTCTGGAGCTGCTCCGAAATCTGGCCATACAAAACCAGCTGGGTCAGATCCCAGAAAGAGCAAGTGCCACAAAGGAAGCTTCACTTAGGAACTAAAACCAGCAATCAGCACAAGATATAAATAAAAGTAAGAACTGGAAAATAAAGAAAACACATCAGGATGATATACGACGAGATAACCATGGAACTATTCAGATAACCAGGTTACAACCCGTAAACCAAACAAGGACCGGGGTTGTAACCCTTCGTCTGAACGGAGCTTGGTTTCTCACCATTTATCGGTAAAATAAATACAAGCATTCTGGTCATTCAATAGTCTGGAACAGGATCAGGACAAGACTAGACTGGTTAGACTCCATCCAATCATTTCACGGCCAAGCAAGAACTACGGCTTGATACTTTAACTAACTAGGGTTGTCACAAGCCTAATTACTAGCAAAATGCAGTGAGATTATTCCACAGCCACAAGCCCTGAAGACCATCCAGGTTACCCAGGTCGAAAGATTAGGGTTGAATTCAGGTGGGTACACCGTCCAGGAAACGCGTGTACCCTTAGGTAGCTTGAAGGGTGCAACACATGACAGTGTGCTGGAAATGTGCCCTACTCGACGGCAGGCTACAGATCCCAGGCGCGCCCAGGTAACGGGATTGCCTGTAGCTGGGAAATCTCTTCATGACTAATGTGTTAATCTAGTTATTAACCTTAGTCCATTTCAATAGGTACTCCTGACCGTGGTACTCAGGAGTCCCTCCCTAGACATGATATAAGACAGGACTGGTTTATTTGTACAAGCACAATCGCCCACGGTGTCCATATAATTTATACAGGTCATGCCATGTCAGGTAGCCGTCGTAACAGCTATTTGAGATAATCATGTAAGGTTATCATGCCAAGTGTACTAGTCAGGAGTGCGCCACGACGGGCCACTATCAGGTCATGTCAGGTTACTTATGTCAGGAGTGCACCACTACGGGTCACTATCGTGTCATGTCAGGTATCATTTCCAAACATATTAAACAAACCCATGATTATCATGCGGCTGGGTAAGAATAGCCATGCGGCTAAAGCATATGCGGTCAGGAAAGGGTAGAATCATGCGGCTGGGTAAGAATAGCCCATGCGGCTAAGAAGGAGTTCGGGTCCATGCTGCGGGGAAGTGTTGAAATGGGGGTTCATGCGGCTGGCGGGGAACGGGTGCGCATGCGGCTGGAGGGCAGGAACCTATGCGGCTAGGAGTAGGACTAGCTCCCATGCGGCAAGCAGGAAGGAAGGCTCCATGCGGCCAGGATGAAGGCAGACTCATGCGGCTGACGGGGTAGGGGCACATGCGGCTAGCGGGAAACCAAGCCTATACGGTCTGCAAGTACTAGAGTTCATGCGGCTCATGGAGATAGGCGCATATGCGTCTAGCGGGGAACGGGTGTGCATGCGGCTGAAGGACCCGAGTTCATGCGGCTCTTGGGGCAAGATTCATGCGGTCAAGGAAGGCAAATCCATGCGGCCGGGAGCGACGGGCGCACATGCGGCTGACGGCAAGTGGGACCCCATACGGCTAGAAGGAACTGAGGGCTTATACGGTCAATTCAATTCGTATTCATGTGGCCAAGGGTGGAAGCAGGCTTATGCGGCTAGGACGCAAGGGTCTCATGCGGTTTAAGAATGAGACTCAGCCCATGCGGCTAGAAATCTCATGCGGCTGAATCACTTGCCGCATGGATTGCCATGCGGTCAAGTCAAGCACTGTTCTTCTTCCCCATATTTCAGAGAAGGAGAACACCATGAACCCAAGCTTCCAAGCTCCATAAAACCTTCATCCAGAGCCCAAATCCGAACTTCCATAGGTCAAAATGGGGTAGAACGAGATTCTCTACAACATGGAACCAGCAAAACTCGAAAATAATAAGATTAAACAGATTAAAACCCAAGAAATCCGAAAATAATGCAAACTTAGATCTACAAGAATTTAGCCATGGAAATTAGAAAAGCCAAGTACTAAAGTGCTTTAGAATGTAGTAAGGAAGAGAATGGAGCAATAAAATCAGAGTTCCTTCATGAAGCAAGTTGCACTTGCCTAGACCTCTCTCTTCTCTCTCTGGTAGGTAAGAAGTAATGAGGAAGAAGAAGATGATTAATGAAGAGAGAGAATAGAGAGAATGGATTAATAAATACAATGGTGGTGGTTGGTAGGGGTTCACATTGGTTCATATTGAACCAAAGAAAACCGAGCCAAGCCGAACCAAGCCAAGAAATAACCAAGCCAAGATGCAAGCTAAACAAGGAATCATGCAACACAGAATAAAATACGTACACGTATTCCAGAAATACGTAATACGAACCACAGGCATTACAATTTTGGATATGTATCAGCAGCAGTTACCTTCAGGGACAATAGATACGGCTCAAATATTTGCCCTTTTCCAGCGATTCTTAGAGTCTCAACAGCAGATGCAGCAGAGCCAGCCTACTGATTTCCGACAGAGCATACAGGATACTCACCAGTTGGTCAGGACGACAGTGGAGCTGGTGGCTGC
This sequence comes from Iris pallida, assembly GCA_029216955.1. Classification (NCBI taxonomy): domain Eukaryota; kingdom Viridiplantae; phylum Streptophyta; class Magnoliopsida; order Asparagales; family Iridaceae; genus Iris; species Iris pallida. Next base: position 10,956,209 of record JANAVB010015000.1, read on the forward strand.
TCAGCCACAGGGAGGTCAGATGCAGCCGTATCAGTCGAGGACTCCAGACATCCAATCCTTTAAGAAGATGGGACCCCGAGACTTCAAGGGTACAGAGGGCATCATATACGCTGATGATTGGATAGAGCACATTGAGAAGATATTCCGATTGGCACAGATACCAGCTAGATTATAGATCGAGGCAGCAACCAGTCAGATGCAGGACTTGGCCCGTACTTGGTACCAGACGGACCCGACGGTCAGACTTGGGCAGCGTTCAAAAAACTATTCAAGGAGAAGTTCTTCCCCGATACAGCGCTTGGTGCCTTGGAGGCGCATTTCGAGAGTTTGGTTCAAGGGAACCAGACCGTTGAGGAATACGCCGGGGAATTCTGCCGTCTGGGCAGATTCGTTGAGGATCTTACTGAGGCCAGGAAGGCAAGGAGGTTCCACAGTAGTTTGATCAGGGAGATCAGGTCATATACCAAGAGCGGCCGTGATGCCACTTTCGAGCAGATTCTGGTAGAAGCCATGGCAGCGGAGGACGATCTTGGGCTGAAGGAAAAGAGGATGCGAGACACTCAAGGAGCTAGTGGCAGTATGGGCCCGGCCAAGAGGCCCCACTCACAGGTTTAGCAGCAGTATCCGCATCAGATGCCCTATTTGAAGATTCAGCAGCAGTATTTGCATCAGATGCCCCATTTGCAGATTCAGCAGTAGTATCCGCAGCAGATGCCAACCCTACAGTTTCAGCAGTAGTATCAGCAGCCGAGGGTCTACCTTCTGCAGCGGCAGTTTCTAGACCGTGTACCCTTTCAGCAGGCACAACAGCCACAGAGGCAGCAGCAGGCCCCAGGACAGCAGCTTGTTATTATTTGCCCCTTCTGCAAGAGACTAGGGCACGATTAGGGCGAATGCCGGAAGAGGCTGGGCATATGTTTACTTTGTGGAGGATTCGATCATCGGCTGAAAGAGTGTCCTGAGTCATCTGGACAGACAGAGCAGAAAGCAGGAGCTAGGGCTCCGGTGGGCCAGCAGAAGGGATTACCCTTACCGACTCAGCAGCAGAGGTACATGTAGCATCAGCAGCAGGCCAGGGTTGGCCAACAGGGGCGAGCTTTCGCCAGGACAGTCGAGGATGCTCAGTCCATTGGAGATCTAGTTGCAGGTTCCGTTCTTTCGATTCTATTTTCGTAGTTGCTTCTTATAACTGTCTTGAATTTCGAATTCCCTCTGTTCCTTGTTGATTGATCAATTTTGTCCGATTGTTCTTATGTTATGTTTGATTCTTTTGAGATAAATCATATGGGCTAGGTCACCTCAGTTATGGGATCTAGAATCTTCGATAGTCGTGTTAGCTGGTATAGTGAGGACATATAGTCAGATTTAGGACGTATCTCTCGGGTGTAAAAATTTAAGGTTTTCGCTGCCAAGCATGTGGCAATGCAAAAATTTTAAATACCATGATTCTAGAGGTATGTGCCTTAGTCAAGGACTCTGTGATTATCGTAGCCTTGCTCACTAGCATGACAAAGATTTTGAGTATCATGATTTTGGACAGACGCATATGATTGTCGAACTGTGTGATTTTGAGACTATGATTGTGGGGTGTTTCACCTAGAAGGAGTACTACCATCTTAATTTCGAGGACAAAATTTTTCTAAGGTGGGTAGACTTGTAACACCCAGTTTTCTAAATGAGGGTAATTTTGAAATTTTATGTTTTTAATTATTTAATTATGACATTTAAATAATAATATGATTTTTGGTGATTTTTAATCAATTTAAAACTATTTAAAATTATGACTTGTGATTTTGGTGTTTTGCTACTGCAACCCTAGAGACAACTTGACCTAGAGCCTAGCCATGTGATTAGGGTGTTTTATTTATCATTTTAGCCTAGGGGTAATTTGGTCATTTTGACTTATTAGAATTATTGATTTATTTATTGGATTGACGGTTGTTGATTTTAACTTTTGCTAGTTGTGACTTAAGAGACTAACCTAGATGTTGACTCTAGTTAAGATGACTTGATTAGCATGGTGAGACCCTAATCTAACTTAAGTAGACTTGGTTTTGACTTGAGTGATTTAGCTCTTGAGAAAATTAGGAAGGATTTTAATGTTGGACTTAAGGCTAAGGTAGAGAGCCCATTGCTCATGTGACTTGGCCCATGGCCCATGACTAGTAACCCTAACCCTAATTTTCATTCAATATGACCAGCCACTTAGGGCTCCCATCCCTATAAATAATCTCCTCTTGATGTTCTTGCCTATTTTGTAATGATTCAATATTTTGAAGAAAGAGGTAATGTCATTTCTTTCCCAATCCCTAGATTCTTCAATTTTAATCCTTTTTCACTCTAGTCTTTTGCATATGATCCTAATCTAGCCCTATTTTGTATTCATGGAGAGAAATCTCAGATTCAAACCAATTTGGAGCATTGGGCTAGCAAGGAGGAATCCTCATTTTAGAAGTTTTCTTGAGGAAGAACAACCAATAGGTAACCCTATCTAAACTCATTGGATTTTCGATTTGTTTGCATATTTGCATAGCCCTAGGTGTCCTCTAGCCGTAGGTATTGAATTTGTGTCGAGTCGTGTCCATTTCGTGTCCATATCGGACACATATCAGTCCTAGAACCTAGGTGTTTGATGAAATACTTGAGTGGATTGAATCCATATATTTTTAAAAACTAATTTAACAAATTTCTATCTCTATATGTATATTTTGAATTTCTATTTGATTGAGTTGAATTTGTGCACTGTTCGTGTCCATTTGGACACGAACTCACTGACTGGACACAGCACAGGGCACTGTAGCCTTCCCCTGCTGCCCGTGTCCCATATCTCACTGGACCCGCCATCTTTTGACACCAAAATTGTTGTGGACACTCCTTAGGTGACTGACACAAGGCCCACAAAATTTTGTGGGACCTTATCGAGTGGTAAGGGAGAAAATTGGCCCGTACTGGTCATACGAGTGCACTGAACCGCACAGAATTTGTCACTGACATGCGGTTGGACACGGTCGGACACGTGTCGAGGACACCTCGCAGGGTGTCATGTGTGTAGTCTGACACGTGGGCTACTCGTGGACATGACCACGTGGCCACACGTGTCGTGTGTCGTGTCTACGACCTTAGTGAACACGTGCACGATGTTTATGCGCACAGTTGTGTCTGTGGTTGTATGTTGTGATTAGACACGATTCGTGTTCAGTTCCCTGGACATGAACACTTCTTCCAGACACGTGTGCACACACCCAACACATGTGCACGTTCAATTTGATGTTTAATTAATTTTCTTACAATTTGAACTCGGGTTCTAATTTTCCCTGATACCATGTCAGTGTAATGTGATTTCTGAGATTTTGATGATTTATTGGACTGTCTTGTTTGATTAATTTTTGCTGTTTGGTTCACAAATTCATACCTGAAGGTTAACCTACATGTTTGGGTTTCACAATAGCATGGGAACTTAGTTTCGAAATTTCATTTTGGGTTTTGAATGAACTGTTAACTGTCATTTTGGTTTCACTTGTTGAGTTCTACCTTACCTTGGTTTTATGATTTAAACTTTTGGATGTTTTATTAGTTGGTATATGGATTTGGGTCTATTGACATATTGTTGCTGTATAGGTCCGATCTTAAAACCTGGAAACTAAAAATTTAGTTTCGAATTTGCCTTGGGCCATTTGGGGTTTCAATTGGTTAAGGATTCGAAATTTAAGTTGGAATATACACTGTAATTGTACCAGTTTTGATTAATGTTTAGACTTGATATTCTCAGAGATTTGAATATGTTAAATGATGATTCGATCCCTGTGTTGAGATATTGAGTTGAATGATTGGTGTTAACTTGGGGATAGGATTCGAATTGGTTTTGAATTTACTTTTGAACTGTCACTTGTTCTTTAATCCAGAAAAACCATTCCTGAGATGTTGTGTACATTTCACTAATTTCCTATTGCACTTGACTGCAATTGTACCAAGCAAAAACCTGAGATTCCACAAGCACTGTAAACTGAGATTCAGTATTTAATAAACTAAATTATTGATTACTAATTTGATTGAATGATTAATTGATATGTGAATACATAAATCCATGTCATGAATGCATGTTTATACTATATCAAACTCACTAAGACACATCCACACACACACCTGAGCAGAAATATGAGAACTTAGCACATATGCACATGACTGATATCCCTATATAGTATTGCATTCACATACCCTGCTTACACACACAAACTAGAATCCCGAAACCTGAGACTGTTTTCCTAGTTAACTCATTCACCTAGGTACACACAAACACACACATCTACACTGTTACCGATTTCCTGAAATCACCCACCCTCTTATCACACACACACACAAACTGGAAATCCTAGGACTGAAACTAAGATTTGGTGTGCACTGATTTCTCCACACACAAGCTGCCATATCTCACACACACACATGGATCTCCCCTTTCCATTACCTCTCTCTATATATAGATATCAAAATATATGATGTAGTAACATACATGTTAAATCACCCTTGCTAATGTCACGCCCCGATCCCGCAGAGTCCTTTTATCCTCGCTTCAGACTCTGAGAGACCGTTCGTCCTTGCTAAGGCGTGATGCCATGCAAGCCTAAGTTGCGCTTGTATAAGGCCGAGACCTGAAGTAAGACAAGATAGACAAGGTTGACAATATACAGCGGAACGTATCGCAGATAATTGAAGCAGCAGCGGACATATTCAGAATACATTCATTAAACATAATGGTAACAAGAAACAAATATCTTTATTGATTTTATTTGAACATATTACAAGCTCTCGATTCTCTCTGATACAATGTTACATTCTTTCAGAACTTTACAGATTATAATGATCCCGTTCCCATACATTACATCCCTTTATATACAAAACCAACTCTTGCAACAGATGTCATCTCTTGGCTTCTCTTCTGATTTCTGGCTCCTGAAGATGAGGCTCGGGCTATCGCTTCGGACTATCCTTTTCGATGCATATTGCACCTGCATGTAGACTGATGGTGTGTCAGTATATCAGCATACTGGTAATTGTGAACAAAGGGGCTACATTCTTCTGAAATGATTACTGTTTATTTAGTGAGAAAACATTTCTTGTGATGTGATCTTTCTACTCTTTACCTATGTTTATTTCATGCATACAGAGTCAGTTTATATTTCTTTTGAAAACATCTTTGAAAAGCCAACATTTCATTTCCATCTTAGCCGCTGTGCCTCCCACGGGTTCAGCTCGTCGCTAACCGCTGTGACTCGCATGGGTTCAGCTCGTCGCTAGCCGCTGTGACTCTTGGGTTCAGCTCGTCGCTAACCGCTGTGACTCGCATTTATTCAGCTCGTCGCTGGCCGTTGTGACTCTCTAGGGTTCAGCTCGTCACTAAGTGGATACCCCAATGCACATACAATATCAAATGAAACCATTATGCATCAATCGAGCAAGTCATAAACAATTCCATCTTCTTTTCAAGCAGGAAACATTTCTTTTTCTTAGCAGACAGTGAACGAATTCTCTTATAAGCATACTCAAAGTCTAGAATCTTGTTATTAGCAACAACATTCATTCAAAAGCTCAGATTCTTATTAGGTGCAAGCGAATCATAAAATGAGCCTTTGTCCACTCACCCAGATCAATCGTCTTCTGTTGCAGAGTCAGCAATCCGATCTTTCTGTCTATCTAGTGCCTTCGCAGAGCGGGACACTACATAATTACCTACCGAAAATAAGTTTCGTCCTCGAAACTTAAGGAGAAACTTACGATATCCTTAGCAGCGATAGTCCTCATCCTTCTCCATTATCAATCCATGAAATCATAATTCAGATCATATCAAAACTCTTGTTCAATCAAGTATTTCAATCTCAATCAATAAAATCGATAAAACGTTTGCCGGCATCATAAAAATATTTACGGACTTATTGTATGGAACGTTCATCTCATTATTGATATCGAGTAGGCAATGGAATTCTCAATCGGAGGAACATGTAAGAATTCAATTGAATCAAAATTAGCCAGAGGATCGTGTTACTCTGATACCACTCTATCACGCCTCGATCCCACAGAGTCCTTTCGTCCTCGCTTCGGACTCTGAGAGATCGTTCGTCCTCTCTAAGGCGTGATGCCGTGCAAGCCTAAGTTGCGCTTGCACAAGGCCGAGACCTGAAGCAAGACAAGATAGACAAGGTTGACAATACGCAGCGGAACGTATCGCAGATAATTGAAGCAGCAGCGGACATATTTCAGAATACATTCATTGAACACAATGGTAACAAGAAACAAATCTCTTTATTGATTTCATTTGAACATATTACAAGCTCTCGATTCTTTCTGATACAATGTTACATTTTCTCAGAACTTTACAGATTATAATGATCCCGTTCCCATACATTACATCCCTTTATATATAAAACCAACTCTTGCAACAGATGTCATCTCTTGGCATCTCTTATGATTTCTGGCTCCTGAAGATGAGGCTCGGGCTATCGCTTCGGACTATCCTTCTTGACGCATATTGTACCTGCATGCAGACTGATGGTGGGTCAGTATATCAGCATACTGGTGATTGTGAACAAAGGGGCTACATTCTTCTGAAACGATCACTGTTTATTTAGTGAAAAATATTTCTTATGATGTGATTTTGCTACTCTTTACCTATGTTCATTTTATGCATACTGAGTCAGTTTACATTTCTTTTGAAAACATCTTTGAAAAGCTAACATTTTATTTCCATCTTAGCCGCTGTGCCTCCCACGGGTTCAGCTCGTCGCTAACCGCTGTGACTCGCATGGGTTCAGCTCGTCGCTAGCCGCTGTGACTCTTGGGTTCAGCTCATCGCTAACCTCTGTAACTCGCTTGGGTTCAGCTCATCGCTAGCCGCTGTGACTCTCTAGGGTTCAACTCGTCACTAAGTGGATACCCCAATGCACATACAATATCAAATGAAACCATCATGCATCAATCGAGCAAGTCATAAACAATTCCATCTTCTTTTCAAGCAGGAAACATTTCTCTTT